>OY757914.1:102218635-102613635 GCA_963585895.1 Sepioteuthis lessoniana
CCAAAGAGTGTCCTGAATATGGTACTGAATAATTTGAGGGTGAGAATCCGATTCTTGGACTTTGAGGAATATGGAGTACCCCTTCATTGTCAGCACTCCCAGATCCACTCTGACCCGGAGAGCTACAACTCGTCAAATAGAAATGTTTCATCATTTTCTATAATTGAAATCATATCACTGTGTGTAAACAAATGAGCTCAGGTTCGTTTTAAAAATAATGTTATCTACTAACTATTCGTTTACAAATCATATATATAGGCACGATTTGGAATTGCATAACCTATAAGGTTGATAGGTCAGAAAATACAACCAACCAACCGTGAAAACTTTCTCACCTGACGATGATGGAAGGTCGAAACTAGTTGAGAAAAATAAAAAAAAGAATTTAAAGTAGTTGTCTTGTCTTATCTCTTCTCACATATATACTCGCACACACACACACAAACGCGCGAGCGCGCGCACAAATATACACATACTCATATATATATGTAAAGGATCATATACACATATTTATTCACAAATATATACAAAAAACATTGATAGATAAATAGTTTGATAGAATGCGTTCGTGTCATCAAGAAGTTAAAACGATAAACGCGGCTGTTGGTACTATTTACCAACCCCTCCGCTCGGGCAGGATATGACACAAGGTCAATTTTTAAGCGGAGTTTAACAGGTTTGAATTCAGAGTTTTCCTTCTCCTAGACTAGTTGCCTCACCAAGGCTGAAGAACCTAGTCCGCGGCTGTTGGTAATTATTATTGCACTAATGCCTTTTCAAAAGTTCTGTAGCCAATTTTTGTCCTTCCTGTTATAAATAAATAGCTGTGCATATTGGGCTTTTTAACCTCTGCTTGGCAACTAGTCTACGAGAAAGAAATCTCTGAATTTAAAACCAGTGCTGGAGAGGGATGATCTGCCAAGCTAATTCTACCCAAACATGAATATCACTCCTGAGAACAAACTAATTTACAGAAAAAGGCACACACACACGAACAACACGCACACACACACACACACACACACACACACGAATATATATATATATATATATATATATATATATATATATATATATATATATTCTTTAAGAAAAAACAACGAAACCGGTCACATAGGATTATAAATTTATTTCCATCCTGTTACGCATTTTTGAAAGTTCCAAAAACACGAAAAAAATTAACAGGACTTCTTCAGATCTTTTTGATAAAAAAACTAGAATAGACACATAAGAGTGGGAGGGGATAGAAGAGGGGTGAAGAGTTACCTCTTCATTAAGCCCACTTCCGTTTACTATATATATATATATATATATGTATATGAATTTTTATCTCACAACCTTATGTTAGCTACATTAATAAAAGATTCATGTATTTGAAAAAATAAAAACGTTAGTTGAGACGTATAAGTAAAAAAGGATGAAGAAGAAATGATAGATACTAAATATTTCATTAATTCAATCTTAGTTTTATCTTGATTTTATTGGCCAGTAATTGATCATTTTTTTAAGTCAAGGAAAAAAATTTCATAACGATTTGTTTATTCACTCTAAACTCGAAATAATTATGATGTATTTTGTTTGAGCATTCGTTTTATTGAATCCAAATATCAAACGCATTAAGATGGAGGATAAGTATTTTAATTACTCTCTAAAAAAATATTTCGACATTCAGTAAAATAAAAAGAATGTTTTATCTGAAGTTTTTTTTTCTAATAAGCGAAACTTTTAATGAGTTGATGATATATTTAAGTTTTATCCAGCTCGATTGGCCAGTATTTGTGCACTTTCTTGATTAAAAAAAACATTTTAAAAACGATTTGGTCTCACACACACACACACACACACACACACACACACATATATATATATATATATATATATATATATATATATATATCATATTGTATTTTGGTGGGGTTTGGTTTTATGGAATATCAACCATTTTAGGTAATTTAATGCCTAATCCATTTTTAGACGTACAAACAGTTCTATTTCAATCTGAACATTTTAGCATAAGAACAGTTTTTGTTTCCACTCTGTAAAATGTAAAAACAGTTCTATTTTACACAGTTTAATTTAACAAGTACGCAGTTCAAATGTCAAAAACAGTTCTTCGTAAGTTTGTTTGGGTTTTATGGCATATCAACCTTTGTAGGTTATTTATTGCCAAATCCATTTTTATACAGACAATTCGGTTTAGCGTAAGTACAATTTCAATGTCAAAAAAGTTCTATTTCAAACAATTTTATTTAGCAAAAGTATGTAGTTTAAATGTTAAAACAATTCTATTTCAAACAAGTCAGTTTAGCATAAGTACTCAGTTTAGTTCTATTTGGCCTATATATAGGACCCTACGAGGTACTATCACTCCGAGCAGAGAAGACATTGGGAGCGATGGCAATAAAGGGGTACTCTGCATTCCACGAAGCTCCAACATTACAGGAACCTCACCGTCAAATTGTTTAGTGTCATATCCATGATACTCGATATAAGGGGTTCTTACTCCTCTGCAGAAAAGCAGTCGGTGTATTCTACAGCCCAAGCCGACTGGGTAAATAACGTCGAGTTGCTAACAGGGATTTCCCTGACGCTCCTTTGCCGTTCGTCTCTATTATCCAAGTTTTCCGACAGGTATTCTAGACTAAATCCTGTGTCTATAAAGAGCTGTTTTAGATAAGTTCTAGTTGATCGTCCAACACTTGCACGTCCGTTTGAAGAGGTCCAGTGGAGAACGTCGCTAATGCGTTCGTTCTTACTTCTCCAGTAGTGTCCCGCATGTCTTGTTCTTTTTATTTGGATGGTTTTAGAGATAGGAAGCAGGTGGCCGTACAGCTGTTGTTAATAATTCAAAAGTTTTTTTTTTCTAATCATAAATAAAGGAAAAATGTAACACATGAATTCGTAGATTCTTTTATCACTAATTTTTTAAGGGTAAATTAGCATTTGAATTAAAACTATGTTCGTTTTTTTTTTCGAAAACTATTAGCTAAAAAATTGTTTTGTAACTGAGTATCGAGTAAAAAAAAATCTTTCAAATTTTTAAAACTTTCACCAGAATAGGGTTTGATACTCTTAGTTATCATTCTAAATGTAAAATAAAAAGAAAATAAATAAATAAAAATTGATACATAAAATAAAATATTACTTTTCCTTTGAATTTTTGCGTGCATGTGTGTGCATGTATATAAAAATAGGCGCGCGCGTGTGTGTGTATAAGCACACACACACACACACACACACACATATATATATATATATATATATATATATATATATATATATATATAATATTTCAAATATAAAAAAGAATTATAAATATAGGAATATTGTAATACGTAAATTCTTAGATTCTTTTATCGTTAAATTTTTAGTGGGTAAATAAACATTTGAATTAAAACTATGCTGTTTTTTTTTTTCGAAAAATCATTACTTAAAAAGATTTTGTAACAGAGCACTAAAGGCAAAAAATAAGTGAGACAAAAAAAATTATGAAAATGTTTCAAATCTTTCACCAGTATAGGGTTACATATCTTTATATAATGTAAATTAAAAAAGAATAAAAAGCAAAAAAACAATTAATAAAATAAAAAGTTTGGTTGTTTGGCTTTTATGTCCTATCAACCTTCATAAGTTATTGAAAATAAAATAAAAGAATACTTTTCATTTGAATTAATAGGCGAAATCTTTCAACTAAAAATAAGGACATATCTCAAATTCTTAGCTTTCGCCTTCCTTCCCATTTTCTATCTCACTCAAAATTACCAAAAATCCCTTTGGTCCAATCATTTAAAAAATTATCCCTAAAACCGCGAGTGGTTTGAAGTATGATTAAAATCATATTTTTCAAAAGACTTTTATAAATATGATAAAGTTTAAATTCAGTTCTTAATTGCGTGTTGAGTTACAGAGATTAAAAATATATTCGTTTAATTTATTTTCTTTTTTGTCCAATAAAAAGAAGCCAAGAATGAAAAATTTATCCTTATTTTCAGGTGGAAAATTTAGCGTATTTACTCAAATAAAATGTTTATTCTGTAAATAGTTTATTTCGTTCCGAACAACAAAAATATATTGTATTACAGTGATTAAGAATTAATACATTTCGTTCTAAGAAATATGAAAAGTATTCGTTTATAAAAATCAGTTTATCGATAAACAATGTTTTGTTTAATTTTAGTAATCTTTTTTTTCCTTTTTTATCCCCTAAAAATGTAACATAATTGAATACCAAAGCCCTCCTTGAAAACAAATAGCTATGATACTATTTAACCCATTGCCGAGGGAATAAGAAACTTTCATACTTTTCCCAATGTTATCTGCCTGAAAATAAACATTATAGAGCGACTAGCGTTCGGATTTGCATAATGTCTTAATCCAACATTTTAGCCATTATTTCACAGCTATTAGTTTGGCTGAGGAGGTCGGCAGTATTAGTTGAGTTCAAACTGGAGCGTTGCTGGTGCTTATGGCGTGATGTCTACTTGGCAACTGTACTGGGAACATGCAACTAGTAGTAGTAATTTACTAAGCGCTTTGCTTAGGTATGACATAAGGCCGTATGAATTAGGCATCCAATGAGACCCGAACTCACTCGTGTAGATTTGCTGGTCAAGCTTGCTAACCATTACACCGCCAGAGGTGCCCACATGAAACTAGTAGCAATTTACTAAGCTCTTTGCTTAGATGTGACTGTTATGGAACCGTTACCTACCTATTGATGGACTCTTCCAAATCCTATATTAATCGAGAGCAAAGTACTCTCGTTGGTTGGTCGGTCGTTTTGAGATTGGATACAGATTGGATATTCGACTGACAAGTAAGCCAAGCTTACGCCACCATTTTTCTTTGTATCTTGTTACTTCAATATATTCGTAAATTTATACCGAGTTCCGAGTTATCTTTTCGTGGTCCCAAACTGGGTCCACATCAGTGACACAATGCCAAATGAATGGAGCACCAAATGAGACCCGAACTCATTCTTGCTGGGTTGCTTGTCAAGCTTGCAAACCATTACACTACCCGAGGTTCCCACGTACAACTTATAGTAATTTACTAAGCTGTTTTTGCTTAGATGCCGCACAAGGCCAAATAAATGGGTCACCCAATTAGACTCGAACTCACTCGTGTAGGTTTGCTAGTCTAGCTCGTTAACCATTTCCCCACCGGAGGTGATATTTGTCTCTGCCTTCAACCAGATAGGACTTTAGTAATTTCCAAAGCTTTTTGTTTAAAGGTAGCACAAAGCCATATGAATGGGACACCCAATGAGACTCGAACTCCCTCTGGCTAGTCTAGTTCGCAAACCATTACACCATCCGAGGTGCCCACATGCAACTCGTGCGGTACAACGGTAGCGACTCGTCGCTTATGTATCTTCTATAAGTGTGCTGTATGGTCATATTTGCATAGTACGTAGGTGTGCGTGCAAATATGTATATTCATAAGCCGGCGGTGTTACTTCATCGAAACGTTCCCGAATATTCTTCCACTAACATACAACAGGGTCTACCTCTCATGTTTTTATTTTCTTTGTATAAAACAGAACCTGATGTCATATTCAAAAAAGAGATCCAGAAAGATTTTTCAACAAAATCCTGTCTTTATCTTTTCTTTGTGCTAAGTTACTTTAATGTATCACAATTTTTACGCCTCCTCATTCCTATGAGCCTTTTAATGTTTAACTCATTATTTTTTTATATCCCGCCAACGAATTTGTGTCTCTAAGTCTTTCTTTCATTTCAATCACGTCCTTATCTCAATATACTCTTCTTTATCACTTTTAAAATTCGTTATTTAACCATTTTTTTTTTGTTTTTCTATAAAGCACCACAAAAATATATTTACCTTTTCCAGAAACTTATAAACATTTCTTTTCAAATTCAAAGAAGCAGGACGGCATCGAATATCGCTAGCGTAATACTCTAAATATCGCTAGAGTTATTTTACTTTGTTTTCATTTATCTATTTTCATTTCATAGTCATTTTTCTTTTACTTAAGCGGTCATGTTACTTGAGAAATAATTTTTCTATTGGTTTGGTTTCTTTTTTTTAATGGCATATTAAACTTTTTGGTTTATTTGATGCCAAAACCAGAATTATGAACAGATGGAGATTATTTGAAATTATATCCCACCATTAGTGAAATTTGAACAATTTTAATAAGATCTACGTCACTTTGTAGAGAATTTTCTTCAGGAAAATTTTCCATTTGCACCAAATGACAAAAATTGCCGTGAAAAATGCTTAATACAGAATTTGAATGGTATGTGCTGTTTTGAACAAATCTTGAAAGCAGCACACCACAAAACAGCAGTTGTACGGCTACCTACCGCCCATCTCTAAAACTATCCAAATAAGACGAACAAGACATGTGGGTCACCGCTGGAAAAATAAGAACTAACTCATTAATTACGTTCTCTCATGGCCATGATAGTGTTGTGATTTACAAAGTTTTTTTTACTTATATGTATCATAAGGCCATTTGAATGACGTTCAAAGCCACTTGTGAAGTTTTGCTTGATTAGCTTGCTAACGATTACACCACTAGAAGTACCCTGGGCACACCAGTGTTAGTCGACAAGCAAAGACTTCGATGTTGTCTAGAGGACCTTTCGGTAGTGATGGACGATCGGAACAGATGGTGAGTGAGTGTGTGTGTGTGTGTGTGTGTGTGTGTGTGAGAGAGAGAGAGAGAGAGAGAGAGAGAGAGAGAGAGAGAGAGAGAGAGAGAGAGAGAGAGAGAGAAAGCAATAAGAAACTCCGTGCTGCCAGTACGACTTAATGATGACGATGATTGAATTTTAGCGGTTTTTATTATATATATATATATATATATATATATATATATTTCCATGACGCAAGCGCTAACGTGGGAATTGTGGAATCTAATTGAAAGATACCCATGAAAATTATTACATTGTCCATCAGCACCCGTTCATACCAAGAAACGGGGTTTAAGTTCCTCAGACCTGTGGAGAGCTTTACAAAGTTACTAAAACGGGGAAAACTGGCTGCATTCGATTCTAAATTAGCAGATGAGAGCAGACCTGGGTAAGTTTCCTAAAAACATACAAGAAGCAACACAGCGAAGTCAGCTGGAGCTGTAGAATACACTGCTGTATCTCTGCACCCCAAAGAGTGTCCTGGATATGAAATTAAACAATCTGATGGTAAAGCTCCAGCAATGTTAAGGTTTAATAGAACTTTTAGTAATACACAATACTTGGAACCATTAAACTTCGTTGTCTTATGCTTTATTGAATTGTTTTAAATAAAACTGTTTGATGATTTAAGTGTGTGTAAACAAATGACTGATATTTTATTGGATTGTTTATGATAGCAATACTTGGAACTATTTAACTTTGTTGACTTGTGTATACAAATCATATATGTCTAATATATATGTATAAAATAACCAAAAATGGTTGGCATACCTTTAAACCAGATTAAATCATACCAAACCAAATCAAGAAACGACACTACGCCAAAATTTAATCATGCTTTCAATCGACAAAGAAAATTAATTTTCTAGAGAGTCACGATGTGTTTTGATTATTTGCGAAAGGAATTTAACTTAAAAATGTAAGTTTTTTACTGTATAATTTCATATTTCTTTACGAGCTTCAAGCGTGAAAATTCCACTGAATGCACATATATTTAAATAAATTTAAATTAATTGTTTAAATAACATTCCGAGATAAATTGTTGTTATTTTCTATTTTAAAATTTCAAATTTAAGATTTGTTTAAAAGGAATTAACCTAACAGTAAGAACCAAAAACCTGGATAGAAAAACTCAGTTTTGGGAAGTAGAAAGCTCACTTTTGAAGATGAATATAATTATTATTATTGTGAGGTGGTTTTGATTTAGTTTGGTTTTATGTCCGATCAATCATTGTAGGTTATTTAATGCTAAATCCTTTTTATACATATATATCAAATATATATGATTTGTAAACAAATTTTGTTGGTAACATTTTTAAACGAGTCTGAGCTCTTTTTGTGCGCACAGTTTAATGCTTTCAAGTATTGCTATCTTATATGAATAATTCTATTTACTATTAATCTTTTGTTTGCACACAGTTAAATGGTTCCAAGTATTATTATGTATCCCTTACAATTCAATTAAATATCAGTCATTTGTTTACACTCAGTTAAATGATCTAACAGTTCTATTTCAAGCAATTCCATTTAGCATAAGTCCTTTGTTTGCAAACAGTTTCAGTCAAAGATTTCTAGATAGGACTCCTGCAGGTGCTACCTCTTAGGCTAGAGTAGACCTTTGGAGCGATAGCAATAAAGTGGTACGTTTAGTGTTATATTCTGGACATTGGTCTTACCCCTCTGCAGAGATGCAGTCAGTGTATTCTACGGCCCCAGTCAACTGGGCGATTGAAGTAGTAAGTACGATAAAGTTATCATTGCGTGTTCGCGCGAAGGTCGCAGAATGGGTTAATTATAAAACCTACCAACAAAACAACCGCTTATTTCGATGATGAAAAAAATAAGTAAAAATAAGACCGAAATTTATAAGAAAAAAAAAGATTATTTATTTTAAGTGTTTTTTTTTTTAGATAACCGCTTTTGTTTTTTAATAAAGTATCTTTTAAGTAAAATATAAGAAGAGTTTCTCTTCTCCTAAGCAGGTTGCCACACAAAGTTAAACAGCCTAATCTGTCCTATTATTTAATTACAGCTGGAGAAAGAATATTTGGGTTCATACCTTTTCAAAAGTTTTTAGCGTTATATTAAATGCAAACTGCCTCGTTCAGGTTTTGAACTCAAGTGGCTGAGTTGACAGTCAACAATGATTATCGTTACGCCACAAGGGCCTCCCAAAAGCGAAATATACAATTTGCCTGCGCTCATTAGGAAAAATACATTTTTGTTTCAACTTATATAACAGACTATTTAGAAAATTACTTGTGGTGAGAAGAGGTGATACAATGTCATATAGAATCGAGAAAAAAAATAACATACTAAAGGAGCAGATAGATAGATAGATAGATAGATAGATAGATAATGCTATCACCAAATGAATAAAGGCAAAGTAGATTCGGTAAAATTTCCGGAAGCAAGCCAGATGAAAATTTAAAAAAAATACAGTTGAAAATTTCTGCAAAATAAACACCAAGAAAAATATGAAAAATATTCAACACGAACTAGGACGAGAGTAATTTATAGTAAATGTATCAGTCTGAACCGAAATGAAGTAACAGCGAGCATGAATATAATGGAAAAAACATCATTGGAGAAAACTATATTTTAAATAACAATTTTTGTCACGGAAAAAATATATATGTATGTATCAGAGCAGATGTGCAGACAAAATCTCAGACTGTTTTTACCAGCAAAGTTTTAATGTCATTATTTAATTATTTTTCTTTTCCAGACAAAAATTGACAAAACAAAAGTTTACCTTTTAATAAAAATAAAAAAGAAATACAAACAGTTAATCACAGAAAATAACAAAACGAGTAAATACTAAATTTTCTTGTCGGTCGTTTGGGTAGTTCAGCACAGGTCATATCTTATCTAAGTGTGAGAGAGGCTAGTGTTTCATCATCGGTCTTGTCTTGTCTATGAGACAATCCCATGTTTTAGCAATGACCTGTTCTAGTTTAAGGGGGAGATAGGCTAGTGTTTCATCATTAATCTTGTTTCGTCTTACAACAAGACAATCATATGTTTTATCAATGACTTTGTCTCATCTAATGGCAAAACAGGCTTGTGTTTTATCATCAATTTTGTTTCGTCTAACTCTGAGACAATCACATCTTTCAGCGATAACTTTTTCTTGTTTAAGGGTGAAAGAGGCTAGTGTTTCATCATCGGTTTTGTCTTATCTAACTAATAAACAATCCCATGTTTTAGCAATGACCTTTTCTTGTTGAAGAGTGAGATAGGCTAGTGTTTCATCATTAGTCATGTTTCGTCTAACAACAAGACAATTACATGTTTAAGCAATGACTTTGTCTCATCTAATAGCAAAATAGGCTAATGTTTTATCATCAATTTTGTCTCTACTAACTCCGAGATTATCACATGTTTTAGCGATGACTGGGTCCCATCTAAACGTGAGAGAAGCCAGTGTTTCATCATCGATTTTGTCTCGTCTAAGAATAAGACAAGCAGGTCTTATCCTGTCAAAGGCCATGACAGACAATTCAATTTGTGCCTAGTGCCGGGAGACCCATCTTTAGACTAAAACAAGTAGAATCAAGTGGTTGATTGATTAATTGTTTGATTGATTTTGTGGCATGTCAGCCTATTAGGCTTATTTCATACTTGGAGGTTAGGGAATCATGTTCATTGTACATTTATATTAACATTTTTGGTGTAATTTTTTCTGAAGATTTCTTTTGCATGCAGTTATATGATATTATGCAATTCTATCTTATAAAAATAACTTACAGACAATTTCATGTTTTCAAGTCTATAAATAATACAAATAATTAAATTGTTTCAAGTAATTATTTCTTTTTAATTATAATCATTTGTTTGCACACAGTGACATGGCTTCAAATTACTAATATCAATCCTCCTTAAACAATTATAGCTTCAACTAATTGTTATTACAAATATTAAAAGTTATATATCACCAAGCATCGATGCGACCCTAACACGTATTGCCATCAGGGTTAGAGTAAAGCTAGGATTAATGGCAATGAAGGGATTCTTTACACTGTCCATAATTCCATCAAATGTAGTTTAGTATCATATCCAGAACCCTTTCTATGGGTAGAAGGATCTTACTCCTCCGCAAGGGATACAGTCAGTGCATTCTAAGCCCTGAGGTTTGATTCTGTGGTCGCAATTTAAAAGTTTGAATTTTGGATCTCCTCTAGACAAAACATCCCTTACACACCAACGAGATCCCACAGTTGTCAGTGAGGGGAATGATCTACATTACATTTTCAAATCGTCACATGCCAAGTCTCTGGGGTTGTATAGACACGGGTTTAGTGCTAGATATGTTGTTTTAAAACTGCAAGAGATCTGATACCAAGAAAGAAGTATGTGTTCGTTGTATAGGTGTGGCAGTTGTAGGGATATGGCCACGGAGTTTATTAGTCAACAGGAAGAATATTTGGGGAAAACAGTAGTATAGATGTTTCAGTGTCTGTGTTGAGCTCCCAGTTAATACACAAGAATGTATAAGTTTCAAATCAGAATTGATTCAGAAGATATTGTTTGGACTATTGAATTCCGTCATTGTAAATAATTGTGAAGCCAATATCTAGGATGTTAATGAAGAATACAATCAAAAGGCTCAGTTGACCGACCGATATCTGATATGTTAATCATGTATACAGTCCAAGGGTTCTGTTGACTAACCGATATCTGGCGTGATAATCAATAATGTAATGAAATGATCTCATTCTAATTGCAATATCCGGTATGTTAACGAAGGTCTCAGTTGACTGGACGATGTTTGGTACCATAACCAAGAATATACTCAAGTCGACAGTTTTTCCTGACAACATCTGGAATCTTCCTCATGAATACAGGCAAGGGGTCTAATTTTCTAAGTGACCTCATCTATATAAATCAGAAATATAATCAAGTGGTTTAATTATCCGTGGAATGGCTAGTATGTTAACTAGAATAGATTTTAGGATTCAGTTGTATTAGTTATATCGGGCGTGGTTATCAAGAATACAACTAAGGGGTTCAATTTATCTGAGAGATATCTGATATCATAATAAAGAATGCATTCAATGAATTCAATATTCTGAAGTATTGCTAGTGTGTTAATATTAAGCTATATACAATCAAATCTATAGATTTTCGGCAAGAAAGTTTATAACATTACACCTAAATTAGATTTTAAAATTTCATGCAACTGAATAATAGCATATTGTATAACTATATTTAGAAGCTATATGATTGATTGGTTGATTGACTGAATTTAAAGGCATGTCGACCCGACTAGGCTTATTTTATGCCAAGAGGTTAGAGAATTGTGTTCCTTGTACGTTTTATTCACATTGTCTGTGTAGTTGTTTTTTAATAGTTTTTTTCACAGTTATGTAATATCAAGTATTCTTACCTCATATAAATAATTTGCACCAAGTTGTATGGTTTTAATTCTTCCTAAGTAATTATGTGGTTTCAAGCAATTATTCATATCTGATAATAGTAATTTATTTTTACACAATTATATGGTTTCAAGTAACTCATAAAAATACTTCTTAAACAATTATTACTTCCAGTAATTATTCTTAATATAAATGAATTACAGTAATATATAAAGTATTTCTATCCAATACAAATAATTTGCACACAGTATTCAAGCATTTCAAGTATTTCCATCGTATACTAAACTTTATTAAACAGATTTATTTGATCCAGAGATGGGATCCTAAGAGTTATTACCACTCCTCATCAGAGTAGGACGTGTAAATAATGGCAATGAATAGGTGCCCCATATTCTTCAAAACTCCAGAACTGAAGCCACACCATCAGATGTGGTTTTGTGTCTTACCAGGGCACTCCTTTTTGGAGGGATTTTTATATTTTAGTTAGGGATAGAGTTAATGTATTCTAAGCTTCGCTCACAAGTCAGGCAGTTGTGTGTGATATGTGGTCTGATAAAATACCCAGAAAAGATCAGATATGGATTTGTAAAATTAAGCAGAATATTTTCGTTCTTATATCTTCTCTTCATGAATTGTGACAACTTGATAAGAACGAGAAACAAGAACAGACACAGAGACATGTAGATCCTCCCCAACGACGAATTGATGTGATCTGATCTGAACAGATAGAGAGGAGAGACGGAGAAACATGATCAATCAGTGTATTGGATTTGAATCAATAGATTGATCATGATGTTTTGACTTAGTATTTAGTATGAAGTAAATTCTGCTAGGAATTGAGTCAACATATTCGAAACGTCATCAATAGGATGGCCATGATATCACAGTTAAGATTGGGGGGTCTTACTCTTTTGCAGGGAGTACAGTTTGTATATTCTAAGCCCTATCAACAGGATGGTCATAATATCACATTTAAGATTGGGTGGGGGTCTTACTCTTCTGTAAGGAGTACAGTTTTTAGATTGTAAGCCCCATCAACAGGATAGTCATAATATCACATTTAAGATTGGGTAAAGGTCTTTCACTTCTGCAGGGAGTACAGTTTGCATATTGTAAGCCCCATCAACATAATATCATAATTAAGATTTGGTGGTGCTCGTGGTGTAATTGTTATCGTCGTAGGAAATGGACACGGCGGCACGAGTTCAAATCCTGGACCAGACTAATTGCATTTCACATAGCACGAATACCCTTGGGAAAGGTATGAATTCAATTATCCTCCCTCCAGCTATGGGTAAATAGTAGGATAGACTTGTGTCTTTTCTCCTTGGATACCCATTTGCAGGAAAAACAGTTGACTTGTAATTAAATTGATATTTTTTCATTGTCTCATTATTTTTTATAGCGTAATGGCTAAAGTGCATGATATCGACATTGCAGTGAGTGCGAATAATAGTCACGTTATTGCATTCACTTTTGGACTAATACCCTTTGGAAAGGTATGAACCTTTATCTCCCTCTCCCATAGCAATGTGTTAAGTAGTACCACTGTTATTCTATCATGACATTAAATAACCCACGAATGTTAATTTACTATAAGATATTATTATTCATCTCGAAGATTAGGTAAAAAAAAAAAAGGTTTAAAGTTAGAAATGTATCAAATGATCGTCATGACATATATACCAGAAAAGACATCTGTTAGTTTGTAATCAAGCGAAACAGGTGCAAAGCATAAACTTCTTTATATAGGTCAGGGCGGAGTAATGAACCCTTCCCACTGGCTAGCGCTGACGGTATATAAATGTTCGAACATTTGCTGTTATTAGGGTAGGCAGATAATAAGGAGCACAAAGCTGTCAAGCAGGCGGTCTGAAAATTCCGGATGCTACTCGGGGTTGTTGTTGGAGCCGATATGATTTGCAACAACCCGAAATCACTGAAGATGCCGTTTTAATTCAAAGACAAATAAACTATGTTTTATATGCATAAAAGTCATGCGTGCAGCATCCTGAAAAAAAAACATGCATATTTGAATGAATGCATTAAAAAGACTTTTGATGATATCAATTGACTCTTTAATAAAGGGCCTTCTTTCTTTTACTAGAACGATATTTCGAAAATTGTCATCAAACTTTTTTCTTTGAGAAAAAGAAAGCAATTTTCTCACCATACCATTTGCAAGGAGAAAGAAGGGAATAAAACGTAAAAATCGCTCTAAGAAATTTGAAAGTTTTCTCAACTTGTAATCTGATTTGTTTTATGAACCGGCACGAAATAATGGTTTCGTTAGAAAGTGAAATAAAAAGAAAGAAAAATAAAAAATAAACAAAGGAAAATTGATGAAAAGAAATCAAAGAAAAATGTCAGTGGATAGTATTTACGTGGGAAGACAAAATCAGTTCGTTTTATTGTTAATTTAACAAACTCAATCAAGGGCCTCTCATTTGCCTTTAAACATCATGCACATGTGCAAAGGCATGAGTTTTAATAAAAAAATTCTGATTCAAGTATTGCGTCTAACTCTTTGTAGTCCATCACGAGAATGATTTCCCATTATGTTCATTTAAAACAGTTACATTTAGCCAATACGAAACGATTTCATTGTATCAGTATTGTTAAATATCAGTTAAATATCACGTATGGACGTTTGATTTGGTTTCTTTGTTTAATGACTTATCAACTTTCGTGGATTTATTTGTCTCAGCCTCCCACCAGACCGGACTTGACACAAGGTTAATGACCTGAAGGTCGATTATAGTAGGGATTAGGGGATGGGAAGATTGAGCACAAGCCAAGGCTCAAGCCCTGCTGGACTATGCTGATCATCGGCCCACTTAGTGCATTGTGAGCTTGATGAACCGAGCTGGGCATGGACCCAAATCTGGGTCCAGGCACGTATGCCTGATTATAGCTTAAACTGGACAACGAGGTCCAGTGCTATACTCGCTGGTCAATGACCACTCACCCACGAGTGGCGCGCAAGGGGCTTCGTGGATTATCTAATACTAAAGGGTTCCTTTTAAAAGAACTGTAGCGGTTCTATTTAACCCATGGCAGAGGAGATAAGGGGCTAAATACCTTTCCCGAAGGTACAGGGTGACCCCCCCCAAAAAAAAACAGAACCCATATATTTTTTACTGAAATTCATAAATTTAATTCTAGCCTTTTCTTACTTCTTTTAATAAGCGATTGATTAAAAACTGTCAGAGTTGACAATGAAGGTAAAATATTTTTACTGTTACTGCCAGGGATGATATGCATGAGTGGCTTTTCAAGTGTTCACAGATCTACTTGAGTAAGTAAGATAATTATAGGAGAGTGGGTTTTCCAATGTCTTACTTAAACAATCTGATTTCTTTAATTTCATATATTTCCGTAGCCGTGTACAAAATCAAATATTATAATAGAGGGCGTCTCGAAAAAATCTAATCACTTGAGATATAAAGAATGTTTCAGAAAAATTAAATCTTTTCGTGATTTAATAACTTTACCGATTCTCGTTCAAATTATTTCGAATTTTAACAAAATGAGTTGAAACAATTGAAAATTCGATGTTTACTAACATTGGTTTACAAAAATAAATTTTTGGTCTGAGGCAAGAATGGGGATCGGTGTTTTTTGTTAATTTGGGTGTGCTGAATTCAAATTTATAAATAGTTTTGCTCTATCACCTCTAGTTTTCTGGTTTTTAAATAGTCTCATTTAACTATAAACAGAGAATATATGTGCATATTTCAAGAGTTGCAGCAGCTTATAACATAAAACAGGAAAGATAAATAACACTGATTGAATCAATATACTTGGATGACACAATTACAAAATTCATAGTACCACAGACAGTCAAAAGTGTGTTTTCTTAGAAGATCTGGTGTATTTTGCCCCCGCGATGTCACGCAAGAGCATCCAGCAGAAGTCTCCCATCATGTCGGGGTTCCATTTGCCTTGATAGTTGCTCTCCATCTTCGTAATGTCTTGGTGGAATCTTTCTCCATGCTCATCACTCACTGCTCCAAGATTTGGCGGGAAGAAGTTGAGGTGGGAGTGGAGAAAATGAATCTTGACTGACATTCGGCACCCCATATCCTCGTAAGATTTTAGCAACTTCTCAATACAGGCTTGGTAATCTGGTACGCGTGTGTTACCAAGGAAGCCACTACAGACTGACTTGAATGCTTCCCATACTCTCAGTTCCTTTAAGTTAAGAAGCTCCTCAAAATCAGTATCCGTCAGCACTTTTCGGATCTGTGGTCCGACAAAGATGCCCTCTTTGAGCTTAGCAGCACTAAGACCTGGGAACACAGTTGACAAGTGTTGGAAGGCAGTACCATTTTTGTGAAACGCCTTCACGAAATTCTTCATCAAACCAAGCTTGATGTGAAGACGAGGATGAAGCACCTTATTCATGTCCTCCAGAGGATTCTCCTTGAGGCTGTGTTCGCCAGGAACAAAAGTGCTTCTAGACCTTTGTAATGCTGGGATACAGCTCGACTATCCCAGTGACAGAGAAAACAACAGTACTTTATGAAGCCCGCTTGCATACCCATAAGAAGACCAATGACCTTATTTGTTCTGATTCCTGAAACTGGTGATCCTTACATCTTCCTGGACTAGGTTCCACTGTTTAAACCGAGAAGCCAAGAGCTCTGACTACTATTTTGACAGATACAAATCACGAGCAAGATCATTCAGGTCTTCTTGCGTGATCCAGTGGGGTTCATTTCCACTTGTTCCTGAATATGTAGACTCAATATCTTCCAAAGATATTGACTAGGCAGAATCCTCCCTTGAAGACATTTCTTCATCTGATGAGGAAAGAAGATCCTTATTTACTGGAGGTGTGGGTACAGGAAGATCATCTGAATGGGGAACGGGTCTCATAGCAGATCGAAGGTTGGGATATTTGATCTTTTTCCTAGAAGATGCATTGAAACCAGTTATATTAGTTAAACAAAAATAACAATCATCTGCGTGGTTTCGCGGCTCTCTCCAAACCATCGGGACTGCAAAGTTGAAAGCCGCTTTCTTGCCATTAAACCATGCAGTTAGTCCATTGTAGCAGGGTTTACAACAGATATGTGGAGCCCAAGACTTGTCCTGATCACCAATTTTACAGTCAAAATAGTGAAAGTAGGCGGTTCTGAGGAGGGAAGGGATAGTTTGACGCTGTGCAACTGTTGTGAAGTCCCCACACACGTAGCAGAAAAAATTGGCCTTGTTCAGGCATCCTCGACATTTTGGCGTGCTTGAAGCCATTGGAGAATCTAAAAATATAACAAATTAAAACTAAATGTGCATTTGAAAATGTAATACTAATAATTAGTAACCCAAAAGATGTGTAACACGATAGTTGAGGGACATCAACCTCCAGCGCCGCCTGCGGAACAACCTCTTCCAATATCTGCCAGTGTGGATTGAGAACTGCTACCTTAACTGCCAAAATCCGTCTTGATATATAACTATATATATACATATATATATATATATATATATATATATAATGTAATTCTATCCCTTACATTTAGTGCATAATAACTAAAAAATAAGCCAAAAGTCTCACAATATTAGAATTAACCCTGAATTCATATACGCCTTTATGTACCGTATATGCACAAAATGCACACTATGCATATCTAAAAAAAACTAGAGGTGATGAGTAAAAACGGATTTCAATTGAATTCAGCACCCTAAAATTAGGTAAAAACGGGTATTTTTGTGCTTGCCTCAATTTCTTTGTAAACCAGAGTAATTCAATGCTTTTTCTTTTACAGTGGATGGTATTTCAATATCTGAAAAAAAAATTATAATGCATTAAGCATATAGTTTTGATGTTTTTTACAAATGCTTTTAAAATTAATCTTATTAGAATAAGAAATTGCCAGTCTATTAAATTATGAAATAATAATCTTTTTCTGAAACACCCCGTACATGTAAACACATGATCAGCTTTAAAATTCTTCGCAAGGCAAAAAAGTATAAAGGGCACTTGTCAGACTCTTCAGACCGTCAAGAAGAATGATTCCTAGAAATTAGTCAGCTATAAGGGTAACCGAATTTATTAATTTTTGTTCAGTCATAACTTTTAGATTTGAATTTTTCTTTAGAATACTTTATCGAGTATTTGGGAATATTCTTTGAGAATTTTTCTTGAACACAATTGAAAGGAGCAGCGAAGTTTATTTCATTAACATTTAGCATTTTTCTATCTAGCATTAAAGGCCGAGAATTGAAGCCTCTGGTAGCTTTGATATTATCCTTGTATTGAAAGTTACTTTTGAGTAAACTTTGCAAAGGTTTACTCTATAGGCAAGAGTGTTAGTGAACTACTAGAGAGACGTAATGAGAAACACTGAAAGACTTTCTTCTCTCTGCGCAAGTCATGTCTTCTTTTATTATTTTAAAAACAGCACTTCAAAATCAGAGTTTGCTTTTCATTTCTTCTCACCGACAAAGGCAGGTGGAACTTGTTTTTCTTCTTGCTCTATCACAAATGTGCGCTTTATATCCTTCAACCTAGTGTCACCCTCGTTCTGGTTTTCTTCCGACGGTCATTGACGAATACACTCTGTGACACTTTAGATAAGTCCTTATAATATCTCATGCATATTCATAAGCGATAGTAAGGGACTCGATCGTACGTGGAGAATCCCTGTAGAGTAATGGCTAAAACACTGGACTGCGGTCACGAAGTTAGCGAGTTTGAGCTCGAATCGCGCTACTACCTTCACTTTCAGACTAACTCCCTTGGGAAAAGTATTAACCGCTTTATCCATTCAGTTATGGGTTAAATAGAATCCCTGCTGTGTTCTTTACAAATGGCTTTGGCATTAAATTACCCACAATGCCATAAAGCAAAGATATCAACCAAACCATCGAACATGCAGATGATCACGAATCCCATTACAAAAAGATGCTACCAAAAAAAGATGTATGAAGCAACAGGTACTCATCGGGGAATGGTTTTCCTAAGTTTTTATTCATTCTCTTGATTAGTTCTCAACAAACAGACTGTGAAAGTAAAAGGTATTTGTTGTTAAAGGGCAAGTGAAATAGTTATGGAATTGATCTACGCTGATTGTCAAAGAAACAGCTTTTGGTTGCTCGGACATAAGTAAATATGGTAGGTATGAGAGAGAGAGAGAGAGAGAGAGACAGAGAGAGAGAGAGAGAGAGAGGTTTTTACTTCGCTCTCACTCCTCTAATTTCTAATTTAGACCCTGATAATGGAGAATATAGGTGTAAGAGATGCACAAAGTCAAGAAAAATTATGTAAGTTTAACCGAATCCCAGTTCAAAGTCACTGTTGTCATTGTATTTAATTAACCTTACCGCTACCGGCAAGATGCGGTACAGGGTATTTTTCGGTTGAGTTGTTCTGATCTGAATACAGAGTTTTCCTTCCCCTAGACAAATTGTGCGGCATTCTAAGCGAATGTTAACAGGTATGAATAGATAAATCATAAAAAAGATAGCAGTGTTCAACATTTCTTCCAGCGGACTAGTTGTAGCAATTTACTAAGCGCTTTGCTTTGATGTGGCACCAGGCCGAATGAATGGGGCACCCAATGAGACTCAAACTCACTCTTGCTGGTTTGCTAGTCAAGCTTGCCAACCATTACACCACCCGAGGTGCACCAATAGGCTAGTTGTAACATGATACGCTTAATCTAGTACTCCTTGACCGGTATTACTGAAATCCCTATTTAAGAGCCACCCTCCTCTACGGTGGGAGTGGGAATGAGATGTTCTGTTAAAACCAAGGTATGTATCACGGATTTCTTGATTTATTCTTTTTCCTTTTTTTTTTTTTTTTTTTTTTTTTTGGCAGTTTGCGTGCAAAGAAACAAAGGTTCGCCGTGGACAGAGAACTAGAAACGAATGGAAAATACGAGAAGAGTCCTGTTCTTTGTAGAACGTTAATGCTAAATATGTCGCGATCGTTATTCATTTCTTTCTCCTTTCAAGGCCACGGAGACTTAACGGAAAGAGAATGATGTAAAAGTCCTAGTCACTAAAACACATCGTGTTTGGGGGCTTTTTCCTCCCCAGACAATAACTAGCCATCACTGACTTAGCAGTCACCGCTGGCAACGCTACAGTTACTGAACGAAGGCTAAAGAGTCCTGTCTGTCCTACTATTTACTCGTAGCTAAAGGAAAGAGAGAAGAATTAATGCCTTTCTCAAGCACGAAGGGAAACAGTTTAATCCCAGATTTGAACACGGGTGACGTATCCATTTCCTAAGGCATTAACCATTACGACTAGCGGCTACAAGATCACTGTAGTATCCACTGGGTATCAAATTCATTATACTTGCCAAGAGAAATTATACTTGTTCAGAGAAATGCGATGAAAGACATACGGAGACCTTTACGTGAACCATTTATGTTAGGGCTGGGCAAACTGCAGCCTGCGGGAACCTCTAAAATAAATAAATACTTGCTCTTGAATCGTGACAAAATTCTTTTGATTTTAAAAGATAAAGCCATTTGATATTTCATAACCCAGTGATGCAGCTCTCCCCACAAAACGTTTGCCCACATCTGGTCTCTGTAATACTAATTCTTAACACTCTGATGCGAGCAACTAATTAAAATATACTAGTTTACCAAAAGATTCTAGGTTCTAGTATACAACAGCTTGCCAACTGAACTGTGTGACAATCAAGTTAACCCTTACACGATTCAGCAATTCTGTTATTAAATTTGTCTTACAAAAGGTCACATGCTTGCACATAAATAAACAGTGAAAATTACCACACGATCAAATTGGTCTTCGAAACGAGTTTGCTTATTAAACTAGAATGATATTGAAATTCCTTTCGATGATCGAGAGAAAGTGTTCGCGATAGGAAACCAAAATATCCCCACAAGTCACTTGTCAGTTGCACTGATTCATTATAAGAGATGGCTGCAACTTGGAGACTGATCAGCATATTTTGATTGTCTTAAAATTCCAACTGCTTGGCCACTGATCAATAACTTCAGTTATTCTCAATCATACTCGTGTAGTTGCCCAGTTAGCTGGGGCTGTAGAATACACCAACAACACCTCTGCAGAGGAGTAAGACCCCCTCAATGAGTGTCCAGGATATGACACTAAACAATCTGATGGTGAGGTTCCAGAGATGATGGGAATTTGGGGAATGCGGAGCACCCCTTCATTACCATTGCTCCCACGTTCACTCTGGTCCGGAATGGTAGCACCTGAATGGGCCCTATCTGTAGGATAAATAGAACTAACTGCATACTTATGCTAAACAGAATTGTTTTAATTAGAACTGTTTGACTAAACTGAATAGCTTGAAATAGAAATGTTTTTGACCATTAAACTGTACTTACATTTAAACTGAATGCTTATTCTAAACTGAATTGTTTGAAATTGAACTGTTTTTGACTTTGAAATTGTACTTACACTAAACTGATTTATTTAATATTGAACTGTTTTGACATTTAACTGAGTGTAAACAAAACCTTCACTTATACCTAAGTGAATTAGTTGAATTAGTGCTGTTTGAACAAACTGAATAACTTAAAATAGAAATGTTTTTGACAATTAAACTGTACTTACATTTAAACTGAATGCTTATGCTAAACTGAATTGTTTGAAATGGAACTGGTTTTGACATTGAAACTGTACTTACACTAAACTGAATTGTTTAATATTGAACTGTTCTGACATTTAACTGTGAGTAAACAAAACATCTACTTATACTAAACAGAATTAGCTGGATTAGAGCTGTTTGAATTAACTGAATTGTTTAAAATAGAAATGTCTTTGACAATTAAACTGTGTACTCATGCTAAACTGGATTGTTTGAAATAGAACTGACTATTTGCATAAAATGGATTTGTCGTTAAATAACCTATAAAGGTTGATATGCCATAAAACCCAAACAACTAACATACTCGTGTAGGTAAACAACCAACATACTTGTGTGGGTGATACTCAGTGTATACTACGCACCAGATTTACCTCTGCTGCCTAGAGCACGGTCTCGGAATCCACGGTTTTAGGCCTACCTAATTTTGCCTGATTGTCGAAGTTCTCTCAATCAAGTGAAATTTCTTGAAGCATCTGGTTACTGTATAGTAATCAACTGTCTTTACGTTTTTGAAAACAAATGTTTTTGGTTGCCTCTTCTGCCTGGAGCACGGCCTCGGAATCCACGATTTTAGGCCCAATTTGAACTCGTAAAGCACAATTTCCTGAATTAGTCTTCATCGCACATTCATCTGAGCGGCTTTCAAATGACTCATAAAGTGAAGCCTTGTACAATGTGTCAGCGCACTAACTACCACGATATTACAAACCAAATTGACTTGAAATGCTTCGATTACGTTATGTACGCGCAGCAAACTGGCCTGTACCAAAACATTGCAAAACTTTTAACTCATCGTCTTAATTCAAAGCACAACGTTACACTTGATGGACCCTTGTATAAGTCGAGATGTTCAGTCCTATGGTAAAAAATGAATTAAGGTTCGATTTATATAAGAGCAATAAACTGAGACGTCAAAAATTAAAGACAGTTACCAAATAAAAGTTCTTGCTTAACCCCTTTGTCAGTTTGTATATTTTGTGTGTGATATTACGATCCATTCGATGGTGATGCTCCTCTTCTGGAGTTCGGAGGAACGTCGAGTCCCCCCGTTACTGTTTTTACATATAGTTTGATTCTGAGCCGTGGTAGAAATACCCGTTAGAGTCTATTCTATGAGTCAGATATCTCTCTTTGGAAATGATTAGTAATAGTTTTTTTTGTTATGGTTTATGGCATATCAACCCTTATGGGTTATTCAATGCCAAATCATTTTTTATACAAATATATTAAATATACATAATTTGATTTGGTTGTAATAAATTGTAGTTATTTTCTATCTTAAAATTTCAAATTTAAGATTTGTTTAAAAGGAATTAACCTAACAGTAAGAACCAAAAACCTGGATAGAAAAACTCAGTTTTGGGAAGTAGAAAGCTCACTTTTGAAGATAAATATAATTATTATCATTGTGAGGTGGTTTTGATTTAGTTTGGTTTTATGTCCGATCAACCATTGTAGGTTATTTATTGACAAATCCTCTTTATTCATATATATTAAATAAATATGATCTAGTTCAGTAGGGTTTTATGGCATATCAACCATTGTAGGTTATTTAATGCCAAATCTACTTTATCCATATTTGTTAAATATATATGATCTGTAAACACATTTTGTAGATAACATTTCTAAACGAGTCTGAGATCATTTCTTGCATATAACTAAATGGTTTTAAGTATTTCTTTCTAAGACGAATAATTCTGTTTACTAATAATCATTTGTTTGCACACAGTTAAACTGTTTCAAATATTGTTTGCACACATTTATGCTATTAGTAAGTTGATACCGTGTGGGTGATTTTATTTCTAAATGAGTTTGAACATCTTTGTTTACACACTAGTATTGCTTTTGTTTCTCCACAGTTAAATGGTTTAAATTATCGCTATCTCACAGTAATAATCCTATTTAATATTGATAATTTGTTTGCAGAGAGTGTAGTAGTTACAAGTATTGCTATTTAACACTAATTATTCTATTCAAATATATTCATTCATTTG
Organism: Sepioteuthis lessoniana; assembly: GCA_963585895.1. NCBI lineage: Eukaryota > Metazoa > Mollusca > Cephalopoda > Myopsida > Loliginidae > Sepioteuthis > Sepioteuthis lessoniana. The sequence goes on from OY757914.1 coordinate 102,242,274, forward strand.
CGCACAGACAAATGATTCCAAGTATTGCTATGTAATACCAATAATGCAAGTTTGGCACACAGTTAAAGAGTTTCAAGTATTGCTATTCAACACTAATGATTCTATTCAACATTATTTTTTTATTTGTAGGTATACAGTTAAAGAGTTTCAAGTATTGCTATTTAACACTAATGATTCTATTCAACATTATTTATTCATTTGTAGGTATACAGTTAAAGAGTTTCAAGTATTGCTATTCAACACTAATGATTCTATTCAACATTATTTATTCATTTGTAGGTATACAGTTAAAGAGTTTCAAGTATTGCTATTCAACACTAATGATTCTATTCAACATTATTTATTCATTTGTAGGTATACAGTTAAAGAGTTTCAAGTATTGCTATTCAACACTAATGATTCTATTCAACATTATTTATTCATTTTTGGTATACAGTTAAAGAGTTTCAAGTATTGCTATTCAACACTAATGATTCTATTCAACATTATTTATTCATTTGTAGGTATACAGTTAAAGAGTTTCAAGTATTGCTATTTAACACTAATTATTCAATTTAACATTACTCATTCGTTTTCACACAATTCAATAGTTCTAAATATTGCTATGTATCAGTAATCATCATCATGTTGTGCCACCAGCGCAGATATCCATGACCCTCTCTCGCTACTTCTCCCTATCGTTCATTTCCTCACGCAGGTTTTCAGGGCTACGTCCCGTATCCTCACATAGCAGCTGGATGTACGTTCGAGCTGGTCTTCCTGCTTTTGCTCGGCCATATGTGGAGGTCCATAGGAGTACATCACTTAAGAGCTCGTCCTTGCTTCTCCAGCAGTGTCCTGTATATCTGGTTCGTCTAACTTGGATAGTTTTCGTGATGGGAGGCAGGTGGCTGTATAGTTGGTACTTCGGGGGGTGTTGCCGCCAGAACTTGTTCAATATTGCTCGTAACATTCTTGAGTAATTGCCGTCAAGCTTCTTCTCTAGCCGTTTTGCTAGCGTCCAAGTAGTGCATCCATACAGTAGTATCGACACGACCGCAGCCTGGAAGAAACTGCGTTTCATTTTATCGGCCAGGTCTGATTTCCATATGATCGATAGCCAATCGATAGCTGTCCACGCCTGCGTTAGCCGTGTGTCGATGTCTTTTTCGGTTGATGATATACTGCTTCCTAGGTAAGTGAATTTGTCAACCAGTTTCAGAGAGGTTCCGTCTAGTGTGGAGATGTCGCCTGACGGAACCTCTCCAATTCAATTAAACATCAGTCATTTGTTTACACACAGTCAAATAGCCAAACAGTTCTGTTTCTAACAATTCAACTTAACTTAAGTTTGCAATCAGTTTATATTTCAAGCAGTTCTATTTGAATAAGATCCAATCAGATGCTTGTACTCTGTGTCAAAGTGGAAATAGGAGTCAAAGCAATAAATGGGTACTCCACATTCCCAAAAGTTCCAGGACTGGAGCCTCACCATCTGATAGTTTAATGTCATAAACGGGAGATTCGTTCGCAGAGATGCAGTCGGTGTATTCTACAGCCACAGCCAAGTGAGCAGGATTAGTACCAGATAAGAATGCTTGAAACTAAAAAACTAAGTGCAAACAAATAATTATGATTACTTTAAACCATATAATTGCTTTTGAATTAGATAGAAATTCTTGAAACCATATAACTGTGTGCAAATTATTTGTATTAAGAATAGTTACTTAAAACTGTAATTTTGTTTTTGCTAATGATTATTAGTAGTAGCTCTTACAACAATATAATTGCTTACAAATTAGATAAGACTAGTTCAAACCATATAAGTGTCCGCAATTTTTTATATTACGCTTCCATTTTTGATTATTATTATTATTTTCAATTTTTATATCCCCCTTTCATTTCTTAATGATTATTATCATTTTCAGTTTTATATTACTCTTCCATTTTTAATAATTATTATTACTTGCTTGAAATCATAGTATGGCTTGCAAAAAAAGTTTTCTACTTTAAATAACCCAACAAGATTGACTTGTCGTAAAATCAACCAAACCAAGTAAACGGACTAAATATGGCAGAAGGTTTGGGTTTTTTTTTGGGTTTTTTTTTTTCGTTTTTTGGCAGAGTGTTTTTATGTGTACTGATACACGGCTGAAGGCAGTGCCAAAAATGGTTCGGATTCAACATTCGTCTCTTTGGCGTAGGAGTACCTAAGGCATAAGTTAATGAATTTGATCCAACCTCATGCCTAAGGGAATAATCTCCTGATGCCAAGTTTTCCACTGTATGCTCACAACAATAACAGAGTTACTTTCTTCGCCAGAATAGAATTGTCCTTTAACTGTGAAGCATTGGTGAAATGTTTGAACGAAGGCTGAATTAAATTGTTAATTTTATACGTCTTTTTGTTTTACCCTGACTAATGACATTGATACAAAGAAACATTCAGTGAAGGTTCCACCTTTTTCTTTATGATATTATCGCACAATACCCATCAAAAGTGACGGCAATGTTTACGTATAAATCTGGTATAAAGTTGATTTTTCTGCATGCTATTTTCTTAGAATCTCTGACCTATAAAGAATTCAAAACAACTTAAATCGCGAAACTTATATTAGAAATCGAAGTTCTGTACAAACTTTTCACAAAATTTCTTTTTCTAAGCCACCATTCATTATCTGAGAATTTAAAAAAAATAAAAACTGTATTATCTAAAATTTAAAAGAAATCATTTTTCGCCAATGACCCTAGTCGAGTCATACCAAAGACTCAAAAAAATGTACTTGATGCCTCCTTGCTTAACACTCGGCATTATAAAGTACAGATCAAGGGTAAAGTGGAGCAATCCAGGAAGAGGAGTAGAAACCTCACCTACACTTTGGTGTAGTAGCTATCGAAAAAGGAGACTTGGGTTCACTCTCGACTACGATCACCAACTTTACTTATTTTGAAAAATGAAGTGGTGTAAAAAGTTTAATCGTAAAATTCTGATTATTATTATTATTATTATTTTACTTCTTAAGAGTTTTACACATTAGTGTTAACTGATAGACTTCCACTGGAATCTAAGAGACAGCAAGTCTCCTCATATCTCGAGAGTTGTTCTTAATATTCTGGCCGATCTTTGCAGTGCTTCATTCTAAATAATCTTGATTCTTCGCCCGATCTCCAACTGTTCCAATCAGCTTTCAAGACTTTTGAACCAATTCAAACTGCAACAACTAGATTCGATGTCAGCCGCTTGTTCCACATTTGTTTTTTAGTTCTCAGGCAAGGTCCAAGTATTTGATTATCACTCTATGGTCTACAGGAACGACAAAATCCATTGTTTATCAGCACTAGATCTGCTCTTCTGGACAGAATTAGGTGATCTGTATCTCAAAAAACCAGTGAATTTTATGCGTCTCATTCTCTAGAAATGATTCTGGCTTGTTCATGTACCATTTGATAGTATTGTCAAAATTCAATTTCTTGCACAATTCCTGGTGGATCACCTTCTCCACCCAGTCATGCCTAGTTTTGTAACTCTTTTGTGCTAGTTTGATTCATTCAGTTATTATATGATTAATGGCTTCGTCTTCATCACTACATAATCTACACTTATTATTTTTTTGTGTATTATCTATTTTAGCTTTAATATAATTGGTCCTAATAGCATTGTTTTGTGTTGCTATTAGAAGAGATTCAGTTTCTCTCTTAAGATTTCCTTCTCCTAGATGTGTTCAGGTTTTTTCGAATGAGATTTCGCGAGTTTGTCTCTTGAGATATGCAATTTAGATGTTTTTCTTCCTATTTTTGTTTCCTAGTTTTTGCTGTTCTATTTGTCTTTATGTTGTAATTGCTGTTATGGGCCGCTTTAAATAATCTTTCTTTGCTCTTTTTAATATAATCCCTGATACATCCTACTGATACATCCACGCTATATTCAATACTGGCGAGTTTTTCTTTTTTTGCTCCTTCTTTTCTTAACACATATAGTCGGTCTGTGTCATCTCAAGGATGAAAGGCCTTGAGCATCGTCATCAACTTTTTGTCTTCCGGTCAATTTATCGAAGTTCTTCCATTGTCCATTTTGAGAATGGTCACGAGTATCTTTCAAGGGAGACAACCCAGGTGTTTATTCCTTTGATGAAATATCTGCTACTGAGCTAGATTTCGAGAAGTTTCTCTTTTCTTATTTTTTTTCTTCAATATTTGCTTTTTTTATGATGTTCACTTCCATTATTTCCAAGTAAAAGTAATTTTCCTTTTCTGCGAGAGTTTTGATTCTTTCTTGATTTGGCACTTTATTCCATCTGTTAGTTCTCTTTTCTCACTTTTCATTATCATATTCATGACTCATTTTTCAATATTAAATTCCATTCCTATATCCCTCTTATTGTTTGTATCAGAGTCTTTAATTCTTTTTCCATTTTTTGCAATGCTCAATGTCGCCCATGTCCATAAGATGACTAATCTTTTATTTTGGTTTTGCAAATTTGTAGCCCCCATGGAACATCCTATGTATGCAATTAAGTGTCATCATTGCTATGTCAAAAAGTAACTGTGAAAGCGCATCTCCTTGGAAGATGCCTCTCTGGATTTTTATCTCTGCTAATTTTTTTTCCTCCTACGGTTAATTCCACTTTCCAGTGTTTCAGGGCTACGATGATGAATTTAATGACCTTTTTTTTAGATTTCTTGTACATTTCGAGACAATCTACTATCTAGGATTGTGGGATCATATCAAAAGACTTTTTATTGTCAATCCACGCCACTCCTGCATAAATTAGCTCGTTTTGTTCAATGATTTTGTCTATTGGGATATTTGGTAATATTTTATTAAAGTATTCATTTATTACCTTAACTTTTTCCTATCTTGATCATTAAGGGATGAGATTGTAATATTTTCAGTCATGATTTTCACAGTTAAATCTACATTTATTTTTTCTTCTTACGTTAACTTTTATTTTATGGTTCTGAGACTTGTGTAGTTTCGGTTTTAAGTATTTCGTGTTTCAATTTCCTTATTGTTTCTTGTATTTAGTTTTTTTTTTTATTTGGGTGGAAGGATCTTGTTGAAATTCTTTCCTATTTACCTGTTTACATATTTCTAGTATCTCGAAGTCAGAAAACCAAACTTTCTTTATAATCAAACTAGCTTGGTCAATAGTTCTTTGATTTGAACTGAATCTAACCGATTACACCCAAAATTCTATCATTCGTTTTCTATACCTTGTTTGTGTAGGATTGTTCATAAGATATTGTTATTATATTTTTTTGTTATTTCTCTTTTTGTCTTCCCCTATTTACTATCTTCCTATATTAATCTGAGAAAAATTTTTTTTTCATAGAACATATGCAATATCAATTCGATATCTATATACAAATCAAAATCTGTTAAATAATTCATCCAATGATTCCCCAAAATTCCCTCTTATTTTCTTTTTCTTAACACTATTTCTGCAATCATCCAATTCAATCTTATTTTTTCTTCTCCATTGCTGTTTTTGATTTGATTTGGCAATTCATTCCCAAAATATATTATTCTATAGTGGTTAGAGTGTTTGCCAATGGCCCGCTAGACCTGGGTTCAATCCCAGGTCGAGTTATCCCAAAGATTCAAAAAATGGTACTTGATGCCTCCTTGCTTAACACTCAGCGTTATAAGGTACGCGATCAAGGGTAAAGAGGAGCTTTCCTGGGAAAGGAGTAGCGCTCTCCCCTACACCTCGGTGTAGTAGCTATCGAGAAGGGAGCCTTCAGGTAACCCTCGACTATGGTCGACTATCTGCAAAAACAAAAAAAAAAATAAAATTCGATAAAGGAATTTGTTTTTTAAATCAGTCAGAGATACTGAAAAAATGTCATAAGAAATTCCATTAATTTATTTTGAAAGTTCCTATTGGATCACCTTTCAAGTAGTTAATCAAAATTCCTCCAATCCCCCCTTGCAACTGAATTCTTTTATTTTTTTTATAATTTTTGCCACTCTTCATTGAATGCCTTCAAATCTTAATATTACACTCCAATTTCCATGTCTTGACACTTGAATCAAGGCCTGAGTATAATAATCTATATGAGGTTTTATTATATATCTTTAAAATAGCATTTTCCTCCCTTGAAATATTTCTAACCATATGGTCTATCATTCTACCCGACCTCTATACAATAGAAAAAATATAATTTTCAGTTTTAAATGTATCCTCAAAGCAAACTCCTAAATACTATTCCTCATTTTTGGAATTTCTCTGTTGCTTGATTTCTATTCCATTTTTTAAATCCAATATTAAGTATATTTTTCTGTGTTAATTTTTTTATCCGATACCTAGTACATTTCTCTGAGTTAAATTTTAATATCCAAGTATCTTCCTATAATTAAGAAAATAACATGCAAGCTGAAAAAAAGTAAACATGATTTTTTTATATCTTCAACTGTTATCATTTTTCAATAAAATCTTCAAAAATGTTTCCGACTAGAACACCAAAAAATCTGAAAGAAAAAATTCATTAATGGGATTCCTATAATTCATTTGTTGAATTAATTTTCATACTGAACATTTGAATTTGAATCGGAATTCAATTTTAAAAAATAAATCCTGTAACTTAAATAAAAACGTACAGACATTGAAATAAATTTTTGCAAAAGAAGACTTCGATCAAATTAGAATGTATGACAGAATTTTTGAATATTAATCAGTTGGCTTCTAACACTATCAGTAAGGTTTCAAATCCTCCAAGCATGAGAATCTTATAGTCTTGAAAACAACTGAACCCATTTCTATAGCACCTATCTTTTTGAATTTGTGAGTATCTTCAGGAATTTGTGTTTGAATAAAGACAAATTAATATCCTAACATATTGCCTTACTATCTTGCTTATGACCTTAAACTTCATCCGATGGTGAGGTATCAGTTTTGGAGCATTGGAGAGTGTAGAGAACCTCTTCGTTGGCAGTTTTCAGCATGTATACTAAGGGCTCTCTGGTTGATTTTGACAACACCCTTTAAACGTTTCTTAGGTTTAGGTCTCAGATGTTTACCACGTTGTAAATCTCCGAAAAACTTCCCACCCCCCTGTTATGGGTTAAATAGTACCATATTGTTCTTCTAAACAGATACCTTTTAGTCTAGTCGGCTGGGGCTGTGGAATACACCGACTGCATCTCTAGAGAAGGATAAGACCCTCCAACGAATGTCCTGGCTATCACACTAAACAATCTGACGGTGATGCTCCAGTATTGCTGAAGCTTTGGGGAATGCGAAGCACCCATTCACTGTCATTACTCCAAGGTCCACTCTGGGGTAGTGTAGTAGCAACAGAAAGGGTCTATCTATGGGTCAAACGGGACTGTTTGACATTTAGATTGAGAGCAAACAAATGACTTATGCTAAATTGAATTGTTCGAAAAAGGATTGTTGGATCAGTTAACTGTGTGTATCTACAAAATGTGTTTACAAATCATATATGTAATATATATGTAAAAAGAAAATTTAGCATTAAATAACCAACAATGGTTGATATACCCTTAAGCTAAACTAATCAGATGGCTTTGGCATTAAATAACTCATGAAGGTTGATTTGCCATTAAACAAAGAATCCAAACCCTATATGGAAAACATTTGTATCCATACATACATACATAGATAATTATTTCACAAACAGTTCAATCGCTAAGTATTTCATGACTGTCCCAACTAAACTTTGTTCTGTCAGTGATGCAGTGGTAACAATGTCGGCCTAGAATACTATTGTTAATGAGTTCGATTCTCACCGGGTACCCCATATTTTAGGCCTTATACCAAAATAAGCAGTGTTTACTAGATGACAGCCAGTTGAGTAAATTATTAATGGACATCATGCATTTTTCTTACGTGACAAAAGAGACGCTTCAAAAGTGTTTAACATTTGCAAATCTTACAAGTTCTTCCCATTGACCTTTAGAACACCTGACACGCTGGCTAGCTTTCTCTGATGCGAGGGCAACCATTTTGATATTTATTGATTTCATTTTGCACGAAACGTCCTGAACGCTTGCGATAGAGCAAAGATTACAGAGATTATCTCGCTGACCATTTTACATGTGCAATGTTTAATAAAAGAGATTAGACTTAATTAAGCTTACCAAATATACAAGAAACCCAATGCCTTTACCGCCAAGTCGATGGAATGTAGAACAAACTGCCCATCAGAGGGTTAAGACTTTCAATAAAGAAGTGCCCAGAGTATAAGACAACCCTGGTATGAGGTTCCTGTTCCCGAGCTCTGAAAATGGGGAGTACCTTTTCATTGCTATTACTCAAAAATCCATTCAGACCCAGAGCGATAATACATTTTAGGATTCCATCTATGATTACAATAGATATGTCTAAAAATTATGAGTATTGGATAAGAATACATGAAAGCACATAGTGTACAAACAAAATATTATTATTTAAGAGGATATTGTTAGGAAGACTTGAAAATTAAGGACTAACATTATTTGTTACTTTAAAACATATAATTGCTCGCAAATTGATGATGTTAAATAGGAGTACTTGAAACCATAGGGGGTGTCCTAGTGGTGTAATGGTTAAAGCGATGGACTGCGGAATCGTAGTACGCGAGTTCGTACTCCAGTCGCGCTATTTCGTTCATTTTCGGGCAAATACCCTTGGGAAAGGTATGAACCCCCTTGTCCTCCCAGATATGGGTTAAATAGCACCACTACTGTTCTTCTAGGAGAATGGCGTTGGCATTAAATAACCTACAAAGGTTGATATGCCATTAAAACAAAGAAACCTTCAAACCATACAACTGTGTGCAAATTATTTGTATGAGGTGGGAACACTTGATACCATATAATTGTGAGAAAAATACCCTTAAAAACGACTACACAAAAAATATAAATAGAAACGTAAAATGTACGCTATTTCTAAACCTCTAAGAGTAAAATAACTCAAGACCAGTGGGCATACCTTCAAAGTCAACCCAAAGGATTTGACCTTTTGATACTGGCAGGAAAATAATAAGATAAACAAAATTATGAAAAATATGAGATGATTTGTTGTCACTTGATTCCTAGCCATAGCGGGCCCATTCGGTGGCTACTAGATTAAACCAACTGCATCTCCAGTAAAGGGATAAGATACTCCAAAAATGGGGTGTCTTTGGTATGACAATAAACTGCATCTAGTGGCGAAGCTTCGCTTCCAGAGGTCTGGGGAGTGTAGGTTTTGTTTGGTTTTCTGGCATATCAATCACTGTTGTTTATTCAATGCCATATCCTGTTTTTACATATATGTTAAATGTATATGATTTGTAAACACATTATAGTACCTGCGGTGTAATGGATATCGTCGTAGGAAATGGACACGGCTACACGAGTTCAAGTCATGGACGAGGCTGATTGCATTTCACATAGCACTAATACCCTTGGGAAAGGTACGAAATAGTAGGACAGACTGATTTCTTCAGCCTTGGTGAGGCAACTAGTCTAGGAGAAGGAAAAATCTGAATTCAAACCTGTTAAACTCCGCTTAAAAATTGACCTTGTGTCATATCCTACCCGAGCGGAGGGGTTGGGTAAATATGATATGATAATGGAAATATCGTTGCACGAGAACATACGAAGCGAAGTTAATTGGGAGATCAACGGAGTGAAGGACGTGATCGCGAAGTAGCGAAACAGAAATTCAGTTGGGCCAGATACGTAGCAAGGTTCTCAGACAACAGGTGCACCAATATAGTTGTTGAGTGGTATCCGATAGCTCGGAAACGACCTCTTATAACGCCTTCAAAACGATAGGAAGATGAATATGAAGATGAAAGGCGATATCAAGAAGGAAATGGAAGTACATTGTGACCAGCAAACAATTTGGCCAACAAATAAAAGTACCGGAAGCCTTACAACAGTGTTCAAATAAAGATTTGGTTTCTTTGGCATATCAACCTTCGTGGATTATTTAATACCAAAATTATTTTTGTAAAACATTAGTAAAATTATTTAGCACAAAGCGGGAGAGATAAGAGGGTTAATATCTTCCCCATGGGCATTAGTCTAAAAATAAATGCAATGGCATAAGTGAAGTTTGAACTCGCTTATCACTTTCAGTTCAGTTCTTTAGCCTCTGCACCGCACGGTCTCCCAACTGTATACAAACAAATGAGTATTATCCTTAAATAAGAATTTAATTGAAATTATATAATTTATTAGTATTAATTATTTATACTCAGAGATATCATTGTTTATAATTGATTATTATCATTAGTTCTTTGAAAGTGTATAATTGCTTTACAAAAAGACTGACACCCGGCATTAAATAAGCATAAAACTAACGAAATAACCAACAAATCAGTCTGCTAAAGCCACTCGCAATCTAGACTGTGAGACAAATAACAAGTGACCTGGAACTTTGCCGTAAGAAGTAATTAAGCAAAGTTTAGCATAAAGAGGACTGGAGAATCGCAAATGAGGATTATGCGTCGATAACGAAGATAAAAGAAATTGCAAAACGAAAAATTTTACATTTTTATTTCTTAGCTTCTTTTTATTGTAAGGACACATTTTTATTTCTTATTGTTACATTTTTTCAGATAAAAAAGAAAAAAAAATCATTAAAATAAACAAAAGTATTGTTTATTGATAACTCAAAAACTGATTTTTAAACGAATATTTCTTATATTTCTTTGAACAAAATATATTAATTTTCAATCAGTATAACTAAAAAAGTTTTCTTTCTTTCAAAAAGAAATAAACTATCAATAGGTTAAACGTTTCATTTGAATTGATTCACGAAATTTTCCCCCTCAAAAATAAGGACATATTCTTAAAATCTTTAGCTGCATTTTATTGGATAAAAAAGAAAATAAATCCCATTGGCTTAGTGGTAGAGTGTTCGCCACAGATCCGCGAGAGTAGTGTTCAATGTCGGGCCATACCAAAGACTCAAAAAGTGGTTCTTGATACCTCCTTGCTTAACACTCAGCATTATAAAGTACGTTTCAAGGGTAAAGTACAGCAATCCAGGGAAAGGTGTAGTGCTCTCCCCTACACCTCAGCGTAGTAGCTATTGAAAAGGGAGCTTTCGGGTAGCCCTCGACTACGGGCGCCAACTTTACTTATATTTTTTTTTTTACTGTAAATCAACAGGCAATTATGAACTGAATTAGAATCTTTGCCATATTATAAAAAATATTCATAAAATAGAATTATATTTTCATGGTGCATTCAATAATTTCCAGACCTTTTTGTAAATGCATTTAAAATTGTCCTAGACTCTGGAAAATTCAGTATGTTATTGCTATACATTTTATGAGATGACTGACCAATTTTTATGATTTCAGGTTCAAACAAACCGCTTGAGCAGGAATTGGAATACACCCTACTAAAGCCTGATTGTCACAGCTAGTGAATTTCAAAAATACAATCTGGACGTGAGGACACTTTAGAAGAACGATGTGCAATAAAATTCTGATTTAAACTTGGAAAAAATTCTACCGAAACGTATGGAATGCTTCAGACTGCTTTTCGGCCATCTTGCATGAATCGACCATCAGTTTTTGAGTGGCATAAGAGATTCAAGGAAGCCAGGGAGTCTGTAAGGGATGATGAGAGGTGTGGGATGAGCAACGAAGTCAATACACCAGAGTTGATTGGCCAAAGGGTTGGGGTTAGGGTTACTATGTTGAGGTTTTAAGGGAGTTCAGGAGGAGATTTCCTTGGAAGAGACCAGCATTCTTCAAATCTGGTCAGTGGAATTTCCACCAGTCCACAACTCCATCTTTGTCCTAGACTATTTGACCAAGATGGGCATCAAGACAGTTCCTCACCCTCCCTATAGTCCAGAACGTGTTCCCGGTGACATTTGGCTCAGAGGCTGTCGTTATGAGACAATTGAGTGAATGTGACACGCTCACAGAAGAGGACTTCGATGGGGCCTTCCAGAAGTTGTTGGAACGGTACAGCCGAAGGAGATCACTTCGAAGGGGACTAGAGTTCCATGTGTGTACTATCAATAAAAGTGCCTATACGAAAAAGTCTGGAAACTTATTCAATGATCCTCGTATATTTCGAACTAATAAAATGTTTTGGGTTCGATCTTTTAATATTTTAATAGTAAACCAAACAAATATCTTAATACTTTAATTTCTAGATTCTTTTATCGTTAAATTTTTTAAATGTAAGAAAAATCGAATTAAAACAATGTTGCTTTTTAGAAAATTTATTACAAAAAAAAATGATCTACGACTGAGTATTAACTGTAAAAAATCATAATTTATAGGTGACCTAAGAATCAAGAAAATATCTTTCAACCTTTCACCAATATAGGGTTACAGATTTCTATATATTACAATGAATATAAACTAAGAAAAGAATAAGAAATTAAAAAAAAAAAAACAATTCATAAAATAAAAGAAATAAGGAAACTTTTAATTCTTAGCTTACTCCTTTCTTCCCCCTTTCTATCTTACTCACTTGTGTTCGTAAAATCCTTTTAGATGGGTACTTCTAGTAGTATATATACATGTGTGTGTGTGTGTGTGTGTGTGTGCATAAAGCAAGTCTAGTTAGTGATAAAGATGAAGCATATGCGTGTTTGTGAATTAGAAATGTCTACATATTTGGAGGAAATAACGTCATTGTTTTAAGGTAATCATGAAACATTCCTTTTAATCACTGGAAAGTAAACTAGTTTATATTTTAAATACAAGGAAAGTTTTGAATTAACAGGTTTCAGATTAATAAATTTTGGATTAAATGGTTCATGTCGAAGAGGCGCAAGAACGCTACCAAAAAGGTGATTAATTTTTTAAAAAATTTCCTGACAACACAGATGCTAAGGATTCCACTTTTAACGGCAGTCTTTAATAGTTCTTTTAATCTAGGATTTCCTAATTAATGTTTTAGTCTGGGGCTCCATAGTGAACGGTGTCCTCGATTATATTGATGTTTCAATTCAAGAAGGAGTGAAATATTCTAATTAGCTTTTTATAATCATTTTTATCATAGTGAGAACACTGATGATTAAAAAATAATATACTGCATGAATACAAATCCTTAAAAAGTATCCTGCTTTTGCAAATTTAACAGAAAATTACGTTATTCTCAAAAGCAAAGGATTTTAAAGGAATTACTCTGGGTTCTCAGTAGAGGGGTAAAACACTCCCCCTCTTCCCCCAAAAAGGGTGTCCTGAGAATGACACAACAGTATCTGATCATGAGGCTCCATTTCTTGAGATCTGAGGAATGTGGATCACCCTTCTATTGCTATTAATCCCAGCTTCACTCTGACCTGGAGTGCTTTTAGGTGTTAGTGTCCTACCAGTGGGTTAAATACAGCTGTTTGAAAATTGTTTGCTTTTGATAGGACCGTGTGCAAAAAAGCAAAAAAGCTTATGTGTAGCACTATGTGGGTGGGCCGCCAAAGCAGACGAGTGTTTTGGCGCGAAACCAGACAAAGGATTCTTGGACATGAAATCTCGCCGTATCCAGAAGTGGTAAGGGGACACGAATGAGAGTTGACGACGCGACCGAGCAGAGGGCAGTTGGCGGCTGGAGAGCAGAGAGGGCAGTTGGCGGCTGGACAGCAGAAAAGCGAGGCAGCATGGGATAGGGTCCAGCGACAGTGAGTCAAGATGAGTCTGATTCCAGTAGCATTGTGGAATTTTCGCTAGTAACCCACGCTAGCGATAGTCCGCACATGCATATAGTATTGCAATACCTTCCTCTGCTCTTGGTTAACCCCAAGCTTGTTCGTGTTTGTTCGTTTGTCTTTCTATTTTCTCCGTTCCCTCGATCGTATTCTTGTGTAGGTAAAGAAATGTGCGTTACCCCCTCGAACCACTAGTTGATCACCGGCCGGCTAAGAAGTGACATGGTTAGAAGACAGAGAAAATGTGGTGGGGGTGAGGGGATAACGTTTACAAATGGTGCCGTTGACCAGAGAAAAAAAACCTGATGAAAAAAAATTGGAATTGATCAGAGAGCGGGGTGTTTAGGGACTGACAGACGAACGGAAAAAGAAAAAAGAGAAAATGGCCATAAAGACCGCCACCAGCGAGACAGAGAGAAAAGAAAAAGAAAACGGAAGAGACAAAGAAAAAAAAGTGGAAAAGAAAGACATCTACAAAGGTAGGAATAGACATTCCCCTCTCCCCCACTGCACTCGAATATAAGAACAAAAAAAAAAGATTTGTTAGATTAAGGAAATCTTAAGATGTAGGGAAAAAAAAAAACAAGTAATCTATTTCGTTTGTGTGTGTGTGTGTGTGTGTTTATGTTTAACCCCTTAGCTGCTGATAATTTTTGTTGTATTTTTGTTAGAAGGTAAGGGAAGGTCTTCTTCTTCCCCTACCCGCTTTTCACACTTAACTTGACCGGTAGAATTCAAATGCTTTTTTTTTCCTTCTTCGTAGCAGTTTCACATAGTAATTTATATACTTAAGTGTTAGGACCAGTGGCTTAAGAAAGAAAGTTAGTCCGTCCTGGGAAGTTTTATAGTAATTTTTTTTATGCTGGAAAGGTGATAAGTCACCGATTAAAAAAAAAAAAAAAATTTGCTGTAAGGTTCACTAAAAGAAAAAAAATTGTGGTATTTCAAAACCCCAGAGAAAGGGAAGATGAAACGAAAAATGAGAGAGAGTGAGATTTTTAAGCTAGGTTAAAATCGACTGGTCAAAGTCGGGTCGTTCCGAGTGCAGAGGGTAGAAGGTGGAGGAAAGCTTCTACCACAAAAACTAAAAAAAAAAAAATGGAATATATAAAAAAAAAAAGAAAAATGGCGGAAAAATTGAACAAAGAAAGAGAAGGAAGAGCAGATAAAGTCATGAAAAAGAAGAAAAAAAAAGAAAGAAAAAGAGAGAACGAAAAGTAGAAAGAAAGAAAGATTGCTAGGGAATTTTTGTCACTGCATCCATGCCTGTCTCAGTTAAAAAAAAAAAAAAAAAAGAAAGAAAGAAAAAGAATAAGTAAACTTTGGATTTTAGGAAGAAAAGAAAGTTTTTGTTTTTTTGTGGATTTAAAAAAAAAGCGGTTGGAAGCAAACGCTATCCCCTGCCACACCACCCCCGGTTGAGGGAAGAATTCAAGTGGACAGGAGAGAAGGAAAGTAAGACGCAAAGAGAAATGGTGGAAGTGGGCAGAGATCTCAAGGGAAGAGAGACAAGGGTTAGAAGGTGGATGCGTGACAGATTCCTTCAGAACAATTTTATTTTATATATTTGTCAATTGTAGTTATTTTATTTTATTTTTTTTATTTTTTTGTCTGTGAATTGTTTATTATTAATTTTTTTTTTTCGGTTGTTTAATTTGTGTGGATTTTTTTTTGCTATCCTTTGTTTTTGTTTTTTGTTTGTTTGTTTGTTTTTTTTTGTTATACCTTGCCTTGTTTTTTGTTGGTTTTGGGGGACTGGGCTTACCGTGTCATTTGCTTTGTTGTTTATTGTTATTTGTTTATTTTTTTTTTTAATTTATTTTATTTATTTATTTTTTTTTTTACCTTCATGGATTTTCTGGGTTTATTTTTTGTAAGTTTAACTGCTCTTGGCACTTCTTCACTTCGTCTGATCGTGTTCCCCCTGGGGGGGTGCACTTGGGCCCCGTTTCGCGGACTGGTATCGAGGGGTAGTAAGTTATACAAATGATGATTTGGGAAAGCGAGTGGCCTGATTGACATAGAATTGATGAACATGGTACCGAGGAAACGGTTGACGATGGGTTGGGAAGACGATACCTGGACGCGGGGCGGTGTCCGGTTGCTCCTCCCCCCTGGCTGGTCATGGCTGGACGATCTGGGAGATGGTGTCAATTGCTTGTTTTTTTCTTATCTTTTGAAAATCCATGGGGATTGATGGCTGGCAATCAGTTACAGTGAACTTTCAGTAACTCTGAGAGACTTGTTTTGTTTGTTGCAGGGGGCAGTGAAGGCCCCCAGGTTGGGAGGTGAATTCCACAGTGCTTTCTGGAACATTATTCCTGTTACGACACCGATCAAACTGCGGAGATTACTGATGCTCCCACGTCGTAAGGAAAGGGGGGAGACAAGTCCAAAAATACTCCTGAATTGTTGGGTAGGGGTGGTTAAAATTCCCCTGTGTTCTGATGGGTTGGAGAATGGGGTGAAATGTTCGAAAATTGAATAACGTTGGAGGTGAATGGAAAAGTCCTCTTAAAATCGTTGGGTAGGGGTGGTTAAAATTCCCCTGTGTTTTGTTGGGTGGGGGCGGGGCGAATTGAAAGAAAATTGAATAATGTGGGAGGTGAATCGAAAAGTCCTATTGGAATGAAGAATAGGGATGAGTCAGGAGACCCCAGAATTGTTCACAGTAAAGCAAGGTGGAAGAGCTGAATCCAGCAATATTTTTTTTATTTGAAAAAAAATTTTTTTTATGTGTATGATGATATGGTGTTGTTATATTATTTATTTTTTTTTTTAGGGGACGACCGAACCCCTTTAAAATTTTGTAATTTCGGTTTTTACTTCCTGTAAATGTTCTTGTTTTTTTTGCTTGTTGTTAAATTGTGTTGTAATTTATTGAGAATATATGACAAGGGTAAGAGAGGGCGTTATGTAGCACTATGTGGGTAGGCCGCCAAAGCAGACGAGTCTGTTTTGGCGCGAAACCAGACAAAGGATTCTTGGACATGAAATCTCGCCGTATCCGGAAATGGTAAGGGGACGCGAATGAGAGTTGACGACGCGACCGAGCAGAGGGCAGTTGGCGGCTGGAGAGCAGAGAGGGCAGTTGGCGGCTGGACAGCAGAAAAGCGAGGCAGCATGGGATAGGGTCCAGCGACAGTGAGTCAAGATGAGTCTGATTCCAGTAGCATTGTGGAATTTTCGCTAGTAACCCACGCTAGCGATAGTCCGCACATGCATATAGTGTTGCAATACCTTCCTCTGCTCTTGGTTAACCCCAAGCTTGTTCGTGTTTGTTCGTTTGTCTTTCTATTTTCTCCGTTCCCTCGATCGTATTCTTGTGTAGGTAAAGAAATGTGCGTTACCCCCTCGAACCACTAGTTGATCACCGGCCGGCTAAGAAGTGACATGGTTAGAAGACAGAGAAAATGTGGTGGGGGTGAGGGGGTAACGTTTACATATGAAACTCCACAAAAACATTAAAATTTAGGTACCATGAACGTGATTCCCTAACCTCTTAGCATAAATAACCCTAAACGGTTTGATATGTCATTAAAATCAACCAATCTCTTAATCAATCATGATATAAATGTAATTTGATTTTCGAATCAACTGGAGCTGCCTATTCTGTACTGCTAAGACTGTTAAACGTAACACTTTTTATATGTTCAGGAAAATGATATCTCTTCTTCATGACCTTATTCAAACTATAAACCCACAACTAGATCTTTATGAAAATCTTTTCCTCTTTTTCATATCAAATTCAGATTTTTTATCGCCCACTTTATATACCGTATATCCCCGCGTCTTATGCGTCTTTCAGAGACCTATTTTCTACCCTAATATTAGGGAGTCGCACCATACGTGAGATACAAATTTTGGTTTGTTCTGGTTTGGTTTGGTTTGTTCTGGTTTGGTTTGGTTTGTTCTGGTTTGGTTTAATTTGGTTTTATAGCACATCAATCATTGTAGGTTACTAATGCCAAATCTATTTTATACATATTAACAATTCTATTTCAAATTAGTTTAGTGTAAGTATAGTTTTTTTTTGTTTACACACAGTTAAATGTCAAAACAGTTCTATTTCAAAAAATTCAGAGTAGCATAAGTACACAGGTTCAATGTAAAAAAACAGTTCTATTTCAAACAATTTAATTTAGCATAAGTACACAGTTTTGTTCTATTTGATCCACAGATAGGACCCCATCAGGTGCTACCACTCCGGGTCAGAGTGGACTTGGGAGCGATGGCAATGAAAGTGTACTTCATATTCCCCAAATTTCCAACGTTGGAGTCTCGCCATCAGATGATATAATATCATATCCAGAACACTTATTGGGTAAAGGGGTCTCACGTCACTGCAGAGATGCAGTCGGTGTATTCTACAACCCCAGGCGACCGAGTAAACAAACTTTGGCCAATATTAGACCTAGTTTGTCTAGCGTACGTCTCTCTAATTATAAGCAAAAAAAAAAAAAAAAATTTAGGGCTCGGAAAGTTGCATGTTATGAGTTTTATACATTTTTTTCTTTTTTCCTTTCTTTGCCAACTCACTGGTTTCATTATTTGAGTTATGATAAATAAACATATCAAGACAAAAGCTTTTTAAAATTTAGACAAGGATCTGTTGAACAACTTAATTAATAAAGTAAAAATGTCTGGACTTGTTAGTGTCAATTCTCAATAGTTTTTCTTTATCAGCAGTGTTTGGTGAAACACAGAATTGTGCAAGGGCAATACCTGTTGTACTCACTTTATCAAGCTCGGTATGACCAGTTTTCCAAGAAAGTTTTCTCAAAGCTAAAATGTTAGTACATAGAAGAAATGAAGATTAGATTGCGCAGCTTCATGTCATATCAAAAAAATAAAAAGATTCCAAAATTACTTTGACAAATAGAAAACACTTTGGAATAAGCGTGTGGAATACCATACGCATTAATGACACATGTAATTATTCTTTAACAAAATATTATGAGATAGCCTTACTTGAATCCTAGGTTGCAGCCATTAATATTAGACTTGGTTGGTTTCTTTGTTTGATAGCATATCAAACTTTCTGGGTTATTTAATGCCGAATCCATCCTTTTTGAAGAACAGTAGCTGGGAGTATAAGGGGTTCATACCTTTCCCAAGAGTATTAGTCTGAAAGTGAACGTAATGGCATTTCTAGTCTTAAGTAGTGGTCGGACCCAGTTGGAACCTCACCGTGGGAAAAGTTGACGAACACACGAAATTCTTTCTTACTGGACTAACACAAAAGTTTATTCGATACTACACTTTTTAAGTAGTCGCTGGAGAAAGAAAGAGTGTATGAAAGCCGAGTGACCCGCGTTAGCTGGACAAAAAGAACAACATTTAATGAGATGAAAAAGAGAACTGAAACAGACCTTGAATTTTCTTTTTATATTTTCTCTATTTTCCAAACGTGTTTGTTGGCAGGTTCGCGTCTGGCGTGAGACCTCTTTTCGGAGCCGATCCCAAAATAGGGACCGCAACTTTTGACTATCTTTACATTGTCCTAGCTAGTGTTTACTTTACCTCTTCGCGTGCGTCAGCTAACTACCTTTCTAACCCGCGTCGTGCCTTTATTTCACTTGGTGTCAGAGAGAGGACATATCTGCTTCTGGTGGTTCCACACCAGCGCAGAAGATTTGGGACCTCCATTTTTTTTTCCTATAATTTTTAATTACCGTAGTCATTCACCTGTCTGGCTGACCTAATACCAGTGCTTTGGCTTGAATCACTCAGAGGTCAGTAAGTATGTCTGCTTTTACTTCTTATCATTTTTTCTTCTATCTCTCATTCCCCAGAAATTAGCCACTTGTTCTGTTCATAACTTGGACCTACCGTATCACATTACACTCAAATGTCGCTGTCCAGCACATAAGCCACTACGTCAAGTGGACTTCTGCCAATATAAGTAGAGTATCATTTTATGATTGCAGACAGACCTGTCCTTATTGCAGAGGAGTTCTATGTTTTTTTTTTTTTTTAGATGCATCCTGTTTACAAGAGACAGAATCTTCAAAAAGTGAATGCAATTAACAAGAATCATGTTTGTCGTCGTGGTAAAGTCGCTATGTAATCTGATGTGGGAAATGATTTTGTGATCAGTAAAATCAAATTTGATTTTTACATGTCCTCATCAGATCCAATCAAATAAGATATATTTTGGGTTAAAGGACAAAAGAGAAAGAAGGCTACGTATTTATCTTTCTACATATAAATCCTGTGAAAAATTTAAAAAGTGATTACGGAGAAAGCAATATGACAATGTTTTCTTTTTCATTTGTCATCTATCTATCTATCTATCTATCTATCTCCCTTATTGTGTATGCAGGTAAGTATCTATCTATCTATCTATCTATCTATCTATCTATCTATCTATCTATCTCACTTATTGTGTATGCAGGTAACTATCTATCTATCTCCCTTTTTGTGTATGCGGGTAAGTGTATCTCTCTCTCTCTTTCTCTCTCTCTCTCTCTTTCTCTCTCTCTTTCTCTCTATCTATCTATCTCTATTACTACAATTACTACTACAAGTATACCAACACTGTGAAATGGAATATTCAGTTTTTTTGCGAATTAGTTTACATTTTGACAGTTTACACTTAACAGTATATTAATTAGGAATATAATCTGTTACTATATTTGACTAACCAAGTTTTCTTGGAAAAGCAATTTTTTTGAAATCCGAAGATTGTTATATATAATAAAAAGACAAAAAGGCAGCTTTTTATCGTAAAAATGTTTATGAATGAACAGACTTTAAAAAATCTATATCAATATTTTAAATATGTTTAATATTTTGCTGTATCATCTTTTGCATTTACCAATTCCTTTTTTCGTTCTGGTAACGAACGGATTAAATGACGATAAGTCTCAGGTGATACAGATGGCTACACTTATTTATTGACACGCTCCAGTTATTCAAGATTTGATGAATAGCATTCATTAATCTCCTCTTGAGGTTTCCTCATAGATACTCAATAGGATTTGCGTCTGGACTATTCGCAGGTCAATAAAGAAAAGGTATCGTTTACTCCCTGAATCCTTCTTTTGAAGATTTTGATCTGTAGAATGGAGCAATGTCATGCTGGAAGATGAATTCATTGTGTCCAAACTTTTCCTCAATGGATGGTATAAGAAATGATCAAAGACATCCTGATTGACAGCTGTATTAATCGATCTTTTCAAGAAGCAGGTCCAGCTAACACTTGAGGCAGATATGCAACCCCAAGCCATAACAGATTGAAGGAATTTTACGGGGCAGGGGGTTTCATGTATTTGGTATCATATCTTTTGTATGATTTTCTCAAACGCCAGGGCCACCACTATCAAAGGAAATATAGAATCATTATTCATCACAGAAGATGACCTGGTTCCATTGATGAACAGATCAACTTTGATGGTCTCTTTCTCATGTTAAATACTTTCATTTCTGTTCAAATGTTAGTAGTGTCTTCAAAATCGGTACCCTGCTGTCATATCCGAGCGAACGACGTCTCTCCGGAGTTTTCTGGATCGAAAAACAGTTATACCAGCATCATTCTAGGCTTTGGAAATTTCACCATAAATGGCAAATTGACTGAAAATAATTATCCTATTCAGCGGACGTTCATCTCCAGCTGTTGTCTTGGGTTTGGAACCGCTGTTGGACCATTTTGAACAACTTCGTCTTATCGTCGAGATTGAGAGCATCTCACCTGGACAGCTATCTCGTTGCCAATCATGCCAGCTTCTCTCAACGCTTGAATAATGGCTTTTCGTGCCTCTAACATATCCTCAGCTCTTGCCATTTATGATATTCGTTAATAATATGCTTAACACCAAAAATCTCACTCGTTTTATATCAATACTTTAGTATATTTTCAAACGAACAAATGAAATTACCTAATATGTAAATCATTATATAAATTTAAATTGTCAGGGAGGAAATGCCAGATTATTTACATATAACAAATTGAAACACTATTAAAAGTAAATTGTCAAATTTTAAATAAATTCAAGCGGAAAATATAAAAGTTATTGGCAAAACACCCCAAAATATTCTATTTCCCAGTATTGGTGCTATATATATATATATATATATATATATATATATATACTAAAGCCGAGTTTTAAAAACTATTTTGGGGGGAGTACCCGAAGAGTAACAGCTAAAGTGCTGGACTGCGGTTTTGATTATTATTGCGTTCACTTTCGGACGAATACCCTTAGGAAAGGTAAAAGCCTTCTCATCCCACCAGCTATGAGTTAAATAATAGCATTGTAATTCTTCTATAAGGATGGCTTTGGCATTAAATAACACACGAAGGATGATATGCCACTAAACAAAGAAACGAGCTTAAACTCTTTTAAAAAGCGAGTTCTATCTTATTTTCAAATAATAATGATAATAATAAGCATGCTCAGTTGGCCAAATTGGCTGTTTCGTTGACACTTTTATTGAACATGGCAAATTTCTCAGGAAATACGATGAACTATATAATGGGCAAACGTTATGGACTAGAATTACACCAGTAATCCATTTATGACCTTGCCCAGTCGGCTGGGGCTGTAGAATACACCAACTGCTTCTCTGCAGAGGGGAAAGACTCCTCCATCGTGTGTCATGGATATGACACTAAAAAATCTGATGGTGAGGCTCCAGTAATGCTGGAGTTTGGGGGAATGCGGAGTAACACTTTATTGTCATTGCTCCCAGGTCCACTCTGGCTCGGAGTGGTAGCAGCTGATAGGGTCCCATCTATGGATCAAATATAACTAAACTGAGTACTTATGCTAAACTGAATTGTTTGAAATAGAATTTCTTGACATTTAACTGTGTAAACAAAAATCTGTACTTACCCTAAACTGAATTGTTTGAACTTTTATCAAAGTAAATTTATTCGGCGTTAGATGACCCGAAAAGGTTGATACACCGTAAAACAACCAACCAACCAATTAACTATTTACGATCTTTAAACAGTCATATATTGGACTCTTATGTTTTTTTAGACATTTGACAGCACAAAAAAGTAAAAATTACAGCATGCGGTCAGTTGGCAATGTATTACTTATACTGTTCATTTTCAACATTCAACACGTAATATAGACCAATATGCAGAAATTAGATACTCTTTCATTCTATCAAATGATATTTTTTTATAATTTGTCATGCAAATGATTTTATAAATGCCTTGAAATTGCTTGAATCCTTTCTGAAAAATCTAAAGAAAATTTTGATTTTCCAAATTGGCGGAGCAGAATTAAATAAAATGACTTAGAGGTAGCATATAGGTCCTTATTTTAGAATTTACATCTTGCAAGATGTGCACTACTATCAATAGGTATTCAATCATATTGAAGTGTGATCTATCCGATAAAATTAAACGGGATTTCTTCTAAGCTTTGGTTGTGTCAATGCAACTGTATGAAGGCACCACATGGACGCTAACAAAATGCATAGTGAAAAGTTATGAACTACGCAAGAATGCTACAAGCTATTTTGGACAAATCCTGGAAGCAACACCTCATGAAATTAAAGCTGTATTGCCACTTACTTCCCATCTCTAAAACCATTCAAATAAGATGAACAAGACATGCGGGACACTGCAGGAGAAGCAAGGACGAACTCATAAGTGCTGTTCTTCAATGGGCTCTACACATGGACGTGTCAGTGTTTGCCAACCAGCAAGAACTTATTTTCATCAGCTCTGTGCGGACACAGGGTGGAGTTTAGAAGACCGGACAGATGATAGGAATGGATTGAGAGAGAAAGTCCGTACTGGCAGCATGACTTGATGATGAAGAGGATGATGATGATATGCGGCCAATGCATTTTTATGATATTTCCAGATATGCAGAAATTTTTCCGTGTTTTTAACCCATAATAGATATTTTTACGGAGTGTCGCCTCAAAATTTGATTAAGAAAAATAAATTTTAATGTAATAGTCATAAAGATATATTGCTAAAACTTTCAGTCCCAATCTTCCAGGACATTTCCGGAATCCATAAGGGTATTTGTCATAAATTAGCATATATCTGAGTGAGAGAGCTATTTCAAAAATTGAATCCAAATTTCGTAATAAATTTGCACGCAGAAATTTTATCATTAATTTTTCGATAAAACTGTCAGCTTTAAAACACTGTAAATTTTCAACAGAGTTTGATAGAAATAAGAGTTAAAAAATATACGTTTTCCCCAAAATTCGAGATTAAGAATATGTACAATTCCTGTTATACAAACAATATTAAAAGATAGCCAATGTCTGGAACAAGGCAAACGGTTACATGGCACAAGTACAATTGTCACGGAAGTCGCTTCAGCTATGTGCTGACAAATCCCTTAACACAAGCTCTATAAAATTGACTGATTAATTGATTTCAACGGCATGCCAACCCATCTAGGACTATTTCATAACAAGATATTTGGCAATCGTGTTCATTATTCGTTCATATTTGTGTTGTTAGCTTTTTCTTTTCTTTTTGTTCATGGTTCTTTTAAATACAAATGATTTTTAAATAGATCTATTTGATCGATACATGAAATATTATCAGGTACAATCATTCCGAGAGCCTTGACCTCAGATTCAGTTTAATATCTTACACTGGACACCCATTTGGAGGGTATATTACCCCACTGTAGGAGATATTAAGCCACTCTGACGTCTTGTATGCCAATACAAGATAATAATTCTCACTTTTCAGCTTAAAAGAAAGATGAAATTTCCCGCTTCTTTTCATGCCGCACATTCTATCATGCATGTTTTAGTTTGTTTGCTGTAGTTTTATGGCACATCAAATGTAGTTGGTTATTTCAAATCCTATTTTTACATGCATATTGAATACATGATTTGTTAACACTTTTTGAAGATACACACAGTTAAATGATCCAATAGTTCTACTGTTAACAATTCAATTTAGCATAAGTCATTTGTTTGCACACAGATTAAATGTCAAGCAGTTCTGTTTGACACAATCAGGTGCTACCACTCCGGGCCGGAGTGGACGAGAGAGCGTTGGCAATGAAGGGGTACTCCGCATTCCTGAAATCCCCAGCATTACTGGATCTTCACCATCAATTTGTGTAGTGTCATTATCAGGACACTTGTTAGTGGTGGTGAGGGGTCTTACTCCTCTGCAGAGAAGCAGTTAGTGTTATCTGCAGCCCCAGTCGACTGGGCTGATGCCTGTTTTAATATTTTCAAATTGATTATTGTTTATCATTGGTTAGAGTTTATTTTTGTGTTTCAAATCGTATGTCTGAGTTGTTATCGTGGATGTCCCTACATTGTTAGAAATATGTTAGCCTGCATTAGTTACATTGGTAACTAATGCGGGCTTTTCGATGATTTGAATGGATCTAAAGCACCTTCTCGATGATTTAGATGTAACTAATGCTGCCTTTTCGATTATTTGAATGTAACTAATGCAGCTTTTTGATGATTTAAATGTAACTAATGCAGCTTCTCGGTGATTTTAATGTAACTAATGCGTTTTTTTTAATGATTTGAATATGACTAATGTGGCCTTTTCGATGATTTGAATGTATCTAATGTGGCCTTTTCGATGATTTGAATGTATCTAATGTGGCCTTTTCGATGATTAGAATTATCTAATGTGGCCTTTTCGATGATTTGAATGTATCTAATGTGGCCTTTTCGATGATTTGAATGTATCTAATGTGGCCTTTTCGATGATTAGAATTATCTAATGTGGCCTTTTCGATGATTTGAATGTATCTAATGTGGCCTTTTCGATGATTTGAATGTATCTAATGTGGCCTTTTCGATGATTAGAATTATCTAATGTGGCCTTTTCGATGATTTGAATGTATCTAATGCAGCTTCTCGATTATTTAAATGTAACTACTGCGGCTTCTCGGTGATTTGAATGTAACTAATACAGCTTCTTGATGATTTGAGTGAAACTAATACGGTTTTTTGATGATTTGAATTAAACAAATGCAGCTTCTTGATGATTTGAAGGTAACTTAAAACTATAGCTGAAATGTAATTACATATTTTCATTCCACATTCTTCGAAAATCAGTTGAGGGGATTTTCTTATTTTAGTTTGAAGTATACGAACACATATATTTTTTGTACAGGAAATAAATAAACACTTCGTCGTTCAGAAGTTTACTCATTTAAAACGATCTTTTCAAGTGAATATTAGATAGAGAAAAGAAATGTTAACGTTTTTTTTATAATTATTCAATCCTTTTGGTTTTGAATACACAAACTATATACCAAATCCAGGGGGAAGATTCCCCACCACGTCTCAAACAACGTGGTGTGTAAACTATGACAGTGACATAAATCCAGTGTTTAAGCTCAAGTTCTAAAGATCTGTAAAGTATGGAGTTCCCTTCTTTGCCATTACTTCCAGGACCACTCTGACCCAGAGTGGTAGTTCCTGTTTGAATCTGTTTTATGGGTCAAATGGGTCTTTTTGAAAACTATTAGATAAGAATACCTGATGCCATTTAACTGCAAATATTAAAATAGTTACTTGAAACTATAATTGTTTACGACAAATCATTTTTAGTCACTCTAAACCATATATCTGTGTACAAACAAATGATTATTATCAAAAGATTACTCGAAACCATATAATTAGCTGTTTTAGATAGGAATACTTGAAACCATACAACATGTAATATAATGGCCGAGGGATTTCGTTTTATGCCTTTGGGTTTAGTGAGGCTGAGAACCTTTCGGATCAGTGCATGGGTTAGCTAGGTGCAACATGAACGCAGTTGTTCACGCGCGTGCGCGGGGCGGTCGTGTCATTCAGAGATGTCAAAATAAAAATCCCAGATAGGGGGATGTGAATGACGTCATGCACCGGAAGCGCGCGGAGGATTTGGGGAGATTTGAAAAAGTCTGTTTGTTGAGTTGAGAACTAGACACCGAACGAGAAGGGTCGACTTTCGGGGCTCGCAGAGGCCAAACGAATTTTTGCGCTACGGGCGCCGCACGAGATGGGGGGGGCAGATGAAAAAGCCACAATAGAAAGAATGTGTATCTCTCCTAATGATGTCGAAGAACCTTTAAACTCAAAGGTAATAAAAAGTTTCGTACCTGAAATAAGAAGTCGTAAGTGTTTTTCGTGTTTTGGGATTCCTATGTTCTACGTATATATATCATGAACATTCTATGTAAGTTTCGCACATATCCGTATCATGGATATGGTACAAACAGTATATAAATAATTTTCTGGATTGATTTGGTTCCTTTGTTTAATGGCATATCAATCTAAATCTATACTTGTAGAAGAGTTGTTGCACTATTTAACCAATATTTGGGGGATAAGGATGTTCATACTTTTCCAAAGGGTAAAATTATTTGTATTTGATTGGAATACTTAATATCATAACCGTGTTCGAATAACTATGAAGAAACAATAAAACGAAAAAAAAACAATTAGGATGAACGTGCAATGAACACAATCCTCTAACGTCGAGGCATAGAATAACTCAAGAAAGGTTGATGTGCCCTTAAAATCAATCAGTGAAACGATCATTTAAACATTATTAATGTTACGAAATTCAACTAATCTCATGAGAGGCGAAAGCAAAATTTGCTCATATTTCATCGGCATTCCTCTTTAGGGGCACCTCACGTACCCGGCCATAAACCCAGCCTTTAACTCTTTTAGACGATGAAGCAGGGGAATATTCCTCCTGAGACGTATCATTAATGTAACCCATTTTCAGGATAATTGAAACGAAAAACAACGGGGAATTAAAAGAGAAATATTCTATTTCATTTATGTATTTATTGTTTTAAATCAGGTTATTTCAAATGTGATAGAAAGGAAATAAGTGAAAAGAAAATAGAAAAAAAAATAGAAAAAAATCTTTTTAAAAATTATATAAAATAAGCAAAAACGATAAAAACAAAACTAAAGAAGATGAACTTCTCATCATATCAAGATTTTGGTCACGTGAACATTGAATTACAAATTTCCAGTCAAAGATAATGCTCTCCCCCCCTTTTTTTTTTGCTCTTTCCTTTTTAACACCAGGATTGCTTGAGAAAGGTCTCTTTTCGCAGCGGCTCCTAAAATTTAGACATCGTAGTAGCTCACAAACGCCCTAACTCAAGTTGACTTGGCTAGGCGCTGACTATTTCAATTGCATAAAGGAACTGAACAAGGATCTTCTTTAATTGGAAAATTATTTTCATCTTACCAGCACGTGGACACACACACGCCACTCATATACTCCAAAACCAATTAAAAAGAGATTTTCTTTCTGGATTAGAAAAGAAAAGAAAAAAACAAGAGGCTGGAATTATAGATGAAGATTATTTTCATAACATACTCGTAATTGATCGTTTGCGGGGTGTAATAAAAGCAGTTCTATCTTGAAAAGAAAATCATCTAAGCTTAAAGATATACCATCTTTTTTCCAATCTTGTTTTATCTAATTGATTTTCCTTCTTTTTGCGTTCATTTTAAAAAGAAAAAATGCATTTTTTAGGTAGCGTTTCTAATCTCATTTTAATGAGTACAATTTATCTATCTATATGTAACCAAAACTTCATCACCGACGCCATCACAATTACTTTAGTTGTCTCCGTTATAATTTTAATGTTTATTAAATCATCATGATTTAATTTTAATTAGCAATGTCTTTGTTAAAGTCTCGCTGAATTAGATTTGCCTCAAAATATCCTAAGTGATTAATCTGCTTAAAAAACTTATATCACTAAGAAATAAAAGTTTTCACAGTATATGGAGTGGATAATTACCTTACTGTTTTTAAAGAAATATATATTTATCGAAAATCTAGGCCACGGAAGAATACAAGAAAAATTTATTTTTAAGCAAAGTACAGCTATGGTAAATATCTAAGCAAACAGGGTTCTTTGACCTTGGTTAGGTAACTAATCTAGAAGAAAGAAAAAACAGCTTTACTCCGCTTAAAAACAGTTCTTGTGTCACTGTACCGTTACCTGGCACAAACAAAAGTTTGCACCACCAAGTGTCGAACAGGTATTTGCGTGTAGCGCAACGTCTTAAATGTCAAAGGGACCCTTATTGTAACTTCGCCGTGAGAAAAAGTAACGAACACTCAAAAAACCTGTCTTGGTTCATTAATACCAAAGTTTATTCGTGACTACACTTTTTAGTAGTTGTTGAGAAGAAGAAAAAACAGCGTTTGAAAATTAAGTCGACCGTTTTACCAAGACAAAGAAAAATAAAATGTCAGAAAGGGGAAAAAAAAAACAGCAGGCACAGTCGAATTATCTTTCATGCTTTCCGTTGTAGTTCTAGAACGAGCTTCCTTGCAGGGTCCGACCACACAACTTCGCATCAGGGTGTGATACCCCTTTTCTGAGCTCACCCCAAAATGGGGGCCACAATTTTCGGCTGTCTTCACATTGTCGTGGCTAGTCTTCCGCAGCTGTCTTTACATCGTCGCGTCCGTCAGTTAACTAATTCTTTTCCTGTATTCTATCCCGCGCCTTTTCGTTTGAGTTTCCTTCGGCCGATCAGAACTCGTTGCTGATTCGCTATTGAAAAGTTTCTATTATTAACTAGGGCGCCAGCTGCTATGATGATCTGCATTTCGACCACCTATTTTTCTCCTTCTCGTTCATTTCTCCTTTTTTATATATGTTCCTTGCTTGAACTGTAAATCTTGCTAAGAAACAACTTTAACTCAACCAGTGTCCTTAAGTATTTTGCATCATACCCTGCCTGTGGTGTAAAGGTCGGGTAAATACGTTCAGTTAGCTTGAAATCAGAGTTTTCCTTATCCAACTGTAGTTACTTTACAAAGGCTAAGTTGCTCAGTTTTACTTAGCCATAGTTGAGAGAAGACGGATTGTTTTAATTTCTTTTTTAATGGTATATCAACTTTCATGTGTTATTTAACGCCAAAGCTAGTCGTGATACTATTTAACTCGTAGTTTGAAGAAGATAAGGGAATTCCTACCGTCCTAAGAGCATTAGTCCGAAATTGAACGTTATAGCGCGACTGGTGTTCGAACAAGCAAACTAAGATGCAGCAGTCCAGCAAGTTAGCCACTACATAACTGGGAATCTCCGCAAATGGTTGGTTGGTTGAGTTTAATGGCATATCAACCTCTATAGATTATTTAATGCCAAAGCCTGTTTACACATATCATATGTATGGTTTGTTAATACATAATTTGATGATACCATACTAAAACCAAACAACTCATCTACTCGCGTACGAGTAAATATTTTCAAGTATTTCTATATGACATTAGTTTATTTAGTGATGATAGCTGTTTTTTTTAT
This sequence comes from Sepioteuthis lessoniana, assembly GCA_963585895.1. NCBI lineage: Eukaryota > Metazoa > Mollusca > Cephalopoda > Myopsida > Loliginidae > Sepioteuthis > Sepioteuthis lessoniana. Next base: position 102,272,117 of record OY757914.1, read on the forward strand.
CATTTCTCACTACTATTTCTACTAACACAAACATAATAGTATTTCTATTCAGCAATAATTTGCTTTTGGATGATTAGTTTGTTGCGTTTTCAGGATTGTAACCAAGTCTATATTTTCTGGTACAACCCGGCCTCTTTCAAGAACGACAAAACATCATCCATGATGACGTTATCAAATAAGTCCTTCATGGTATTTGCGTGGAAATAGTGCTTTCTGGTGTTATTAAAAATTTTACACTCAAGGAGAACGTGTTTGAATTTGCTGGGCGTTTGGTATGTCAAGCACTGTGGTTGCTGTTCTTGCTTGAGTATAAAAGAGTGCGTAAGTCTGCTGTGACCAATACACAATCGCGTTATTGTTACTTGTTCTTTTCGCGATTTTCGGAAAGCTGGGTGCCATTTTCCCAAAAAGGGTTTATCCGGGCAAAGAGAAGAGATGAATCCATGTCTTTTGTATGAGTATTATTACTTGAGAAAAAGTACAGATAAAAGATTTATTTTTCAATTATGTATTTTACCCGTGGAGACTTCAGATTTAGACGAGAACCGCTGCACACTTGTATGCATGCCGTAAATGGCGACAAAAGAGGGTCAGACAAAGGGTCAGCATTCCTCTCCTTTAAAAACTAATATGCAGAAAAAACGTTTAGAGCATAAAGAAGACATGGAAATCATGGTGGATTGTACGCATACATTAAGGAAAACCTGTAACAGAACGATGCGTGGAATCCACTTGAGAAACGGATGAGAGGAAAGCCTAGAACCACGCTGAAGATCGAAGTGTTGTGGAAAGTCAACGGATTAGGAAATACATAGTCACAATTGGAGACATTCACTTCTGACAGGTTCAGTTAGAAAGCTGTTGTTTATGGCCACAGCTCCTATGGAACTAAAAAAGAAGAGAATTACGTATCTACAGTATCTTCTATAAATATGTTCACACGTAACTAACAATAATAACGGCGTTTGGTGAAGAGGGACTCGACAAAAATATCTTTTCCACAACAGAGCGCTTCAATAGTCATCCAATTTGCAATTCATTTATTTATTCTTGTATCTTTTTCTCTCGTTTATTTAATGTCTTTTCATGTTTTTATCTTGAATTGAGTGTTTCTTTTCCGGATTACTGCGTTTTATCTTTAAATATATGGGGAAACACGAACCAATTTTTAAGAAAAAAAAAAACACATGGATATCATCTGGGATTGACAAATCACTTTAGCGACAAGATCTAATTCTTTTTTTCTGGATATCTTCAAAAAAGTTTTCCTTTTATAGGCAGTCAAGATCATTTATTTTCTTCCCATCCAGAAACCTGCTCTCGGTTTTCAACTGGATGGCCTGATTCTCGCACGTAATACTGATTGATATACACTGATGTACTTTGACCAGCAGCCTTATCTTGGTTATTTTAGTTGCTACTCTTCAATTCCCTTCAGCTGCTTGTTGTTGTTGTTGTTGTTGTTGGTGGTGGTGGTGGTGGTGACGACGGTGGTGGTCGTAACGTGTGAATTTTGAATCAAATCTTTTATTTAGTGCAACAAAAAAGATTATTCAGATTCTGTTGTTCTTGCTAAGACGATATATTGTATAAATCATTTTCTATTCAAGTTTTGCGGTCTAGTTTGTTGCTACAGTGCAAATTGTATAGTAGATAAAAGCATTGGTTCAAGTGAATCTAGTTACCTGCTGCATAGCAAGAACATTGATAGTCAGTTCGATTCTAACTGGGTGCCCCACATTTTCGACCTTGTGCCACAACTAAACTAAGTTCAGTTAATAACGAGTTACCTGCCGGATGTTAATTTAGTCCCCTGATGGTGAAATGCAAAATTATATATATATATATATATCATCATGTCGTGCTGGTAGCACGGATATCCCTGACCCTCTCGCGCCACTTTTTTCTATCGTTCATCGCATCAGGCAGGTCTTCTGGACAACATCCCGTATCCTCACATAGTTGGTGAATGTATGTTTGTGCTGGTCGTCCTGCTTTTGCACGGCCATGTGTGGGGATCCATAAGAGTATATCACTTATGAGTTCGTCCTGCATGTCTGGTTCGTCTAACTTGAATTGTTTTCGTGATAGGAGGCAGGTGGCCGTAAAGTTGGTGTCTTGTGGGGTGTTGCCGCCATGACTTGTTCAAGATTGCTCGCAGCATTCTTGTGTAATTCCCGTCTAGCTTCTTCTCCAGCCGTTTTGTTAGAGTCCATGTAGTGCATCCATATAGCAATATCGATGCGACCGCTGCCTGGAAGAAACTGCGTTTCATTTTATCGGTTAGGTCTGATTTCCATATAATCGATAGCCTATTGATAGCTGTCCATGCTTTCGTTAACCTCGTGTTGATGTCCTTTTCGGTTGATGCGACGCTGCTTCCTAGGTAAGTGAATTTGTCTACTAGTTTAAGAGGGGTTCCGTCTAGTGAAGATGTCACCCGTTTGATTATAGCACATATATTCTGTTTTGTGTGCATTGACATAAAGGCCTATGCCTGCGGCTGCTCGTTCCAAACTATGCAGTAGTGTTTCGGCAAGGTTGGGTGTATTTGCCAGTATCGCTATGTCATCGGCGTAGTCGGCGTCGGTAATTGTTGTTGCGGGGTATCTTCTGCTTCTTTTCTTCGTCAGTTCGAAGCCATTCTCTTTGATTTTGTCAATCGATATTCTAAGTACGTAGTCTAGACAAATGATAAAGAGGTACGGAGCCAGCGTGTCCCCTTGTAGTACTCCTGCTACAATGTCGAAGTATTTTGTGTCTCCATCTGGTGATCGTACTTTTACTTTGGTGTTTCTATAGAGAATCGTTATTGCTGCTACTGTTTCTTTAGGTATGCCGTACGCTAGTAGGATTTGTTCCATCTTTTCTCTGTGAATGGAATCGAAAGCCTTGGTAAAGTCGACAAATATTAATGTCGCTTGTAGGTTTTTTGCCCGTTCTCACTAAGTCATGCTGATTGTACGGATTTCTTGGACTCTATCTCACCATCTATCTCTACCTTCTCTCACTACTGGCAGGTCCTCTAGACTTCATCTAGTGTCCAAACAGAGCTGATATATATAAGTCTTTAATGGTCCCCAATACCGGCGCATCCTTGTATAAGAGTCCATAAAAAGACGTCGCTTTTGGGTTCGCCCATATTTCTCCAACGGTGTCTTGCTTGTCTTACTTGGATGGTTCATGAGATGGGAAGTAAGAGGCCATACAGGTTCTTTTTTCCAAGATTTGTTCAAAATAACAAGTAGAATTATTCTGTTGTTCCCATCTAGCTTTTTCTCCATGCTTTTTGATAGAATTTAGGTAGTGCATCCATCCAATAGTAACAACCCACTCATAGCTTAGAAATCCCGTTTTTTATTAGAAAGATCAGATTTCCATGCGATTGATTACCTTTCAATAGCAATCCATGCCTTCTCAACGCTTATATTGCTTTCAGTAGATGAGATATTGCAGCCGAGGTATGTGAACTAGTCTACTTATTTCACAGGTTTGCGATTTAAAGTGACTCTGTTTTATTTGCGTTCACGTAGAGGCCAATGCTTACTGCTACTTGCTCCAAGATATGTGGATAAGAATCAACGTTGGGAGGCGTATTTGCAAGAAGTGCTAGATCAGCTACATAGTCTGCGTCTGTTATAGTTTCTGTAGGATATCGTCTCCTTCTTGTTTTTTTTTTATATGAAATCGTTTTTTATCAGATCTATTGACGTTTGAATTAGGCAATCTAGGCAGATGATAAACGTAGATGGTACTAATGTTTCTTTCATCGACAATATCGAAGAAGTCTATGTCACCATTAGATGAGCGAAGCTTTGCTTCCGTGTTCTTGAAAAGCACCATAATAGAAGCAACAGTTTTTTTAGAGAGACCATATGTAAGTAGTATTTGCTTCATATTTCCCCTGAGTATGTAATCAAATTCCCTGGGCAAATCTACGAACAAGAGTGTTGTCTCGATATTACCAGACATTGGCATGATGGTTAGAGTATTCGCTAATGGCCCGAGAGACCTGGGTTCAATCCCAGGTCGAGTCATACCAAAGACTCAAAAAATGGTACTTGCTTAATACTCAGAAAGGAGTAGCGCCCTGCCCTACACCTTGGTGTAGTAGCTATCGAAAAGGGAGACTTGAGATCACCCTCGACTACGGTCACCGACTTTACTTCCTCGATGATTCAGCGGATTGTCAGAATCTGTGATATTTTGTTATGAAACAACCCACACGCCAGATTTTGTTGGTTTGGCCGTTCTTCTGATCGTCTAGTGCTGTGGACCGTGTTGTTAATCCTCACACCCGGCCGAATGGGCATTTCAAAGGTTAAATATAAAAAAACCATCAACAAATAGAGGGTGAAGGAAAAAAACAGACAAAAACGGATTCAGGACAGCAAAACGTAAGAAGGTAAAGTTTGGCACATTTTAGCATTCTATGTATAAATTACATCACAATAAAAATATAAAACACAGACATAAAAGTCAACATTAAATGTGTCACATTATTCAAATGGGGCCCTCATCACTCCTTCAACAAAAGCACATGCAAGGGAGGTTGCGCTACACAGTTACAAGACAAACAGCAATGTTCTGTGATGGCGTGTTCCTCTACTCCTCAAAATCAATCATAGGGAAGGCCACTCCTAACCGTCTCTCCAGTTTCCTACCACATCTTTGTTCGCAGTTCAGGAGCATAATGGTTCCTGCAGCTAGCCAAAAGCAACATCAAGACTTAGCAACTCCAGGGGCCTCAACATATCTGACCCTTATCATCTTGTCTCCACATTTCATCCCAGATGAATTTCAAGCACCTCTTGTTATCTACCCTTATTTCAACCTGGAATAGCTTTAAACCAACTTCCCTTGTTTTGCCCCCTTTCCCAACAATCAATCGAGAAGGACTTTAAACCACCTTCCATATTTCGTATAACAATCAATCCACAAAATTTAATGGCTTCTTCTACAAACTCCCTGCAATTGTGAGCATCAGAAATGTCACCTGTTGTTTATGTGTTGCATCAGGAGATATTATCATAGGAAGGTCTCAGCATATGTGGCCCCTGGTCCCTCATTCCAACCTGATAATAGTTAATCCCAGGAACACTTTTCGCTCATCTCCAACATTTGCTGCCAATCGCCTTGGATTTTCAAAAGAACACTACATATATATATATAAAAAACAATTGACACCGTCTCCCAGATCGGCCTGCATCGACCAACAGTGGGGAGGGGTAACTGGGCCCAGCGGCTGCGCTCAGAGATCTATCTCCCAACATGATATTGACTGTTTCTTCAAGCATATACATTTCTTCCTCCTTTAACATCATTTCACGGGTTTCTATCCTTCCAACACATCAATTGCATAATTTGCTAACCCCGCGTTCCCCAAGATCGAATCGTGGGTGTTGTGCAATCGCCCCCACCAGGTGACATAATAAGACGTATAAAGAGAACAGTACATCAATTGCAATCAATTTTTTTTAAATAAAGGAAAATCCATCCAAAAATCAAATCAAACAAAAACAAGGTAAAACAAAGAATAAAAAAAAACTAAACATTAAATAAAAGAACACTCAATATATATATATATATATATATATATATATATATATATATATATAAAACAATGAAACATCGACAAAAAAATCAATTTCAAGGACTTCCTCTGTCTCGTCCCCTCCTTCAGCCTTTTACTCCTCTGACTCGTTGATTCTTTCTCCGTCCTGTTCTCTCTGACTCCTTGGCCTCCTTGGGTCCTTCCTGGTACCTTTTCCTCCACCAACCCTTCTTTCTTTCTTTCTTTCTTTCTTTTCCTGTTTACTTGGCTCTCTGTTTTCCTAACCCCTTTTTGCTGCCTTCCCCATCTACCGACCCACAGTTTCTCTTTCTCTCTCTCTCTCAATCTGTCCATTGAACTTCCTGCTGACTGACCGATAGTTCCTTTTCTTCTTAAAATAGTGTCCATAGAATTTGCAAATTTTTTTTACCAAAAATTCTAAAAGTATTTTGCCATTTTTTCTTTTCTGTGGTTAAATACTATCAGGAAGAGAGAGAGAGAGAGAGAGAGAGAGAGAGAGAGAGAGAGAGAGAGAAACAAGCCATATAGTAACAGGAGTGGATATTGTTGTGGGGATATTGTTGACAGGGGTTTACAGCCAACGGCCGACAATGATACTATCTATCTATCTATCTATCTATCTATCTATTTCTTCGGCTCTCTAGTCCAAATAAATTAAACAAAAAAACTTTTTTCTTTAAATTCCACAATGGATAGGGAAATGTTAAAAGCCTTTCTTCTTTTTTTTACTTTTAAATTTAGCAGTTCTATCCTTAAATTGAATACCAGTAATAATCAAATCACTTACATATTTTTTCCAATCTTATTGCGTCAACCAGGGTCGACTTTAAATTGAAAATGCGAATTATTATTATTATTTACTCATTAGAGTTTTTCACATCAGTGTTAGCTGATGGTCTTTCACTGGAGTTTGAGTGACAGCAAGTCTCCAGGACTCTTCTCAGTATTCTGGTCGTTCTCAATAGTGCAGTAGCTTGGATGGTTTCCACTCGTCCGCCAACTTCCAAGTCCTCTAGTCCCTTTAGTAATCCTTTTGTTACTGTTCCAAACGCACCAATTACAATTGCTATAATTGTCACCGGCATGTTCCATAGTTTTTTCACATCCCTAGCAAGGTCGAGGTACTTATCCTTCTTTTCACATCCTTTCAGTTTTATTCTGCGGTCAGCCGGGACAGCAAAGTCGACAGTTTTGTAAGTTCTCTTTTTTTGTTGATTATTATTAGGTCTGGTCTTCTGGCCGAGATTAAGTGATCCGTGAGTATGTCAAAGTCCCATAGGAGTTTATGTGTGTTATTTTCTAAGACAGGTGCAGAGTTGTGCACATACCATTTGTTGGTATGGTCAAATTTAAATTTCTTGCACATCTCCCAGTGGAATGCCTTGCCGACCCATATTATTATCTAATATATATATATATACGTGGGCCATTCAATAAGTTTCCAGACCTTTTTGTACAGGCATTTAAAATTGTCGTAGACTCTTGAAAATTCAGTATGTTATTGCTATAATGAGATGACTGACCAGTTTTTTATGATTTCAGGTTTAAATGAACACCTACAGCAGGAATTGGAATACACCCTACTAAAGCCTGATTGTCACAGCTGGTGAATTTCAAAAATACAATCTGAACGTGAGGAAGAACGATAAGCAATAAAACACTGTTTAAAACTTGGAAAAATGCCACAGAAACGCGTGGAATGCTTCAGACTGCTTTTCGGCCATCTTGCAAGAATCGAGCATCAGTTTTTGAGTGGCAGGGAGTCTGTGAGGGATGATGAGAGGTGTGGGAGGAGTAAGGAAGTCAATACACAAGAGTTTATTGGCCAAAGGGTTATGGTTAGGGTTAGGGTTACTATGTTGAGGTTTTAAGGGACTTCAGGAAGAGATTCCGTTGGAAGAAGCCAGCACTCTTCAAATCGGGTCAGTTGCATTTCCACCAGGTCAATGCACCAGTCCTCAACTCCATCCTTGTCAGAGACTATTTGACCAAGATGGGCATCAAGACAGTTCGTCACCCTTCCTATAGTCCAGACCTTGCTCCCTGTGACTTTTGGTTATTCCCTAAGCTCACAGGCTGTCGTTATGAGACAATTGAGGAGATGAAAGAGGTTGTGACGAAGGTCATTGACACGGTCACACAAGAGGACTTCCATGGGCCTTCCCGAAGTTGTTGGAACGGTACAAGTGCATTGCAGCCGGAGGAGATTACTTCGAAGGGGACTAGAGTTTCATGTGTGTACTATCAATAAAAATGCCCATACGAAAAAAGTCTGGAAACTTATTTAATGAACCTCGTATATATATATATATATTTTCTTTTTTTTTTTTTTTGTTATTTAACTTTAAAAAATGTAAATGGCAAGATATTGTGCCTTCTCCCTCTTTTTTGTTTATAATTTTTTCTTTTTTAAACTTTATAGCTAGGAGATAGGTTAAAATGTAGAGTGACAAAAAATTCTTAGCTTAGCAATCTCTCTCTTTCCTTCTTTTTCATTTCTTTTTTCTCTTTTCTACTTTTTCATTTTCTTTTTGTTTTCTTTTTTTTTTTCCATTCTCTTTTTCCTTTTTTTTTCTTGGGAGTCCTCTAAGCACACACCTGCGCCCATATCTCTGCGCAGTTCTACATAGACCAGTTGGTTTGAAACTAACACCACTCTCAATATTTTTTTTCTTTTTATGAACCTTTTATAAATGTTTCTCTTTCTTTTTATACGTCTTTTCCTTTCTTTTCATTTATCAATCGTAAACTTTTTGCTTTTCTCCACCTTTTCTCTTTTATCACTCTCTCGCTTCTCTTCCCTTTAATTTGCCCCATCCCTGTTTTCTCCACATCTCCATCACTACTCCAACCCTCTTTCTTCTCCTTCTTCCCATTTTGAACAAATACATATATAATTTCTTTAATTGGAATCATTTTGAGATGAGGCTTCTTAATCTGAGAATTAATTTTTATTTATTGCGGACTTTTTGTCCTCATCTTGGTAGTTTTTAATTTCTTTTTTTTTTTTTGTGTTGTTTCTTCTTTCACTACGTTTCGGCCAAATTTCACCTCTGGCCTTCTTCAGAAGATTTTTTCCGTGACCTCGGATAAGAAGGTCACGGTGAAAATCACTCGAAGAAGGCCAGAGGTGAAATTTGGCCGAAACGTAGTGAAAGAAGAAACAACACACAAAAAAAAAACTACCAAGATGAGGACAAAAAGTCCGCAATAAACAAAAATTAATTCTCAAAAGCATATATCTTTATCCTCGTAATTTCTTTGTCAATATCCACTTTATACGCATCGCCTTCATCAATTTTATTCTTATCTTTATCATCGTCATCCTTTTCACATCCCAGTTTAAAATCAACCCGTTCCTCCTCGCTTTTCTCAATCAACACAAAAGAAAGATTTTTCGTAGCGAAAGAGACAGAGAAAAATCAGAAGTTGCTACGAAAAAGAATTATGATTGAGGTCTTTTCCACTAATTTTTTTTTAATCGGTGACTTATCCCTTCTTTAGTATAAAAAGTATTATAAAACTTTTCAGAAGGGACAATGTGAAGAACAAAATTCTTTAAAAACCTTTTGATTACTAAAGGCAAAATGAATATGCGAAGGGAGAGGAAAGTAAATTCTTTCCCGCCCCTCTAAACAAAACCAAGCCAGCACACATGGTGAAGGGTGATGACACACACGCACACACACACATAAGCACACACACACACACACACACAATGAAATAGATTATTTATTTTGTCTACTAAGTTTATTTTACATTTTAAAATTCTTGATGAATCAATTTTTTGTATCCGGATACAGAGAATTGGGCTGGATGATAAAGAGTAGACTCGTTACGTTTGTTATGTTTTGACCTTTTGACCCGGCAGAAAATGCCATTCAAGGTGATGCACCGGAAGGAAGTGACACATTCTAATGGCAGTTATGAGAGGAAATCGCGTGGGCGGAAATTGGCTGATGAAATTGGACGTGCTAAAAAAATTCCCATGGTACACTACAGAGTGATGCACCGGAAGAGGGTGACCTCCGAACTGCATGACAGTTATTTCCGCTTGATGACGATTAAACATTCAATTTCAAAGATCGAGTGGGCGTCGAACGATTATACAACTCAGTTGAGTTCGACATGCCAGTTGAATTGAGTTCCGGTTCCCGTTGAGTTCGACACCCAGGGGGCCAGTGGAGTTGCCAGTAGAGTTCCAGCCAGTTGGAGACGAGATGTAGTCGGGAAAGCCACACCCGACCGAGGGGGCCCTCGGATACCCCGATGGAGTTTGGGGTCCAGAGAAGATGCTGATAAGATGCAGTAAAGAAAGCCAGCATCCAGCAGAGTGGGCCCTAGGCCTCCGGTTGAGCAGCCCTAGAGAAGAAGAAAGACACAACGTGACGGTCATAACAGTGAGGTCAAAATATTACAGTTTATGTTCGGCTCCAGCTCCCTCTCACAAGCAAACCTTGAACAACCCTTTCGAACCCTTACAAATAAAGTGAGAGGTAAATATTTTGTTAAAGAAGTCTTCCTGCGTCTGTCTTTGTCACTGCGTCTTTATTATTGTGCCGTTGTGATGCTGTATGAACATGTAGATGAGTATATAACACGTTTGTAGGTTTCTTTTTTCTTTTCTTTTTTGTGTCAACAAACAAATTGTCTCTTCATGCGTAAGGGATATTTTTATTTTATATGTCTCTCCCCACACATTCATTTTCTTCGTTTTAGTTTTTCTTCTTTTTCAGTTCACAAATTGAAGCTCTCGTGCATTTTTCTGTCTGTCTGTTCTCTGATTCCTTCCTTTTTCGTTCATGACCTCATCCTTCCCTGGAATCAATTTCGGCAGTTGCGATTCTTTTTCTTTTTCCTTTTTCTTTCTTTTTCCTTCCCTCGAAGGATGTTCCAAGGCCATCCTAGTCACGGTGCCAGTATGCAACAATCCACAGATTGAAGAATTTTTTAAAAAAATACGAACAGGGGTGGAAAGAGAAACAAACACGGATTCAGAACTACAAAACGCGAAATGTATGTTCATGGCTATAGCACGAACTCAATGAAAATTCTACACAGCTACCAAAGATGCTGACTCATCTTGTCATCGTCTTAACAACTCTGAGTCTTCGTTCCTGACTCCATACCAGCTTCCGACCTCTCTGGACCAAGGTCTTAGAGGCGACTGACTGACTCTCATCTCCGGAGTTTCACTCCAAACTTCTCCGGAGTCTCACTTCAACTGACCACGTCTTTCGTTGTCTCTTCCGGTCTCGCAGGTTTTTGTGGGCACAACAAAGGAATATCTAGACATTCTGGCGCTGCTTCAAAAATGTTGAGGTTGATTCCGCGGGCCACCCACAACAAAATGACCTACACACACATCCATATACATACATATAACACATTAATTCCCATTATCGTGCCACTGTGTATCGATTTCTCTGAGAGCCGTCCTGATTTTTCTAAAGAATTTTCTCAATTTCTGATCGGATACTATTGAGAAGCAAGGCACTATAACTGTTAGCAGCTGTAGTTCTTTATGATTGCAAAGTCATTTTTCTTTCGGAAATGAAAGATGCAGCCTTTCATTCATTTCTCTGTGTTTTCTTTGTGCACAGCGTGGCGTAATCGAAGAAATATGGCGCCAAATTTCCTTGTCTTACATGCTTTAGGAGGCATTTCATAGAAGTATGCAGATTTTCTGCTTTTAATTTTTTTTCAATACTGTGTCCGGTTCTTTCTCTTTAAAAATGTCAAAGTTTGATGTCAAGCTGGCCATTATTAATTTCTCTGTTTGGTTTATCATATTTACCCAACCCCTCCGCTCGGACAGGATATGACACAAGGTCAATTTTTTAAAGCGGAGTTTAGCAGGTTTGAATTCAGAGTTTTCCTTCTAGACTAGTTGCCTCACCAAGGCTGAAGAACCTAGACTGTCCTACTATTTACCCATAGCGGGAGGGAGAATAATTGGATTCATACCTTTCCCAAGGGTATTAGTGCCATGTGAAATGCAATCAGTCTCGTCCAGGATTTGGACTCGTGTCATCGTGTCCATTCTTTTATTAAGTAAGGATCATCATCATCATCATGTCATGCCGCTAGCACGGATATCCCTGACCCTCTCTCGCCACTTCTCCCTATCATTCATCACCTCTGGCAGGTCTTCAGGGCTACATCTCGTATCCTCACATAGCTGCTGAATGTATGTTCGAGCTGGTCGTCCTGCTTTTGCTTGGCCATATGCGGGGGTCCATAGGGGTACATCACTTATGAGCTCGTCCTTGCTTCTCCAGCAGTGTCCTGCATGTCCGGTTCGTCTAGCTTGGATAGTTTTCGTGATGGGAAGCAGGTGGCCGTATAGTTGGTGCCTTCTGGGGTGTTGCCGCCAGGACTTGTTCAATATTGCTCACAACATTCTTGTGTAATTGCCGTCTAGCTTCTTCTCCAGCCGTTTTGTTAGCATCCAAGAAGTGCATCCATATAGTAGTATCGACACAACCGCTGCCTGGAAGAAACTGCGTTTCATTTTATCGGTTAGGTTTGATTTCCATATGATCGAAAGCCTATCGATAGCTGTCCATGCCTTCGTTAGCCGTGTGTCGATGTCTTTTTCGGTTGATGAGACACTGCTTCCTAGGTAGGTGAAATACTTTTTCATTTTATCTCGTTTTTCCCTTATTGCTACTGACTCCCAGGGCGCGTTGCATTTGCCTTTTCGTTTGGTTGATATGAACTTGGCTGCTAGTTTTATGAGGGTGGTAACAAAGTTTTCGTATTCATCTTGCGGAGTACGTGTTTCAAAGATCTCCAAAAAGAAATCAAACTTTTTTCATAGTTACCATATATTGATTGTTTATGTCACGATTGGCTAATGAGAACCAATCAAATTTAATTATAGTTATAATTAATTTTAATTAGGACCAGTCATATCATGAAGATTTACCAATTTGTTCTTCTTTCTTCGTAGAATCATAAGCATCATTCTGGGATTCTGTAATTGGAAAATACTCCTTCAAAAGAGGATTATGCTTTCTTGTTTATGAATACTTCATCTCGTTGTGTTTTGCAGTTATTTGGGTTGGTGTATGTTCGTAGTTTCCCCTTCTTTTTATTTAGTAATTTAGTATATATGCCTATTCTTGAGTGACAGCTGTGCTAGATATTCACCACTGCTGTTTGGTGAATTGTGTAAGCAAAATGTATTATTTCCGTCTTTGCCTTTATGAACATTCAATGAACTTTGACATTTTACAGAGAAAGAACCGGACACACTATTGAAAAAAAAAATTAAAAGCAGAAAATCTACATACTTCTATGAAATGCCTCCTAAAGCATGGAAGACAAGGAAATTTGGCGCCATATTTCTTATTTAAAAGCAATCCCTGAACAACAATCGTTTCTTGCTGCAGTCCTGCCAATGCCAGTGATGAAACAGATATAACCACCTTCTTTTACGATCCATTCTCTCTTGCTTGTAAGCAATTCCTTTTGTTGGTAGAGTTTATCATATTTACCAACCCCTTCGCTCGGGCAGGATATGACACAAGGTCAATTTTTAAGCGGAGTTTAACAGGTTTTGAATTTAGAGTAATCCTTCTCCTAGACTAGTTGCCTCACCAAGGCTGAAGAACCTAGTCTGTCCTACTATTTACCAATTGCTGGAGGGAGAATAATTGGATTCATACCTTTCCCAAGGATATTAGTGCTATGTAAAATGCAATCAATCTAGTCCAGGATTTGAACTCTTGTCGTCGTGTCCATTTCCTACGACGATAACCATTACAACACGGGCATTTCCAATACTGGTAGAGTTTATTATTGTTTGGAGTATTTTGATTAGTGTGTTTAGTATGTTAGTGTCGGTGTTGAATGCTTATTTTTATTTATGTTGGGCTGTTTATTATTCCTACTGAAGATTTATATATATATATATATATATATATATACAAGTGTGCTTCAAAACTTTTGCAATATTTTCGTTCGTGCTAGTTTACGACGCATAAATCACGTGACTGAAACATTTCAAACAGTAGTAGATACCTGCTGTGGTTGGTCGTATCATGGTAGTTGGTGCGCTAACATGTTTTGTATTGCGTCTCTTTGTGCGTGAATTGAATGTCCCACAGATGAAGATGCAACGTACTTCGGGAACTCGTACCTTACAAATTCGAACTGAGCCCTAATGCGGTGGAAGCTGCTCTAAACATTGTTGTAGGACGTTTTAAATTACTACAGCAGCAGAAATAAAACACATACACATACACATACATTGAAAGAACTGTAGTAGGGGTGTGAATTCCCGTAATTTACGGGTGTTACTTTCAGGTTTAATTCCACAAATACAGCACAAATTTCACAAGCACGTAAACAAATGGAATATGATAACAACGAACATTAAGAAACAAACAATTTAATAATCATAACAATAAGGATAATAATCATTAGAAATACAAGGTTCATGATATGTACTAGCGGCCTTTGTAGAAAATACAGCTATGACCAGTTGAATGAAAATAGGATTGTTCGCCCGTGTGTATGTGTTTACATGTTAGTAAAGTCTATTGAAACCATGTGTCCATAGTTGGACGAAGTAAAGAGGATAAAAAGTTGATTTTACTTGCATACATGTGTATGCGTTAGTGTATATAAGTGATGGACCGTAAGTATGTGCCTTTTGTTTTCTTAAGTCCACACGTGCGTTTTTTATGATCTTTGCCTACAACGTGTCACATTCATGGTAGTCGGTAAAAGAAGGTCGCATGCCTTTTCCCTTTGAGTGTTAAAGTGTGGCTCTCAGCTGTCCGTCCTGGCCTCCCGTTGTGGAAAGTCTTTTTGGTAGGAGAAGGAGTAACCTAGTTAATTAAATTCTTCGTTATTTATACTTTTTTTTGGTCACTCAAGTGGATCAGAAATAGGATACTGTTAGGTTTTATTGCGGGTCCTAAAACTCAAGCGCGCAGACATTTCTTGACCAATCAGATTCGTATGTTTACTTATTCATTTTGGAGCCTAAATATTTTTCTGTTAATTAGTTTCTCTGCCGGATTTTCTAGAATGTTCTTATTTTGTGTTTTTAGTTGATTGGTTGAAAAATATAAGAGTTAACTTCAATGTTAATGCGATTCTGATCCGAAATTTCTTGAATGATCTTAATCTGTGTTTTTAGCTGATTATTTGAAAAATATAAAAATGTAACTTTAATGTTAACGCGATTTTGATCCGAAATTTCTAGAATGTTCCTATGTATGTTTTTGAAGTTGGTTATTTTAAGGCCAAAAAATGTGTATTCTATAGAAAACACCTGCTATTTTATAAAAATATAAATCTCTCACACTTTTTTCCCGAAGGGGTGATGTTTCTTGTGTGTGCGAGGTGAGTGGAGACAAGGACAAACTGCTATATTGACCCTAAGTTCTTCTTCGACCATAGCAGCACTTCTTTCTCATCTTGGCTGGGGTTGCTCAACCGTGGGTCACTGAGGGCCCAAAGCCCTCTGTCTGCCGCTGGGTCTCACTTCGCTGGCATCCTGTCTCCAACTAACTCGAACCGTCTGACACCTGGTTATATTCCGCTGTTCTTCCGTTTATTTACACAGGTGCATCTCTTGACTGACGGCTCGGTCGAAGGTCAAGATAAATAATTGCTTGATTGTTTGGTTTAAACGCAGAATAGTTTTTCATGATTCGGAGTATCTCTGAAACACTTCTTTTGATACAGTATTAAGTTGTGCCGTTATAAATATATATTTAATATCTTCCATATCCTCAACTTTTTTGATGATTTTTGTTTTACAAACATGAAAGAGTTAGGTGAATATGAATAGTATAGCACTTCCTACGTTTTGCCGAAATATTTTGTCACAAAAGCATCGTGACAGGCATCATTGGCATTAGATCATCTTTATGAATAAACATCAGTCTAGACGTGTAGACATCATCCGTTCATTGTAGAAGTTGTTCAGCTATGAATACGTTCTTATTTAAACTTGAAATCTCAGATTTAAAATTTCCCGTCTAGATACTATTTCACCAATCCTAGTACAGCACTTCCGACATTTTGCCGAAATATTTTGTCAGAAAAACATCGTGACTGGCTTCATTGGCACTAGATCGTCTTTATGAATAAACATCAGTCTAGACGTGTAGACATCACCCGTTCATTGTAAAAGTTGTTCCGCTATGAATACGTTCTCATTTAAAGTTGAAATCTTAGAGTTAAAATTTTCCGTCTAGATACTATTTGACCACTCCAAGTATGCATAAAATATGCAGATTTAGACGAGTAGATTTCATTCTTTACGATACATATGCACTCACTGCTGCCTATAGGTTTGGTTTGATTTCTTTTTTTAATGGGATATAAACATTGGTGGGTTATTTACAGCCAGAGCTCTCCTTGTAGGAGAACGGAAGTGGTACTATTTAACCCGTAGCTGGTGAGTGGGGACAAGAAGATTTATACCTTTTCTTGAGGGTATGAATTCTCTTATCTGAAAGTGAACGTAATAGCGTGACTGGAGTTCGAAGTGGTTTACTACAGTGTTACTGCTTAGCACGTTAGCTGCTTCCCCATGGGGACTCTGAGGCTAATGGCTAGTAACTAAGGCCAGTGTTCCAAACGGGAAAGAGTTTTTAAGAGTTAACATTTGACATTCTACCTCCAAATCGGTGCGGAACTTCTACAGAGGAGATTAAGGTCGCCGACCGCTGTATATACTCAACAAACACGCGGGATCTCGAAGAATATATACTATCAGAAAGAAAAAGCTAAAGGTGACGGGATAGTTTGGTTTGGTTTTATGGCATATCAACTATTGTAAGTTATTCAATGCCAAATCCATTTTTATACATATAAACCGTTCTATATCAAACAATACAGTTTAGCATAAGTACACAGTTTAGTTCTATTTGACCCATACACAGGACTTTAACAGGTGCTACCACTCCGTGCCAGAGTGGACCTGGGAGCGATTGCAATGAAGGGGTACTCCGCATTCCCCAAAGCTCTAGAATTCGTGAAACCTCACCATCAGATTGTTTAGAGTCATTCCCAGGATACTCGTTGGGGTGGGGTTGCCCACCTGCAGAGAAGCAGTGGGTGTATTCTTCAGCTCCTACCGACTGTACAAAAAGGTGACGGGAATAATCAGCTAATGAACATAGACTTCTGAATAGGCATGCTTATCGAAGAGAAAAATAATAAAGCACCTTTGCAATGAGATTAACTGCTAATTCAATGGCTATAATTAAATATCTTACTGGAATATCCTCGAGCAAACAGATTAGATGAGATAATACAATGTTTACTGTCAACCGAGCGAGTGAAGACATCGCGAATAAAAGCCATTATAAGTCTATCAGCGACTAAGTGATTTCTAAAATCTTGTTATATTTCCTTGAGGGTAGTACAATTATTTATATACATGGTCTATTTTAGTCAAGAATTATACAATTTTTTTTAAGTACAGACCGAAAAACTCGTAATAGGTTTTGCCGTATTTTTAATTTCAAAATAGGTTTTATCAAATTTCGGATGCTGAATATGAAAAGTTAGAAAGAATGCAATTATAAGGAAATAACTATTACTGACAGAATGGTCGATTATATAGCATATAAGAGGCGCTACACTGAAATTCACAAAATTTGAACAGCACGCACACTTTGTACGGAATTTTGTCGTTACTCTTTTTTGAGCAATACATATACAAAGACAGTGGGCAAAGATAAAGCAAGAAGCTACATTGATAATGTAGAGAATTAATTCAGTAGACAAGATATTCTTATCAATTCTAAATGCTTTGAAGTTTTGGTTTGGTTTCTTTGTTTTTAATGGCATATTAAACTTCGTGGTTTATTTAATGCCAAAGACATCCTTGTAGAAGAACAACAGTGATACTCTTTAACCAATAAATAGAGGTATAAAGAAGTTCATATCTTTCATCGTTTAGTAAACGTATTAAACAAACTGAAGTTCGAACTTGCTTACTACAACATCACAGCGTGGCTCGTTAACCATTATACCACTGGGCAGTCGGCTGACACCGACTGCATATCTGCAGAGGGGTAAGACTATTTTCCAACGAGTATTCTGGATATGACACAAAACAATCTGATGGTTAGGCTCCAGTAATGCTGGAGCTTTGGGAAATGCGGAGTACCCCTTCATTGCCATTGCTCCCAGGTCCACTCTGGTCCAGAGTGGTAGCGCCAGATAAGGTCCTATCTATGAGTCAAATAGAATTAAACTTTGTACTTATGAAATCGAACTGTTTTTACATTTAAATTCCGTATTTATGCTAAACTAAATTGTTTGAAATAGAACTATCTTTACATTTAACTGTTTGTAAACAAAAAACTGTACTTATACTGAACAGAATTCTTTGAAGTAGAACTGTTTTTGACATTTGAACTGTGTAATTATGCTAAACTGAATTGTTTGAAATAGGACTGTTTATATGTATAAAATATATTTGGCATTAAATAACCAACAATGGTTGGTATGCCATAAAACCAAACTACCACACCACAGGGTCTCCTCCATTCCTTGAAGTGGAGAAACTCGTTCATCTTCTTTCGATGTTTTATTTGATTTTTTTTTATCCATATATAATGTTAAATTGTCCGGGTGATAGGTGATCGAAGCTTCCTCTCACCTGTTCCGGGGCAAGTCTAATGCTATGACTCGTTCGTGGTAAATGTCATCGATTTTACGCTTCGTTAGAGAAATATTGACAAAAACATTTTTGATAATTATGAACCCTTATTATTCGATATTTCTGGTTGGCTCTGATATTGATTTACATAACAAATTGATTGCAAACAGGTTGCCACTTGAAAAAGGAAGGAAAATCTATATTAACAACAAAGTCCACTGTCAAAAATTATTCCTTTGGGAGTAGTTTATTTCCCTACATCTCCCGGTTTCAAAAATGTTCTACGATATAAGCGAGGCTTAGAATATGTTGACTGTATCCACTTCAAAAGTCTGACCCCCTTTCCCAAGTCGGCTGGGGCTGGAGAATACAACGAGTGTCCCGGAAATGACACTAAACAAGCTGATGGTGAGGCTGGAGCTTTGGGGGATGCAGAGTACCCCTTCATTGCCATTGCTCCCATGTGCACTCTGGCCCGGAATAGTAACACATGATAGGGCCCTATCTATGGGTTCAATAGAACTAAACAGTGTATCAATGCTAAACTGAATTGTTTGAATTAGAACTGTTTGAATAAACTGAATAACTTGAAATAGTAATATTTTTGACATCGAAACTGCGTACTTTTGCTGAACTGATTTGTTTGAATTAGAACTGTTTGACTTATTCGAATGGCTTGAAATAGAAATTTTTTGTCAATCAAACCTAAACTGAATTGTTTTTGCATAAAAATGGATTTGGCGTTAATTAACCCACAAAGGTTGATATGCCATAAAATCCAACCACCCAACCATGTTTACCCCCCCTCAAAAAAGGGATCTCCTGCACGTAACACTAAACTGCATCTAAAGGTAAGGCACCAGTTCTTGAGCTCTAGGGAGTATAGAATAACTCTTCAATGCCATTACTCTCAGGTCCACTCTGTCCCTTAGTGGTAGTAATGGTTATTGTTCCATCTATGAGTCATATAGATCTGTTTACAAATTATTTGTATTTGATATGAATACTTGACATCATTTAATCGTGTCTAGAAATCTTGAGAAACTATACAAAAATGTAAGTGGAAAAGTGAATAAACCAACACTGACATCAGATTCAGACATTTTGATATTTCGTTCTTTATTGAAAAAAGAACTTCTGAATCCGTTATCAGCGTTGGTTTATCCATTTTTTCGCTTGTTTTTTATCACCTTGTCACATTTACCAAAATCGACCATTTCTCCACAAAAATGTAAAAATCAGCATACAATGTACGCAATTCTCTTACCTCTAGAGATAATATAACCTCAGACGGTTTGAGATGCCGTTAAAATCAATCAATCAATCAATAGATGTTCTTGATATGGAAGATATAATGATATTTCATTGTCTTCATATATATTGGAAAAAGCTTCAAATACAATAAAAATTAACAAATTGCACCGACATTAAAGTGCTAGCACTACCAATAATGCTTTGAATGAATTTCGGAGACATCTAAGATTTCCCTAAGATGGAGCAACAAAAGATGCTGGACTAATCGACTCATGGCATGATAAAAGTTTTATGATACTAAATAACAGATTATTGCTTACAATGAAACAAAAACTGTATCTACCCATGCGTAAATTCACCGATCAATATCTCGAGATCGAAGCAATGTTCAAACTCTTCCGTGGACGTTTGCTTTTCTAACGACATCAAGTGTCGTAAAATCGTTAAAGTTTTCAATGCCTAACATTTTCTAGTAAGTACTTGACAAAAATTCAAAATCTTTTATAAACATTTTTTCTCGTAGAGACAAACCAAAGAAATTGTTAACATTCTGACATCTTTATATCTTGAAACTTATCATAGAAGGTTCGAGTTCTTTTGAAAACCTCTTTTGTTATGAAGGGATTCGTAAAGGTTATGGTCGTAGAAAGTGGTCTCGACTACCTGAGTTCAAATCCTGAACGAGGTCGTCTTTCTTCCCTTGGAAAAGGCATGAATCTAACTCTTCCTCCAGCGATTGGCTAATTGTAAAGCAGACTGGGTCCTTTAGATTTGTTATGGCAACTGGTCTAGGAGAAGGAAAACTCTTGATTCAAATCAGTTTTAGATTAGGAGAGGGATGTGATCTGCAATGCTATTTCTGATGAAGATATGTGAGAGGAAGATTTTTACAATAATCGAACCAGGTAACAGGACTAGTGAAGTGAAGAGAGTGTTTCTCAGATTTTATGCCCGCCCATCTTTTTATACCGATAAATCTTTCTGAACATTAAATTCTATCTGTCTGAATTTCTAAGATTAAGCTTGATGATTATTATTAACATTCAAACTCATTGTTGGGATTGAACCTGCAACCTCAGAAAAAAAAAAACACTCAAAACTTCATTTTGAATTCTCCGTGAAGGACACAAGACGCAGAGAATAAGGTGTTTGGTGGGAAGGTGCTTCTCAGTGAAATTATTTGGAGGTTTCAGGTTCAATTCCAACAACAGATGAGACAAACAAGGAATACTAACTAAAACTTAACATTTCTACTAAATTGGTACATTCTACCCCTTTGATTCAAATAAAGAATTCAGTTCAAGATTCTGTGTGGACTCCCGAGTTTGACATGAAACACCTGAAGAAAGCCGAGGACATATCGGCCGAAACGTTGAGATTATAGCCAAAAAGATGAGACCAATAGTCCGAATATGCTAAGTAATAATAAGTAATTCTATCACTTACAAAATTAGCAACATATTATCGAAGCCTGGAATACGCTGACACTATCCTTTGCAGAGGAGTAAGAACCCTTTCTCAAAATAGTTGTGTCTTAGGTATGACCCCTCTCTCAAAATAGGTGTGTCCTAGGTATGACCACTCTCTCAAAATAGTTGTGTTTAAGGTATGACCCCTGTCTCAAAATAGGTCTGTCCTACGTCTGACCACTCTCTCAAAATAGGTGTGTCCTAGGTATGACCCTTCTCTCGAAATAATTGTGTCCTAGGTATGACTACTCTCTCAAAATAGTTGTGTCTTAGGTATGACCCCTCTCTCAAAATAGGTGTGTCCTAGGTATGACCCCTCTCTCAAAATAGTTGTCTCTTAGGTACGACCGCTCTCTCAAAATTGTTGTGTCTTAGGTATGACCCTTCTCTCAAAATAGGTGTCGTAGGTACGACCCTTCTCTCAAAATAGGTGTGTCCTAGGTATGACACTAAACTACATATGATAGTGGGGTTCGAGTTCCGAGAACATAGATCACTCTATCATTGCCATTACTCCCAAGTCTACTCTGAACTGTATTGGTTGTACCTATTAGGGTCTTATCTAGGGGTCAAATAGATCTGTTTGCAAACTATTAGTATTTGATTGGAATACGGTAAACTATATTCCTACATGCAAATTATTTCTTTTAAGTAGAAATACCTGACACCATATAAATGTGTGCAAACAAATAATTATCATAGACTAATAAAAAGGTACGATTAAAAAATTATCTATTTGGAAATGATTGGAATCAAAAATTTACAAAGAAATGAAATTTTAGCATTGAATAATAAATGTATTTGATATGCCGTGAAATAAAACCAAATCTGTCTCCGTTATTTATCCACTTGACCAAATATTCGTCTAATTCGGGTGAAATATGTCACAACTTTGGTCTTTTACAATCTTTAGTTAGAAATTGAGCCTTTTGGTTTCAACCGAGTCGACGAAAAGCGAGTAGATAACGCTTTTTTTTCCATACGAGAGTAACCAGTCACATACGTTATTGTCTTTTTTTATACAGGGAAGGTTTGTGTAGGACCAGTCATACTTTTTGGATGAGCTGATAACAGAAGAATGGTGCACCATAACGTCACAGATTCTTTGAGCAACAGGTTCGGAATTAAAGAGCTTTTACTTTTTTCTAGATGGGTTGACTTACCAAAGCTAAAGATCCTTTTCTCGGATATCATTTACCCCCTAACTGGATAGAAGAGAAGAGAAGGATCCTGGACTTCTCTTGAAGTTTGACGTAAACAGCACTTATCTCCCATCTAATAAAACACCCAAAGAAGACGAACGAGACATGCTGGTGAAGTAAGTGGTGGCTTTTTTATGGACGAACTCATAAGCGACGTTTTTTATGGACCTCCTACACACGGATACGACAGCAAAGACTTACATTTATCAGTTCAGTTTGGACACTGGATACTGTCTAGGGGACCTGTGATGAACGAATGGTGAGAAAGAATCAGCATAATTTGTTGTGGATGATTAAGTTGTAGCCTAACTGAGCAAATCTTCTCAGGTCTTCGGTTTCTTTATTTAAATGAGTAATTTAATGCCAAAGCTCTCCTTGTAGAAGATGATACTGTTTCCCCCATAGTAGGAAAGTGAACTCAGTACCCCGCCTGGAGTTCGAACTCGCTTCCTTCGAAGCCACTGTCCAGTACTTTAACCATTACACCACGGGAACTTCCCAATTCTTCCGTTCTCCAGGAGTGTTTTTATCATTTTAACCTGTGGTCAGGTCGGTCCAAACCCTAAACGAGATCTCCAATTCCAGTCTCTTTGCCAGCTTCTTTCAGATAATTCCCCGGGATTTAAGTACGATTGGCATCTCTATCACTCTGATGTTCCATAATTTTTTTCAGTTTCCTAGCAAGATTCAGGTATTTATCCATTTTATATTATTTTTACTTATTTATTTATTTTGATGGGGGTGCTTTTGTTTAATTTTATTCTGTGATCTGCTAAAACAACTGTCATAAATGAAGGACATGGGTTCTTCAACTCGTTCCTTTGTGTTTGAGGTACCTAGGCCCTCACCAATGCAACTATATCGCACAAGCAAACGAAAAAGTTGTATAGTGGCTCATACCACGTGATTTCCGGTATCGCGGAGGTATAAAAGACGTTGTGTTTCTTAAGCACGAGGGTTCTGCAAGATCTCGGTCAGTAATAAGACCAACAGCGCAAGACTTATAATATTTGTTGGACAGCACTGCAGTAAATAAATAATTAACTCTTTATTTCACTGTGTATCTCTTCCTTCCCACGATACAACAATAGCAAAATCCGCAAGTCGACATACTCTTTTGATTTTATTAACTAAAATTGGATTTTGTCGGTTAATCGGAATCGGGTAAACTGTTTTTATCTCAAAATTTTTGTTTAAATTTTCAGAATATATTCTGGTCTGAACATATACAATTTGTCTATATGGTCAAATTTCAATCGTTTACATGATTTCAAGTTGATCAACTTCCACAACCAGTAATACCTGCTCTTGTATTCCTTCTGTGCTGGTTTTCGCTTATTAAGTGGACAACTGTATCCCTTACACCAGGCCCACACTTTCTCTCTGACAGTAAACCTATCTATCTGTCGTTCTCTCTCTTTCAACATAGCGTACACTTGCAATTTAGTGGAGCAGATAACAATAAGAATCTTTCATTTCTGAAAACAAGCATAAAAATGTCACAAATACTCCTTGAGAATTGCTCTTTTGATAAAATCCGTTGGCCATCTAAAAATTTAAGAAGGTCGCCATTTTTTAAGATGGCCGCCATTTTTTAAGATGGCCGCCATCGAATATACGGAAATTAATAAAATCACAAAGAGTTGTCCTATTTGAATGATCTTGGTGTCAAATCATATATTTTTCATTATGTAGAATCGAAATTTGGAACCATGGACTTTCTCTCTGGCTTCCTTGTATCAATAGCAAACACACTATCAATCTGGCTTGAGTGGTACCATGCAGTCATGAAGATGCTAACATGCAGATCTTTGTGCATACCGGGCATGCAACAGAAGCCGGTAGAAAAGTCATCATGGTCAAAGCCAGTGACACAGATGTTGTTGTCATTGCAGTCAGTGTTCTGCAGGAACTTTATGTGCTAGGTTTGCTGCAGTTGTGGTTTGGCCTATGGTTAAGGACAGAACCTGAGGTGGGTTCTGTTCATGACTTGCAGTAAAGAGCAAAAGGGCGTTCTTCCATGCGTTCACTAGGTATGATGTTGTTTCAGCATTCCGTGGCAAAGGGAAGAAGTCTGCTGGGCAAACCTGGGACGTTTGTGGTAAAGCTTCTGGCATCTTCAGTAAACTCAGCCAGTATCCACCGGTAGTGGATGATGAAGACCTGAAGACCTTGGAGAATTTGAGGTTATTTACGACAGATTCTGCACAGCTAATAGTGTCAATGATGCGAGGTTAGGCATGTTTTCTTAGAAGTAGAATCCATACAAAGTTATTCCTCCAACTCGAGGAGGGCTAAAGCAGTATGTGAAGCGTGCTGCCTACCAGGCAGGCTGCATCTAGAGTCGATCCACAATACGTCAACCAGAAAGGCAGATTCCTGCCAACTGGGGCTGGATCAAGACAGGTGAGCTGTAGCAGATTGTCTGGACAGAGCTTCCACCCATTGCAGAGAATTGTCTGCAGTTTGCCAAGTGTAGATACAAGTTGGAATGCTGTGCTCGATGCATACGCTAATGCTTTAGTATGACCTGCACGACACTGTGCAGTTGCAGATGCCGGGTTTAGATATGTTATGTTATACTCATCCAGGCAACAAGACAATATGTGGTAAAAACTATAGGCCTACTGCTTACATGTATATCAAATATTATATGGGACTGATGGTGCCAATGATAGGGGTAATTGTTACCCCAATTATGATTCCAAGACTGATATTATGGCCCAAGTAAGCTAGTGAGATGGTATAGAGTTTCAAATTTAGATTCTAGAAATTGAAAAATATATGATTTGACACCAACATCATTCAAATTGTACAAGTCTTTGCGATTTTATTGATTTCTATATATTCGATGGCGGCCATCTTGAAAAATGGCCACCATCATAAATTTTTAGATGGGTAACTGGTCTTATCAAAAGAGCAATTCTCAAGGAGTATTTGTGCCAAGGAGTATTTGATGCTTGTTTCAAGGAATAAAAGATTCTCCTGAAATTTTGCTATTATCTGCTCCACTATTTCCCTTTTTTTACCGTTTGAAATTAATAACTGAACGCTAATATTTGTGACAACGACGAACGCGAACCAGCTTTAGAGAGAATTGTTTTACGAAAAAAAGAATTAAAAAGAAATAACCTGTGCTTTTATTCTAATTCAAATATACATTGGACACCAGTCACTGCTAGTTGAATAAATCACCACCAGAAGAAAACAAGAGGTTTGGTTTTTCGTTTATCGGCATACCAGTCTTCATGGGTTATTTAATGCCATAGCAATCATTATAGAAAAAAGTAGTGTACTATTTAACCCATAGCTAGGGTGATCAAAGTGTTTATACCTTTCCCAAAGGTATTACATAGAAAGAGAACGTTAGTGTACGACTGGGGTTCGAACTCGCAGTTGCAGCCCGGTACTTTAGCCATTATACCACATATTTGGAATTTTAGCTTAAGTAACGCTCATCGCTAGTAAACGAAATCTGAATGCGGATAACGTACTATAAAAAGAATGTAATAGATAGATAGATAGAGTCAGAATGAGATACATAGAAAGATAGATATTAACATGCAAAGAGTGAGAGATATAAATGTTGTTAGATGTGAACTGACAAAGCAGACAGGTATTTACATATTTGAATATGAACAACCTCCCATATATTGGTAGATGAAGAGACTCATACAGATAGCTTGACGTGAGTCAGCAGTCAAGACAGGAATTTTTTTTATATAAGTTATGCACATATCTGTATTTAAATTTCAAAATAAAAAATATATTTTTCAAAAGATTAGGATTTTAAAAAATTCAAATTTTAAAGAATTCAAATTAAAAATGAATTTAAAAGAAAAAAGAAATAAACTATTATAAGACTAAAAAATTAAAAAAATCTTTTTAAATATTTGAAAAATTAAAATTTGAAAAATAAATTAAAAAGAATAATTGAAAAATAGGTAGAATTTTAAAAAATTTAAGATTAAGAAAAAAAATTGAAAATCAAAAAGAATAGAATTATAAAAAGTAATAGTTCTAAAAAATTTTAATCTAAAAAAGGTAAAAATTTGAAAAAAACAATAAAATTGAAAAAAATTAAGAATTAGAATTTAAAAAATGATGTTAAAAAGAAATGTTTTACGAAATGAAAAATTTAAAGTACAAGAAAATAAAATTTGAAAAATAGGAAAAATTAACAAATAAAATTTTAAAAAACTAAAATTTAAAAAAATTCAAATAAAAAATAAAGCTTAAAAAAATTAAAAATTAAAATTCAAAAAAAAATATTCAAAGGTAAAATTTGAAAAAAATAAAATGAAAAAAAATTGAGACTTATAGAAAGAAATTAATTCTTCAGCTTCAATATTTTCGATCATAGCTGGTATGTCTAAATTAAAAAATAAATAAACAAATGGCTGTTATTAAAGTTAATTATTTACTTTTAAAAGCAAAACTAATGGATGAAGCCAACTGTAAAAATACATTCTACGGATTTCTATGAGTATTTTTCAAATCAACTTTCAAGTTAAAAAAAACATTAACGTGAGAAATAGTTAAAAAGAAAAATAGTACTGACTCATCTTGAGTTCTCTACAAGTCTGGACTGCAGTCTAAATATTTAGATGTCTTTATTCTATTTTATTAGTTCCTCAACTGAGCAAATATTTTTATTCCAAATTTTAAAATGAAACAAGAATTAAATCATCAACTTCGATATTTTTTTATCACTTGGTATATTTAAACTAAAAAAAAAAAGATGGCTGCTAATAAAGTAGACTACTTCATGTTTTTGTAATGAATGTAGTTTAACTCAAAGAATACTTGATAAGTATTTTTTTCTTGGTATTTTTCAAATCATCTTCCCAGGAAAAATAACTTCTTTGACAAATTGCTTACAATTTATTTCCATGGAAACTCATTTGCCTAAAATTCAGCTTGTGAATATTTTATAATGAGATTTTTTCAAATGGTTCGCTATATAAATGCAAATATATATATATAATGTGTGTGTGTGTGTGTGTGTGTGTGTGTGTGTGTGTGTGTGTGTGAGAGAGAGAGCGAGAGAGAGAGAGAGAGAGAGAGAAAGAGTGAGAGTGAGAGAGAGAGCTCGCATTTCTGAAATATCTCACTGTCATCGGTTTTCACCAAATAATAACCTGACAAGAAGTCGATAGTAGACATTATCAAAATTGAACGCCAGAACAAAAAAAAAAATTTTTTTGCCATTATTTTCTTTCTCTTGCTTTCAATACTTTTTTTTTTAAAAAATCGTCTGCATGACAAATTCATTGCAAATATCTATCGTATTTTTAGACGCCCAAAAAGCATAAGATGGCTTATGCAAACTAGCTGGAAAACTCGTCACGTTGACGGAATTCAATTCTGTCGTTTAGACAGAGAAAAAATAACGACTTTGACATACCGTCTATGCTCGTGTATAAGTCGATCTCGTATAAAGTTTCATTATTGATTTATGTCCACGCAATCGGTAATCTATTAATTAATTTGCTTGAACCAAAAGTTGATCCAAGACCTTTCCGTTCTGTTTGATTTGTATCTTCTGTTTCACCAAACGATTGTTATTTTATTCATTATTTTTGGTCTCAAAATTAGATCTTTATAATTTCACCAACACACGAATATATCCTTTATTTGATGGAGTTTTAGAGGTGAAAATCTATTATTTATTCTTGATACTAGATAAACTTTCGTCTCGGCCAGCTCAGTTTGCCTGCTAAACGCCTCTGATCCACGTTGTGCTGATTCTTTTAAGACAAGATGAGTCCAGTTTACTACGATGACACAGTCCAACACGAAAATTACTTCGCCATGGATACTCCCAACACACATAACAAGATTAGTTGGTCGCAGATTAGGGTCGAAATCGTTGAAACCACGATTCAACTCCATGAGGAAAAGAAGAGATAACAAAAAGAATTCCGACAATACCCACGTATGACCGCTTTTAGTGATAATGACTTTTTTGAGTTAATCTTAGCACAGGGGGAGTGGTGAGTGGCATTTTGCCAGGTGGACTTAAGAGTTGATGCCATTCTATAGCAATATGGACGGCAGCCAAAATATCTTATCCCATTCCGTCCAATGGTCAACTCCTAATTCTCCAATCTATATTCCGTTTAACCACAGTAGACGAAGGAATGGCTATGAAACATAATATACTATTTGGAGGGGGGTGCAACTCATCTATTTCCTGATTGCTTCATTGATTATATGAGGCCCTTCATTTAGGAAAAGAACTCCCACGTCTCCTAGACGGACCTCTCAAAATTAAAATAATTAAGAAAATCCTATCATTGTCTACTAACCTCAGTCCGTACTACTACCATAAACTTTTGTTTATGACAAATATTTTAAAGAAACTGACCCTTTCATTCCCATCGAGAAATCCTTCTCTTTCTGTTTTATCACCTATTGAAATCTGCTAAGCTTTCCTAACTTTTTTAGCCATCCTTTTGTTATGATTATACGAACACATATCCGTGTATACACATATATAAAGCCCCCCCCCCCTGTGAAGATACGCATACACTCACACGAATATACATATACAAATGCTCTGCCTATACGCATATAGACATGTTTGCACAAGCTGATATATCCATTAAATCACCTAAATATTGGCGCACAAGGGAGTTGCGTTCTCTGTTACATGTTAATAAACCGACGTAACGCAGGCGACCCTAATATGACGAATTTTGCGTGTGTACCGCATTATTTTTATACTGTTTTAGCCTCGCTGACAATTGGCAGAATAACTAGTAGTTGGGGGAGTGTGTGACGGATATCCGCTTCAGACTGGGTGAGAGTGGCTCTTTACCTGTCTTTTTAGTAAAGGGTGGCCGAATTTTCATCATTTTTTAGTTTCCCAAGAAATCAGCGTGTACCCGACTTGATGGAAGATAGTTCTCTTGTAAGACACAGTAAGACTAATCGACACAAGGAATTTCAATTTTAATTTTATTCTTTGTCCATCAATAATCAATGAAAATACGATTGATTTTTTAACTAAGAAGGAAAGAAAGAGTGGCGGCAGAGAATGACAGTTTTGATACCAACAACAAGACTCTTCGATTTGGTCGATCAAAACTTTATTGATAGTCCGGGTTGAAGATCGGATTCATTCTCTCTCGCTAGATCACACACTGTGCCAGTTGTCAACCTTCTCCGATGGTCGAATACTGTCTGACCCCAAATACTCGCGGAATTGCCATCCAAGCTATATCCCCACAACTTTTAAAAAAGGGAAAAAAATTTCGACAAAATCTTCAGACTGTCCAGCATGAATTTCAAAGGATAGCCGCTACGCTTTCTGGAATTTGTTGTTATTCATTTTGTTTGTGTGTTGACGGACCGGTGATTTTCATTTATTTGTTTAGACTAAGCAGCATAAGCTACTCCAGGCATAATGTCACAGGATCAGAAGAGATTATAGTTTCAAATAACTGCCTATAAACTTGTCCATCAACTTTTTTCAACGAAAAAGCTGTAATAATACCGAGTTATAGATTTTTAAGAACTTAAGAACCTTTTTCTTTTTCATTAAAATGGCATTTCAGCACTTGAAAAGGAAATAAAGGAAATAAAACATAAAACGTAGAATTTTGATTTGTTTCTTCACTTAGTGATAAATTTTGAGATTATTTGAACGAGAATTGGTCAAGTCATTAGATGGGAAAATTATATGTTTTTCTTAAACCCTATTCTCTCTCTCTCTCTCTCCCTCCATCTCTCTCTCTCTCTCTCTATATATATATATATATATATCAGAATTACTTGAAAATCCGCTTAGGTGAAACGGTGGAAGATTACTTCTGGTCTGTAATTATTCGCATTTAGCTCTACTTAGGGTATTGAGCCCTCTTATGTTGTAGCTTACGGAATTCTGTTGGTGCTTTTTTCCTTTGACTAGGCATTGCGGTATAGGTTGATTATTTTCAAGCAATACGAATGTTTTTTGTATTTTCTATTTTATTGAATTTTTCCCAGATATCAGTTTGTGTAATATTCTTTTATTTACAAATTGAATCAACTGAGTTTTTCATACCATCAAAACCATCAAAATTATTGAATAGGTGTAAAAATATATATATATATATATATATATATATATATATATATATATATATATATAAATAAAGAAAATTGATAACAAGGTAATTCAAGTAGTAGTTGGATCTTGTTAGTCAATAGGACTTTACATATTGTCCATTATTTACTTCCATTCTATGACTAACAAGATCCAACTCCATCTATTTGGATTACCTTGTTATCAATTAATCTTTAAACATTGTCAGATTACACTCTATTATTTACTTCCATAAATATATATATATATATATATATATATATATATATATATATATATATATGTGTGTGTGTGTGTGTGTGTGTGTGTGTCAGTGGAGAATCTAGGTCATCAAATTTACTTAGGCTTATATTTTTGTATAATTTATTACATTATCAGTGCCTCATCCTTAGAAATGTATCCCATTCCGGAATAAATATTCAAACTGCTAGTTACATACTTTTATAGTTTCCTCATGCGTCTCACTATAAAAGACTTTAGAACTAATTGGAATAGGCTTGAAATTGGAACTGCGATGCGATATTCATTGTCACTGATACTTTTCCTTCTACAGATGCAGCTGCTTCTCAAAGAGACTAAGAACAATGTTGAAATTGTTGAGCTTGGTGGAGGGTTTCAAATGCCACCAGTAAAGGTGTTTATGGACAACACTACAATCCTCTCTCCCAAGGAATCTACTACTCACAAGATACTAAGTCTGATAAACGAGCAGATAATTTGGTGTTGAAAGAAATTCAAACCCCAAAAGTCTAGACGTCTCTCTCTTAGGATAAAGAAAGTAAATCAAAGAATAAATTTTAAGGTAGGTGGTCAAAGAATCCCTAATGTGTCAGAAGAACCAGTGAAAAATTTGGGACGTTGGTTTGATGAGTTCTTGAAAGATATAAATCAAGCAAAAGAGTTTGGTTTCTTTGTTTAATGGCATATCAACCTTTGTTGGTTATTTAACGCCAAAGTTATTCACCTAGAAGAAGAGTAGTGGTACTATTTAACCCATAGATGGGAGGATAAGGGGGTTCATACCCGTGGTGTAATGGTTATTGTCACGGGAAATGTACACGGCGACACGAGTTCAAATCATGGACGAGATTGGTTGCATTTCACATAGCACTAATACCCTTGGGAAAGGTATGAATCCGATTATTCTCCCTCCAGCTATGGGTAAATAGTAGGACAGACTAGGTTCTTCAGCCTTGGTGAGGGAACTAGTCTAGGAGAAGGAAAACTCTGAATTCAAACCTGTTAAACACCGTTTAAAAAATTGACCTTGTGTCATATCTTGCCCGAGCGGAGGGGTTGGTAAACATGATAAGGGGGTCCATACCTTTCGCAAGGGTATTTGCCCGAAAGTGAACGTAATAGCGCGACTGGTGTACGAACTCGCTTACTACGATTCCGTAGTCCATCGCTTTAATTATTACACCACGAGAACACCTCCTCAAATAAAAGAAACATCCAGAACATTACGAGAAGGTCTCGAAAAGATCAATCGCTGTCCTTTACAAGGAAAATTCAATGTTTGGTGCTTACAGCATATATTTATTCCGATGCTATTTTGACCCCTACTTGTATACGAAATAGCAAGAAGTAGAGTTGAGGCAATGGAGGCAAAGATAAACAAATATACCCGAAAATGATCGGGTTTACCTCAAGGTTTGCCTGATGTCAGATTTTACTTCAGACAAGCAACACTAAAATTACCATTTAAATCAATTGTGGAGAAATTTAAATCCGGGAAGATTAGACTCAAAGAATAAAGCGATAAAATCATTAAATCCTTCCGTAAAAACAGAAAAAAAAATGGAGAGTCAGGGTCACCATAAGAAATGCAAAGGTCAACCTAGCTTTCAAGAAACTCATTGGATACACTCAAACAGGGAGATAAGAGTTAGGAACGAATGAAAAGAAGCGGTGGTTAAACACTACAGGTAAAAATCGCCGAGATATGGTCATTCAGGATGTAAAGAGCAAGATAGACAATAAAAGATTCCTAAAACGATTCTAGACAAAAAGACCAATGCACAAACTAGGAGGAGACGTTGCAAAAGTCTATTACTTGGAATGGCATCTGGTAGATGGTTCCATTCAGGTTGTATTTTCTAATACGTTCTACATACGAGCAACCTTCTTCTAAAAACATTTTTTTTAAATGGAAGAAAGGAAGCGATGCTACCTGTCCTCTATGTAAGGACAAACCACAAATATTGGAGCATGTCCTCAGTTTCTGAAAGACAGCTCTAGGTTATAAGAGATATACCTGGAGGCACAATAGAATATTGGATGTGTTCGTCCGAATTATAAAGAATTATTTGGAGGTGCCCGTGGTGTAATGGTTATTGTCGTAGGAATTGGACACGACGATACGAGTTCAAATCCTGGATGAGACTGATTGCATTTCACATAGCACTAATACCCTTGGGAAATGTATGAATCCAATTATTCTCCCTCCAGCTATGGGTAAATAGTAGGGCAGACTAGGTTCTTCAGCCTTGGTGAGGCAACTAGTCTAGGAGAAGGAAAACTCTGAATTCAAACCTGTTAAACTCCGCTTAAAAAAATTGACCTTGTGTCATATCCTGCTCGAGCGGAGGGGTTGGTAAATATGATAAAGAATTATATGAAATCTGAATAAACTATTTCAACCCAGAAATTTATCGTAGAGTGGGGAAAAATGAACGCCAGCTCTAAGCAAACAAACATCGAGCTATGCTCGGTCATAATGTTTTTGGATCAAGTAGAAATTGCAAGGTATCTGCCGACCTACCTGAATGACAAAAACAATATCTAGTAAGAGTCTCGACCAGATATTGTTCTTCTGTTAAGGGTGAACCATAAAATCATCGCTGTAGGATTATCAATACCATATGAAAGCCGGATAGAATAAAGCCATGATTATAAACCCAGCAAATACACATAGCACTAATACCCTTGGGAAAGGTATGAATCCAATTATTCTCCCTCCAGCTATGGGTAAATAGTAGGACAGACTAGGTTCTTCAGCCTTGGTGAGGCAACTAGTCTAGGAGAAGGAAAACTCTGAATTGAAACCTGTTAAACTCCGCTTAAAAAAAATTGACCTTGTGTCATATCCTGCCCGAGCGGAGGGGTTGGGTAAATTTGATAAACCCAGCAAATACGAGGATCTTAAAACAGAGTTGGAAGAAGAAGGGTTTGGCGTGATCGTGAAAGCCGCGGAAATGGGAGCAAGAAGATTCGTAGCAAGCACCCTGTACTAGTTTCTGGGTCAAATTGGAATCAAAGGACGTAATAGAGTCAAATGTGTAAGATGCCTCATAGAAGTAAGAAAAAATAGTTCCATGAGGATATGGGACAAAAAATATCCCGTGGAACGATTCAAAATAAAGATTATTAAACCAACACCTGATCGCGAATGTGTAAAGAAACTCACGCTATTTTCTCAAAAATCACATTTTGTCGTAATTTTTCTGTGTCTGCACAACGGCATTATAGGGCCTCAGTTATATATATATATATATATAGAAGCTTGGATTGGTGTTTCAGTCAACCGGGTTTCGATCCCAGCTACGGGGAGATACTGTCTAGCCACACTGATGAGTTCTGATAGAACGAAACAGATCTGTCTGTGGATGACAATATATATATATATATATATATATATATATATATATATATATATATATATATATATATATATATATATTCAGTGAGTAGGGCCAATGTGTAAATAAAACCATTCAGAGGAAGGCATCGAAACGGTGCACATTCTCTCCTGATGACCCTAATACTCAATTTAGTACTATTTATTGAATAAGAAAAAAAAAGGCGAAAACGTTTATTTAACGAAGTGTTCAAAATCCGATTATATAAAATTATTTGATGGAAATGATAATGGCATGCGGAGCATTTTACTGCCTGTTCGCTTTTAGGAGAGTTGGTTGGTTTCTTGTTTTGTTTTATGGTGTATCAACCATTTTCCGGTCATTTAACGCTGAATCAAATTTCCAGCAATTCAGTTTTGCATATGTAAAGTTTTATTTACAAACAGTTAAATGTCAAAACTACTCTATTTCAAACAATTCAGTTTAGCATAAATACGCAATTTAAATTTAAAAGCAGTTCTATTTCAAACAATTTAGTTTAGCATAAGTACGCAATTTAAATCTAAAAATAGTTCTTTTTCAAACAGTTCAGTCTGGCATAAGTACACAGTTTAGTTCGATTTGATTCATAGATAAGACCTTATCAGGTGCTAGCAGGCCGGGTAAGATTGGACCTGGAAGCGATGGCAAT
Source organism: Sepioteuthis lessoniana (assembly GCA_963585895.1). Lineage (NCBI taxonomy): Eukaryota > Metazoa > Mollusca > Cephalopoda > Myopsida > Loliginidae > Sepioteuthis > Sepioteuthis lessoniana. The sequence continues at coordinate 102,306,621 of OY757914.1, forward strand.
GAAAGAGTACTGCGCATTTCCCAAAGCTGCAGCATTACTGGAACCTCACCATCAGATTGTTTAGTGTCATAACAGGACACTCATTGGGTAGGGGGGGTTCTTACCCTTCTGCAGAATAGCAGCTGGTGTATTCTACTGCCCCAGCCGACAGGGCAACTTTTAGGCGAGTATGAATTACTTGATAAGTAATTTCCTTATAATATAATTATGTAGACTATGTGTCTGTCTGTAACTGAAACTATGTTATCACCGACGATACAATTCCCTGAGGTATTAGCGTTAAACTTTCAGTGATTATCAAATAGTCATTATTCGATATTAATTAGTATCTTATTTATTAACGATGCCTCTATTAAAGTCTAGCTGAGTTAGGTTTGCCTCAAAACATTAATTATTGATACGTTGAAACTTCATCAATGTTTGTTATTTAAAACTAAGAAATAAAAGCTTATATAGTATATGGTGTGGATAATTTGCATACTAGTTTTAACAAAATTACGTTTGATGAATAATGGCTTGTTTTTATTAATTTCTGGTATTATTATTCTATTCTCGAGCGTATTAAAAGCAATCTTATCAATAATTTTATATAGAAATCAATGAGAATAAGATGAAAATAAGTTTAAGCTGAATTATGTATACTAGCAACAGCGTGTTTTTAAGTTTGATTTGAATGAAATATTATATTAAATTTGAAAGACGAACGAAACTAAATAAGAACTCATGTAAAAATAATCTATTACATTGTTTCTTTAGTCGTTCTATTTTAATATAATGTTTTATTCCGTTAAAACTAAAATATATATTTTTGTGACGACCAGCGACACGGTTGGGTAAAAGGTACGGGGTACTTTCTCTTTCATCTTGTCCCCATGTAGGAAAAGGAATTAGAAGACTTGAACGTCCACATATGAAGATCATAAAGAAAATATATATGTATATTTATGTATGTGTGTGTGTGTGTGTGTGTGTGTGTGTGTGTGTGTGTTACCGTTGGGTAATTGTTATCTTCGTTGGAAATGGACACAAGTTCGAATCCTGGATGAGGTTGTTTTTATTGTAAATCGCGCTAATACAATTCGAAAAGGTATGAATCCAACAATACTCCTACTAGCTATAAGTAAATAGTAGGTCCAAATGGACTCTTTGACCTTTGTTTGGCAACCAATCTAAAAGAAGGAAAAGTCTAAATTGAAACCTGTTTAACTTCGCTTAAATATGACCCTGTGACATTTCCCGCGTAAGCGGATGTGTTGGTAAATAAATATAAATTAATTAAATTATGGAATTCTATAATAAAAATAAGTATGTAAAGTTGGCGACCGTAGTCGAGGACGACCAAAAGGCTCCCTTTTCAATAGCTACTAGACTACGGTGTAGAGGGGGGCGCTATTCCTTTTCCTGGATTGCTCCACTTTAGTCTTGAACCGTACCTTATATTGCTGAGTGTTAAGCAAGGAGGTAAATGCCATTTTAAAAGTCTTTGGCATGAAGCGACCCGGGATCGAACTCAGGTCTCCCGGGCCATTGACGAACACTCTACTCACTAGGCCAATGAGCCCGTTATAATAAAAAATTCTATAATAATTCCATAATAAGAAACTAAGATGAAATAAAAAAAAGCACCCTTACTTAATAAAAGAACCCCAACAAATACCAATGTGCAGAAACTTAAGCCCAGAGAGAAATAAAACATAGAAGTAAAAAACACATCAAAGTTCAAATCAATAAAATCAGAAATACAGAAGATAGAAAATCAACATTAACATGGCAAACAGAAAAAGAAGTGAGCGGAAGGAAAAGCACTTCGAGAGCAAACTAAAAGCTACAAGACAAAAAGAAAGACTTCTGAAGCAAAAAGAAAATTTCAAGAATCTACTAAAGAAAATTTCATGAAATCACAGCAAAAGAAATTAATAGTGGACGACTAGACATCAAACTGGAACAGTTTACTGAGGAAGAACTTGAGGTAGAACTGAAAAAATAAAAAAATCCAGAAAAGCAGCAGGCCTCAACGAAATACCTTCCGAAATATGAAAGAAAGGACATTTGACGACATACTTGTTCGATTATATATACAGAAAACACAACAGAGGAATGAAAAAAAGTCTGAATCTTCCCCTTCCTCAAGAAAGGCGACGTCGGAATCGCTAAAAACTATAGAGGCATAACTCTTACTGGTATAGGTGCTAAAGTTCATCATCCCTTGCTTTTCAGTCGTATCTGAGTTTAGAAAATTCTTAGGAAAAATCAAAACAGCTATCGGAGAAATTAATCTCCCACGTCAGAGATTTGGGTAATTATTCCAATTATCAAACGAGTACGTGATAAAAAAATTTCGTGGCAACACTATTTATTGTAGATTTCTCCAAAGAATTTGATTCCATACACACAGGAAAGATGGAATAAATGCTACGAGCATATCATCTCCCCAAAGAAACTGTTACCTCTAAAGTAATGCTTTACAAAAACACGAAAGCAGTTGTTCGCTCGACCTGTGGTCACACTGACTTCTTTAACATTGTCATTGGATTCTTGTCAAGAGATACTTTAACACCATATAAGTTCATAATCTGCCTAGATTACACACTTTGAACGTCAATAAATCCAATAAAAGAAAACTGTTTCATATAACACAAAAATTAAGAAACAAACGATATCCAGCAGAAAATATCATGAATGCAGACTATGCAGATGATCAAGTGCTTCCCGCAAATGCACCTGCCCAAGCCGAACTCCTGCTGCATAACCTGGAGCAAATAGCCAGAGGCGCTGGTCTCTACGTGAACGCAGATAAAACAGAGTCCATGTATTCAAACAAAAGGAAGCCATCTCCACTTTAAGAGGCAAGCGTCTGAAATTAGTTGACCAGTTCACATACTTTGGTAGCAATATCTTATCTACTGAAAGTAATGTCAGCATGTGCATGGCGAAAGCGTTGACTGCTATTGACAGGTTATCGATTACATGAAAATCTGATCCCTCAAAAAAATCAAACGGGATTTATTTCAACCTATATCAGTGTTGATATAACTGTATGGATGCACCACCAGGACTCCGACCAAAATTAAGGGAAAAAAGCTAAATGGAAACAACAAAAGAGTGCTATTTGCTGTTTTGAACAAAACCTGGAAGTGACACCCAACAAAACAGCATCTGTGAGGCCACTTACCAACTATGTCAAAAACTCTCCAAGTATATATTTACCAAACTATCCGAGCGACCAGGATGAAGCACAAGGCCAATTTTTAAGCAGAGTTTAACAGGTGTGACTTGAGAGATTTCTTTTTCTAAGACTGGTTGCCTAACCAAGGCCGGAGAACACAATCTACCCTACAACTTGCTTATAGATGGAGGGAGAATAATAGAATCCATACCTTTCCCAAGAGTATTAGTGCTATGTGAAATGCAATCAGTCTCGTCCAGGATTTGAACTCGTGTCACCGTGTCCATTTTCTACGACAATTATCATTACAGTACCTCCACAAACTCTCCAAGTAAGACGAATAAAACAGGTGGGGCAATGAAGGATTAATTCAAAAGTCACGTTCTATGGACTAATATTTTTTTTTTATCTTGTAACCAAGTGATTCGGTTTTCCAGTTAATTGAAGAGAAGATGGGTAGCACTTGTCGAGAATTGTACCCATATATTCTTATTTCCTAAAGCTACAAAGATAATCTTTTACTGATGGAAATAACCACACTTACATGGAAAAATAATTATCTATCCTCAATTTCTGTTCCACTCATTATCTGCGGTAATTTCAGTCAGGTGATAACCAAGTGGAGAATACAATATTCTCTGTAAAGAATTTTTTTACTATATTTTCAGCGAATATACAACGACAGCGAATATCCATGAGCCACCCACACTTATCTCATATTATTTTGCTGGTATTTTATATAAAACAAATAAAAAAACATCAAAGATCGATAGGGATTTTATTCTAGCCTTGAGGTAGGCTGAAATAATGAAACATTCGTACATATACATATGTAGCTTTTCCTTCTGGATTGTTAAAAATACATAATATATAAATATATATATAGTAAAAGTAAAGTTGGCGAGCGAAGTCGAGGGTGACCAGAAGGCTTCCTTTTCGATTGCTACTACATCAAGGTGTAGGAGAGGGCGCAACTTCTTTCCCTGGATTGCTCCACTTTTTCCCTTGATCTTTACCTTATAATGCTGAGTGTTAAGCAAGGTAGCATCAAGTACCATTTTTTTAGTCTATGGTATGACTCGACCTGAAATTGAACCCAGGTTCCCCGGGCCATATATATATACTAAAGGAATCCGACAGTATGGAGAAAAATAACTTTTAGTATGCAACAGATATTTGTCTTTATGTTACACACATCTTTATAAATGATTTAATTAGATTTATTGTTAACATTCAGTTTTTTCCGAATATATTTAATTTTTAACTAAGTGAAAATATTTCTTTTTATTGACGATTTCGATAGAACTGCTGTCGCTAATATAACATTCACTGCTGCTGATTTCTATGCTTAGCATTACACATACATACAAGCGGATAAATATATTTTGTCTTTATAAAATGTCATACACGCATGAGGATCTTTTACTTACACGAAATATATTACGATATTATGAAACGATGCAAACTGTTATTAACTTTCTTGTTTATACCATATAAGGGCAATTTGTAGTGGAAATAAAAGAAAATTAAAATCAAATTAAAAATATATATTTAAAAAATGCAAAAAATACCAGAAGTCCCGACAAGAAAAGGGGCGTTGCATGCGTAAAAGGGAACCCTTTCGGCAGAGGAAAGAGGCCAGTTCTCTTTTAGAAGTGACCATCAGAGTGACAACACCTAAATCTTTTTTGCTACTACTGGAAAGAACCATGCGTCCGTCTTTAGACGGCGTGTTGGCTAGCCTTTCCACTAATAGCAGCCGTCTCTTTTACCAACGACCTACGACTAAAACACCAAATAATGTACTCGTCAAAATCTCAAATAAGACACCAAATAATAGACTTAGCAACTACAACTGAAAAACACAGTATTTGGACATATCTCCCCAAAATCATCTAACTTTGTTAACGCCTTAAACTCCAAAATTGGACATATATACCCAAGAACGACTATGACATTTTAACACCTGGACTGGGAGACGTAATCATTTCCTTTGAATTCAGGAATAATTTCCTCACCCACTGAATGGTTGTTGAACCCAACAATAGTCAAAATATATGATATATCTTGACTTCCTAACTTCTTTTCCTGTCTTCTGTCCATATAATTCCTTTACAGCCTTCATATCCAAGAGGTTAAACCAGTAGAATAACGCGTGGTAAGAATAGAATAACCCAGAATAGTGTCAGATAACAAGCAACAACAAAAATGACTTTGAGATCCCATAAATGTAGTGCTTTAACTAATATCATTTTTCGTACAAGAAAAAAGACAATACATTTTGTTATTTTCAGTAAACTTTTCTCTCAAATTAAAGAAATAAAAATTTCTTTAATTTATGGGAGCGTGTTTTGTTTAATCATTTTATAGACTTTTCCGCGACACACACACATACACACACACATATATAAATGTTAGTGTGCTCGGAAATAAGGATCTGATTAAGCTGACGTTTACCTCTAGCTGTTTTCTTGCCTTGGGAATCGCAATTGGACCGTTTTGAAGAAGTTCGTCACCGAGATGGCAGACTTAGAATGTTCCACCTGGACAGCTATTTCCTTCTGAGTTTTGCCGGCTTCCCACAACACATGAATGATGTCTTTTTTTATTCCTCCCACATATTCTGAACTCTTGCTATTTATTATACTCTACGATTGATATTTATAGAAAATGTTTGCACCTGTATGCATCAAATCAATCGATTCCTCTCGATCTAATTTTATTCGCTATAAATGAATTCTTCTATTTACCGACGTTTTATGGGGAAGTGGGAGGGGAAGTGGTCTTCTGTGCAGCTGATGTTATTCCATGCCACTGCACTCATTAAACCATTCCCTCTGACAATATTGGCAATCATCCGCCCACTTCATACCACAACCACCAAAATACCCCAGTTACTCTATGCAAGAAAACTTACTTAAAAATATTACCCCAGTTAAAATGGGGAAATATTATATTATATTATCGTTCTAATGTAAAGTAAATCGGATTTCGATCCCAGCTTGAAACCTCTCGCGTGTCGAGCCATACGGAAAAGTTGCGATACAACAAAACAGTCAATATTTAGACGACAATATACGCTCCTCTCCCCAGAGGTTGAGCCCTTTGGCGAAGAAATTAACGGTTGCCACTAGCGTAATGCAAAGCTCTTCTACCGAATTGAGTACCTCGGTCTCCAATAGCGTAAAATATGACAAACGGAAGTTAGATATAAGTTCAATTCCCACGCTCGCATTGGGTCTGTCAATATATATATATATATAGTTACCTCTCTCTTTTTCCCTCTCTCTCTTTCTCTCTCTCTCTCTTTCCACATATATATATAAAGGTTAAAACATATGCTAGAATGAATTTTTTAAATCAACTTTATTACACAATGGGGCCGGGAAATCTAAAAAGCCAGAAAGAAAATCATGTTATAACAAAACAAACATGTTAAGGGGATATGTTTGCCCGTCCGTGCCACCCGTAATTATATTTTTCTAGACCGCCGACTGTTTTCCAACTAAAACAGTAAACAAGCCGGGCGATTCCTTCAAGGGGAATGGGACTAATCTAAACAGGGGAAAAACAGTTACTTGAAGCTATAATTGTTTACTAAGGTCTAATATTTGTTAATTAAAAGCATAATTGTATTCAAACAACTATTTTTTAAATAGAAATGGTTAAATGAAACCATACAATTATCAATATTAAGAATATTTCATATAATATACAAAAACCTTTTAAGAAACTATTACAAAAAGAATTTATATAAATGTACAATGAATGCAATTCTCTAGGCATAAAATAACTCTATATGAGTTGAAATATATGAGTTTATATATATATATATATATTAAAATCAAACAATCAAATTTTCTTACGTCGATAGAAAGCTGCTTCAGATTATTGGAAAAAATGGAAATTATATCCGTAAATACCATTATTTTTCTGATTTCGAGTCATATGTTGTAGTTTGCGTTCAAGATACCAGATGGCAAACGATTTGTGAAATATTTTTGAAACTTAGTCTTCTATAATCAGTACATCATGAAATCGTCCTGTATTAGTTGGGATACCATTTCGTTGGATTTTAAAACATTTTACTGGAGAAAAATTGACTTGATGCTTCGTTCTTCGATGGTACAAATACATCAATCTCGGTGTCGTCTATGTATAAGAAAAATAGTGTAGTAATGCCCCTAGAATGTGCTCAATGTTTTATCTGTATTGCAGTAATATTAATATTTGTCGCTGCCTCCCACCAGTGAGGATTTGACACAAGGTCAAAAGTCCGAAGGCCGATTAAAGTGGAGATAAAGGGGAAGGGAAGGTCAGGAAGGAGCCGAGACTCGAACCCTGCTAGTCATTGACCTACTAAGTGCAATGTAGGTCTAATGAATCAAGCAGTATCACGGACCTAAATCTAGGTCCGGGCACGTATGCCAGCATATAGCTTGAACTAGACCCTAAGGTCTAGTGCTATACAAGGGGTCTGAAAAGCAGCTCGCCCACCCGAAGGTTGCCCAGCCGAAGCTGGGGCCTTATTCAGCCTCGAGTCTGCTCTTGGTTTCGATCGCCCATCCGGCACGAATGCCAAACGGCCCAGCCAAAAGGCCGGAAGCGATTTGTTTGAACCGTATTTGATCTGTATTGCAGTAATGACGCTTTAGTAACTAATTGTGTTTAGCTTGTTTCATAACATACGTGGGTGGGTCGGTGGGGATATAAAAACAGTGATATTTAACAATTAAAAAATTACAGTAGATCCTACTTATTTACTAAGTCTAGCTTAATTGTGTCGTTAGGCCAGAAATTTGGGACACTCAGAGCCAATCAAACTCTTCAATGATAGTCTGCTAATCTTGCTTGTTAACCATTACGCCAATAATTCTAACTTCCTGCTTTTTCTCAAGCAATTTCATACTGTTTGTTTGTACACTGACACGCAAAGGATACTGCTTCAAAACAAAAAAAACTCTCAAAAATACGCACTACATCAGGTTAGCATGCACTGTACTGATAAATTGAATATTGGGGTAGCATTTTGTTTGTAAATCAAAACTATAATGAAGGTGACATATATACGTGGTGCATTCAATATGTTTCCAGACTTTTTTGTACAGGCATTTAGAATTGTTGTAGACTCTTAAAAATTCAGTAAGCTATTGCTATACATCTTATGAGGTGACTGGCCAATTCTTATGCTTTCAGGTTCAAATGAACAGCTGCAGTAGCAATTGGAATACACCCTACTAAAGCCTGATTGTCACAGCTGGTGAATTTCAAAAATGGGATCTGGATGTGAGGACACTTTAGTAGAACGATATGCAATAAAATTCTGTTTTAAACTTGGAAAAAGTGCCACAGAAACATTTGGAATGCTTCAGACAGTTTTGGGGGGATATTGCATGAATCGAGCATCAGTTTTTGAGTGGCATAAGAGATTCAAGGAAGGCAGGGAGTCTGTGAGGAATGATGTGAAGTGTGGGAAGAGTAAGGAAGTCTGAACAACAGAGTTGATAGGCCAAATGGTTAGGGTTAGGGTTACTATGTTGAGGTTTTAAGGGAGTTCAGGAAGAGATTCCATCGGAAAATGCCAGCACTCTTCAAATCGGGTCAGTGGTATTTCCACCAGGACAATGCACCAGTCCACAACTCCATCCTTGTCACAGACTATTTGACCAAAATGGGCATCAAGACAGTTCGTCACCCTCCCTATAGTCTAGACCTTGCTCCTTGTGACTTTTGGTTATTCCCTAAGCTCACAGGCTGTCGTTATGAGACAATTGAGGAGATGAAAGAGGCTGTGATGAAGGTCATTGACACGCTCACACAAGAGGACTTCCATGGGGCCTTCCAGAAGTTGTTGGAACGGTACAACAAGTGCATTGCAGCCGGAGGAGATTACTTCGAAGGGGACTAGAGTTTCATGTGTATACTATCAATAAAAGTGTCCATACAAAAAAAGTCTGGAAACTTATTTAATGTCTTCGTATATATATATATATATGTGTGTGTGTGTGTGTGTGTGTGAGTTGGTATGTTTAAAGTTAATATAGCGTAGACGCAAACGGCGCTGTTTGATTATCAGTTCCTCGTCAATGTGATCATCTGTGCCTTTGGTCAGATGATCGCATAAGCGAGTGACTAATCAACCTTGACTCTGTGTCAACGCTATCCAAGTTTAGATCCACATATGCTTTATCATCAATATTGAACACTCTTTATTCTAACTGCATAATTAATTGGCATATATATATATATATATATATATATATATATATATATATATATATGAGCGTGTGTGCGTGTGTCTGTGTGTGCAATTTGGATATGCCTGCTCTGAGGATTATTTCTAAAGTTAATATCAGTTTGTTTTTAAGGATATATAAGGGCGTTTTAAGTCTTCTATTCTCGTTTGTGCATTTTGTAAGGTATTTTCTCGTTTAAATTTAATGTCTCAGGAGAAAAATATTCATTTTATAATGGCTTCAAATTAATATTTCATGCAAAGCTGAGAATCAATTTTTTTGTTGAAAATTGTTTCTCCTCATGGTCTTTGAACCCTGACTGATAAGTGAAGATGTTCTTACTTTTCCTTGAAGCAATAAGTTTTATGGTTTTCTACTAAATTTTTACTTCTTTTCCTTCTGATTTGATGTCGCTCATCAACTGCATTGAAACACGGAAAATATTATGTTTAATGTTATGTGAAACTATCCACGTAAAGGCATTGTAGAGATTGTAACCTTGTCAAACTGGCATAAACTAAAAGGCGAAGCAACATGGCGCTTCCACGATTAGCTGTTTACTCGCTGCGAAATAAGAAAAGAGAAATAAATAAAGAAACTTCAAATCATAGCCGAATGAAGCGTAAAATGAAGGGATAGGAATGAGACAATGGCGCAACAAGATGCCAAACACCTTGGATGATGGCGGCGTCAGATGCTGCTTCTCTCTAAGAAGATTGCTTCTCTTTTGATCGGATGCCTATCTTCACAACCAATAACATATATTCATAAAGGGTAAAAATAGCCCCAACAAATATGCATGTTGATAGAAATTATGCCTAATAGCCAAACCATGTATTATTTGCAACGTATAGAGCACTGGAATTGTCTTTCTATTAGGGTCTGCCAAGTGAATTGATATAACATTTGCTGACGTTAAAAATTTGAAAGATTTTGGACGACGAAAGGCGGGGTGTGTATATATATTTATGTATAAATGTTGTCAAAACGATTCATCTAGGAAAACAGGTATTGCATTCCTTCCATCCTGATATATATATATATATATATATATATATATATATATATATATATATATGTGTGTGTGTGTGTGTGTGTGTGTCTCTGTGTGTGTGTGTGTAGTAAAGTTGGAGACCGTTGTCGAGGGCAACAAGAAGGGTTCCTTTTCAATAACTACAACACCGAGGGGTTGGGGAGGGCGCCACTCCTTTCCCTGTAATGCTACACTTTACCCTTGAAACGTACCTTATAATGCTGAGTGTTAAGTAAGAAGGCATCAAGTACGATTTTTTAAGTCTTTGGTATGACTAGAACTGGGATATATATATATATATATATATATATATATATATATATATATATATACTTTTCCTTGAAGGAATAAGTTTATATATATATATATATATATATGGAAGAAAATAATGGATTGTAATCCGACAGTTAGTAAAGAAAAATTGAGTTTCGGTTCTGCTGAACAATCATCAGGACTATGAGTGGTTATATTAGTGATGTTAAGTTAACGATGGATGTGTAAAATGTGTAAAAATATATAAAAACTTTGGAAAATTTGTATAACAAAAAGAAGTTGGCCGTTTGATCAATGAATCAGCGTTTGTAGCTTTAAACTACGTCACCTGACCTATTAGAAACATAGTGTAGAATTAGGATGGAACGAGCATTACGTCGGGTTTTCTAGAGGAATGTTTTAGATGACATTTATTAAAGTGTTGACTCTTGCTATCATTCAGGAAAGATAAAAAGAATAATCTTTATCTTATTCTTCCAGGTGATAAGACTATTTCTTGTGAATCTCCTTCGGTAATCATCCCAACTAAAGAACACATTAAACATGTTTTACTCTATAACTGTGTCAACTAAAGAAGCTCATCTTGAGTGTAGATGGAATATTAAAGGATTGGTCTTTACAACCAGTTAGATAAACAACCACCCTTAATTTCTACTGCAATCATTTTCATCGTTAGGAAAAATTGATTGATCCTTCATACTCTCTTGACGTTGATCCTTCTGATTATCGATTGTTTTGTGGATTACAGAATCATTTGGATGGTCTTAACTTGACACAAATAGAAGAGGTTAAACACATGTTGCTTTAATATTCTACATCAAAACCTAAAGAATTTTACAAGTTTGTTGACTGATAGAATGAGGTTCTTGGAAACAACTGAGGTTGTGTTGATAATTAGAAGCCGAAACACTACTGCATAGTTTGGAACGAGCAGCCGCAGGCATAGGCCTCCATATCAATGCACGCAAAATGGAATATATGTGCTATAATCAAACAGGTGGTATCTCCACACTAGACGGAACCCCTCTTAAACTAGTAGACAAATTCAAGTACCTAGGAAGCAGCGTCACATCAACCGAAAAGGACATCGACACGCGGTTAACAAAGGCATGGACAGCCATCAATAGGCTATCGATCATATGGAAATCAGACCTAACCGATAAAATGAAACGCAGTTTCTTCCAGGCAGCTGTCGTATCGATACTGCTGTATGGATGCACTACATGGACGCTAACAAAACTGCGGGAGAAGAAGCTAGACGGCAATTACAAAAGAATGCTGCGAGCAATCTTGAACAAGTCCTGGCGGCAACACCCCACAAGACACTAACTATACGGCCACCTGCCTCCTATCACGAAAACTATCCAATTTAGACGAACCAGACATGCAGGACACTGCTGGAGAAGCAGGGACGAACTCATAATGATGTACTCTTATGGACCCCCACATATGGCCGTGCAAAAGCAGGGCGACCAGCACGAACATACATTCACCAGCTTTGTGAGGATACGGAATGTAGCCCTGAAGACCTGCCAGAGGCGATGAACGATAGGGAAAAGTGGCTAAAGAGGATCAGGGATATCCGTGCTAGTGGCACGACATGATGATGATGATGACATTTATGATATATTACTAAAAATCAGAATTACATTTGTTCTAACTTGAAATATATATGTTTATATATATATATATATATATAGTGTAATCAGATGGAAACTCAAACCTGGTTAAGTTGTCATAATAAATATATTTCGGCGGAGAATATTACTATACTCTCCGTCTCGTCAGATGACTTTTTACATGCTATACTTGAAGTTGCAGAACAGCAAATGTGGAGTTACATTTCATATGTGAAAAGAAAAAAATCTCAATTCACAGGCGAGGGTGGAGGGGGTCAAAATATAAGGGGTTAGATTTTGACTTGCGTAACACAGGGCATTATAAGATACCTATCAAGGGTAAAGTGGAGCAACCCAGGGAAAGAAGTAGCACCCTACCCTTCACCTCTGTGTTGTAGCTGTTGAAAAGGGAGCCTTCGGGTCACTCTCGACAACGATCACCAACTTTCCTAGGGTTTGTTTGGTTTTAAAAAATAGAAAAGAAAGAATATATAATTTTTAAGTTTTTCTTGTTACGAACAAGTAATCGTTTAAGTTCTTGTCAAAAGCTCTCGGTAAATATGGAGAGCCAAAGAAGAAAATACATTAATTTAACAGCGAAATTGAAGAACACTAGCAAAAGGTCATTAGTAAAGAAGAAAAACATATCTTAAAAATTTCCTCTTATCAGTTCTTTATTCCCACTCTGACCTTCCATATTATCCAAAAATAGATTTATGTATTTACCAAGGGTATTAGTGCTTGTGAAAGCAGACTGACTTTACTGGAACTTGAACTCGGCTGGGGTGGTTCCATTTTCCACACCGATTAGCGTTGCGACATACGAACATCATATGACTCTAGAGATATTAACATACTTTGGTATGGAAGTCAGGTGACATCCAGTCACTATGTTGTAGCTATAACGATATAAAAATAAAAGGCACATTACTTAATTTTATTTCTTTGTTAATATTCATTGGCGGATAAAAAAAAACAACAACAAATTCTGTATAGCTGAGAGGCTGAGAATTATTAAACACTTTGGACTGTGTCTACGCTATCCTTATATATATATATATATATATATATATATATATATATATATATATATATATATATATATATATATATATATATATATGTGTGTGTGTGTGTGTGTGTGTGTGTGTGTGTGTATAGCTACCCTGTAGAATATGCTGACAGCACCTCAGCAGAGGTGTAACCTCTCTTCAATCGAGACTAACTTCTGGCTGTAGGTGGGTCTTGTAATGACTAAGGCGAAGAATATGTTGGCTGATATGACAACCATAGTGGTCACATGACTTGCAATACTCCACTTACTGGGTCAGTCTGGCGTTCAGAACGGCCCAATTTGGTCACTCAGCTCAAGCCCGAGCGATCAATTTGTTTGTCCCAACTGTATTCAAATTCTTTTTGTTTTTGAAAAGTACACAACCCTTTTCAATCTTTAAGGTGCTAAAAGGTGGTGGCTTAGGGTCAATTGCGTAGAGAGAGAGAGAGAGAGAGAGAGAGAGAGAGAGAGAGAGAGAGAGCAATACTTGAAACCATTTAACTGTGTGTAGACAAATGATTAATATTAAATAGAATTCTCCATATGCGTAGAAGTACTTGAACCAAGTTAACTGTGAAAATAAAAGAGCTTTGGTTCGTTTAAAAATTATGTCACTACGAAATATTCGCTTACAAATCCTATGAATCGATATAGATGTGTGTGTGGTGTGTGTGTGTGTTTGTGTGTGTGAACAAGATGTGGCATTAGATAAACCACAAGAGTTGATATTTCATAAAATGCAATTAAAAACCAAAGTTAGAGTAAGATTTGAATAATTTTGGAAATTTCGTGTTAATGACGAAATATTTAAAGAAAAAGAAAAGAAAAAAGGAGAAAGCAACGAATAACTGAATGACCCTCCCCTCTCCTACAAGCACTAGAAACTCGTATATCTGTATAAAAGTAAAGTTCAGAAGCCTAGACGAGACGGACCATGTTAAACATACTTTGAAAATACTAAGCATATGCACTCCAAGTCGGGCAGAGTTTTAAAAAAAATGGTTAGTACTATATTGTCATTTAAAAATGCATGAATGATTTTATTTTTATTTAAAAATCACGGCTGTAAAGACAAAAACTATAATTCCAAGTAACAGCTGAACCTGGTCAAGAGAAACTAATACTATTGGATTTTATCAGAAACTGAAAACCTAAGTTAGCATAAAATAAGTTAGCGACCATAGTCGAGGGTGACCCGAAGGCTCCCTTTTCGATAGCTACTACACCAAGGTGTAGGGGAGGGCGCTACTCCATTCCCTGGATTGCTCCACTTTACTGCTCCACTTTACCCTTGAACCGTACCTTATAATGCTGAGTGTTAAGCAAGGTGGTATCAAGTTCCATTTTTAAAGTCTTTGGTATGACTCGACCTGGGATTGAACCCAGGTCTCCCGGGCCATTGGCGAACACTCTAACCGCTGGGCCAATGTCCTGGTTATGCTAGCATAAAATAGAATGACTATAAGGATGCAACGAAACATAAATAAGGGCTTCGATGAAATTTAATAAGACAGTAATTATGGCCTTTAACTTAATAATGACAGAAGGGATGAAGAAAGAGGAGGGCAATTTTTTTTCGAAAGCCATGGGAAGCAGCATGGTGGACGCAAAGGCGAACGGATAAACCCTCTGACGGTTCAACGCAATGCCTAACCAGGTCCTGGGATTATAAATCCTACAGTTCAACGGCCAGGATCAAATAGTTTGATCGGAGAACTACAACAGCTCATCTATAAGGGTGGCTTCTATAGATGAGAACAAAAACAGTCATCGAAAGATTACTATGACTCACACTCAAACCACTTGACCAAACCGCATCGCTCTTCACGCGGGTAAAAAAAGGGGGCACGCCCTGCTGAGGTTGGAGCCGGGGTCTCAGTGTTCGAAATATCAGCTACAGAGTTCAAACAAAAATTACTAAAATGCAAATGCACAATACAAATAGTGACATTCAATGTTAGAACCTTAAATACCGGAGCTGACTGCATCGGCAATAGATAATAACTTAGACATAATATGCATACAAGAACACATATACACACATAGCGAGGATATTAAATATCACGATACTGGCAATGGATGGACGCTAGCCACTGCATCTACAGGGAAAAACAATGTCAATAAGAGGTGTAGGTATGCTTATAGTACAACGAGCCCAAAAATCACTAAATAGCATAGAGAAAATAAAACCAACGATAATGGAAGCTACTTTTAATGACAACCTCAGTACAACAATCATCTGCTACAGCCCTACCAATGTCAGTGAAGAAACTGACCTGATCGTCATCTATAATGAGTTATCCTCTCTTATATATGTATAGTGTGTGTGTGTGTGTGTGTGTGCGTGTGTGTTTGTGTGTGTGTTTAGGCAGCAGATTTTTTGTCGGCCCATATTATTTAAGATGACTGACAAGAATTTTGAGCGGAGTTTTTTATTGTTCTTTTTTCGTTCACTAGTGAAATGTCGCAACTGTTGATTAACATTTCAAACAGCACTAACAGACTGCGCGTTTAAACATGACGTCAATTGAACATGATGAATGCTCTCACTCAAAAAATTCATTGATCACAAAAAAAAAAAAATCTTATAAATCTATGGCGTGGTCATACTCATATCCTTCACGATGATCAACAAATGTCGTAAATACATGTACTATGGCTGCAACATCGGAGATTTTCAGACAATAACAGCCTTCATCCACAGTTTCAACATCTCACGAACATGAAAATGCAAATAGAAAAACTCAATTCTCAATCTATGTCAGTAATCTTTAATAAGATATATTTCCACTGTATATATACGCGCGTGCCCGCGTGTGTGTGTGTGTGTGTGTGTGTGTGTGTGTGTGTGTGTGATTTAAATATTCAAGACAGAGGTTAGAGAAAATATAAAAATTAGAAAAGAAAGAACAAAAATTCCCTGAAGACAATTACCAAATTACACTTATCAAACGGCAATCTAAGTAAAGGACATACTTTATAGAAAGATGATTTAATCGAAACCAGCGCAGATAAAAGTAGTTTGGTTTGCTTTCTTAAATTAATGGCATATCAACCTTCGTGGGTTATTTAATGTCAAATCCATCTTTATAGAAGAACATTAGTTGTACTATTTAACCCAACGCTGGTGGAGGGGGGTAACGGGGATTCATTCCTTTCCTAATGATATTAATCCAAAAGTGAGAGTTACACCGGGACTGGAGTTTGAACTCACTTACTATCATGTCGCAATCCAGATCGTTAGCCCATGCACTACAGGAACTTCCGCGATAAAGGCGGAGCTATTCTCGTTTGGGATATAAAAGAATATTTTACAGAAGTTGTTAACCATCTAAACAATTCAATCCTTTACCCAGAATTCCGGAATGACCCCAAGATAGAAAATATAGGATCAAATCCCTAAAAGAAATGCATTTTTGAAAAAGTCATCAACGCAAAATACTTTTGATATGATTATACCTGTAGATAATAAACCTGTCCGATTGGATTTACCAAGTGAAATACATCAGATATATAATTCATAGAGATAAGTAATTTTCTCAAAAAATTACCTGACAACTTCACCTCTATATAGAAACTTTATCTATACAGTTAAATCCTGACACTTCATGGTTAGTTGGTTGGATTGTATGGCATATCAACTGATGTAGGTTATTTAATGCCAAATGCTGTTTATACATATATATCAAATATATGATTTGTATCAACGCTTGTAGGTTATCTAATGCAAAATCCTCTTTATAGATATATTGAATATATATGATTTATAAACGCATAGTCTGTAGATAACATTTTTAAATGTGCCAGGGCTCATTTATTTGCATACAGTTAAATAGTTTCAAGTATTACTATGTAACATTAACAATTTAATTTAAAATCCGTCATTTGCATATATTTAAATGGTCAAACATATATGATTTGAACCAGAATAGTTTAAAGGTAATTTTATTTGAAAAATTGTTCGGGTACAGTTTAACGGTTTCAAGTATTGCTACTCAACACTAATAATTCTATTCAACATTAGTATTCATTTATTTGTTCACGATTAGATATTTCCAAATATTGCAATGTCATACCAGTAATTCAAATTTTGCCCGCAGTTATCTGTTTTCAAGCATTCTTATCTAACACGAATAATTCTATTTTGAATACATTATTTGTTTGCACACAAATGATTTCTGGTATTGCAATCTAACACCAATAGTTTTACTTGCACACCGTTAAATGGTTTCAATTAATATTATATTACACAAACAATTCAATTTGACATCAATTATTTGTTCGCACAGTTCAATGGTTAAATAGTCCTATTTATTCCATTGATAGGACCCTAACAGGCAATACCACTCCGTGTCAGAATGGAACTAGGACTAATGGCAATTAAGAGGTACTCGACATTTCTTAAAGTTTCAGGACTGGAACCTCACCACCAGATTCAGTTTAATGTCATATCCACGACACAGAAATGCAATCAGCGTATTCTATAGCCCTTGAGACGAACACTACAGATTTTCTTAATAACATTATTGACATCAAATTAATTTCAAAAACTCTATAAAATTAACTATGAATGTTAAATCCCTATCGTCGTCATCATCATCGTCATCAGCATCATCAAGTCATTCTAATTGCACGGATTCTCTTGACTCCCTCTCGCACTATCCGTCCCAATCGGTCATCATTCTTGGTAGGCCCACTACACGGTATCCAGTGTCCGCATAGAACTTATGTATATAAGTTTTTGCCAGACAGCAAACACCGGTGCGCACATGTTTAAGAGGCTACAGGAGAACCTAACTGATGATTTTGTCCTTATCTTCTACTAGTGCCCAATATGTCTTGCTCATTTTACTTGGATGGTTTGTGAGATGAGCGGTAAGTGGCCGTATAACTGTTGTTTTGAGGAGTGCTGCTTCCAGAATTTTCACGTAGAATCTAAGTGTAGTTTTCATCTCACTTTTACTCTAAGCATTTCTTCATGTTCCGAGTGGTGCAGCCATACACTAGTACTGACACGGCTACAGCATAGAAGAATTCCCGTTTTCTTTTATCAGAGAGATTAGAGTTCCATGTGATCGATAAGCTTTCTTTAGCAATACAT
Source organism: Sepioteuthis lessoniana (assembly GCA_963585895.1). Taxonomy (NCBI): domain Eukaryota; kingdom Metazoa; phylum Mollusca; class Cephalopoda; order Myopsida; family Loliginidae; genus Sepioteuthis; species Sepioteuthis lessoniana. Next base: position 102,325,103 of record OY757914.1, read on the forward strand.
ACCTTTCTGATGCGTATATTTAGATTACTTTCAGTAAATGAGATATTACAACCAAGGCATGTAAACTGGTCTCGTGCTTCAATTTGTAATGAGATAGTTCCCGTGGAATAGTGGCTAAAGTATTAAACTTCGACATCGTAGAAAGAGAGTTGGAACTCCAGTCACGCTATTACGTTCACTTTCAAACAAATACCCTTGGGAAAAGTACGAATCCTCTGACTACCCCACCACCAGCTATGGGTTAAAGAGAACCTCTTCTGTTCTTCTAATAGGATGGCTTTGACATTAAATAACCCATGGAGGTTTATATGTCATTAAACAAAGAAACAATAACAAGATCTCTATCTGTACCAGTCAGCTGGGGCTGTAGAACACACCGTCTGCTTCTCTGCTGAGGGGTAAGACCCCATCCCCAACGAATGTCCTGTGTATGACAATAAAACAATTGATGGTGAGTTTCCAGTAATGCTGGAGTTTAGGGGAATGCGGGGTTCCTCTTCGTTGACATCGCTTCCAGGTCCACTCTGGCCCGGAGTTGTAGCATTTGGTAGGGTTCTATCTATGGGCAAAATAGAACTAAACAGTGTACTTATGCTAAACTGTTTGTTTGAAATAGAACTGTTTATATGTATAAAAATGGATTTGGCATTTTATAATCTACTATGGCTGATGTGCCGTAAGACCAAACGAAACGAAACCAAACCTATTTGTATCTGAAAAAATACTATTCCTAGCCCTCTAGTAAAGCGGTAGAAATACGAGATTCATTTTGATGCCGATAACCATGTTCAAAAGGAAGCTAATATGAATTGTTAGAATAATACAGCGTCTTTAAATCCGAAGAAAAGTGTGTCAATAAAATGAGGTAATATTGATGAGAGTCGTATTGTATTTACTTGTTGAGTGTGAATACTTCTTATGAACATTTTGTTTATATTGTTATGCTTGCCGATTCTGAAACGTAATATCTGACAATTGTTTACTTGTACAACCCGAGGAAGCCATATCAATATTAAATATTTTTAAAAATATTTTAATATCTTCACATCGAAATGTTTAAACAGATTTACATGTCCAAGTATATGAATGTATCTTTCTGTCCGTCTGAATATTTCTCACACATTCTGTCATTCTGTCTCTGTCTATCTGTCGCTCTCTCTCTTTCTCTCTCTCTCTCTCTATATATATATATATATATATATATATATATTGAGAGAGAGAGATATATATATACTGGGTCAAGTAAAGTACTTGTAAGAAAGTGGTTTACTGAAGTATTTACTCGTCTACTTTCTACTCTTCAACTACTGTGTCGGACAAGAATAAGACCCCCCCAAAAAACAAAATGCCCCGAGTATGTCGCTAAACTGTATCTGATAGTGGGCTCCAGTTCCGGAGATCGGGTAAAGGTGAAATACTGCTTCATAGCTATTACTCCCAGGTCCACTCTGATCCGGAGCGATAATACCTGTTAGGATCCCCTCTATGGATCAAATAGATATGTTTGAAAATTATTGATATTAGATAGTAATACTTGATAATACAAGGTGTCCCAATATACATGGGACCCATGTGACTGCTAATAAATCTACTAATAATCCTAATTACCAACCCCTCCGCTCGGGCAGGATATGACAAAAGGTCAATTTTTAAGCGGAGTTTAATAGGTTTGAATTCAGAGTTTTCCTTCTTCTAGACTAGTTGCCTCACCAAGGCTGAAGAACCCAGTCTGCCCTACTATTTACCCATAGCTGGAGGGAGAATAATTAGATTCATACCTTTCCCAAGGGTATTAGTGCTATGTGAAATGCAATCAGTCTCGTCCAGGATTTGAACTCGAGTCGTCGTGTCCATTTCCGACGACGATAACCATTACACCACTACTACTAATAATGTTGTGTTCTTTTTTGTTCTAGATTTGAAAATAGCATACTATAACAAATATTGATCCTAAATCAAAATGCTTTTGACTAGGAAGGGAAAATATTTTTCGTAATTACTAATTTGGAGACAAAATCATTCAAAACTATGCAAGCATAATTTAGCAGCAAGTTTAACTAAACAATCTTCTCCAGAAAATCCAAATTTATCTTTGGGTACACAAATTTCAAGCCATAAGATCAGTAAACAGCCTCAACAAGATGGCAGAAATCCCAGATCTGGCAGGAAGTTGATTGCAAGATGTCCTGACAACGCAGATGCAGTGAGAGATACTGTTGGAAGGAGTCCGAAAAAGTCTCTCCAAAAACATTTTCAAAAACTTGGTCTTTAACGTACATCGTTGCAAAGAAGCTTAAAGAAGGATACTCATCTGTATCCATACAGAATCCAGATCAAGCATAAATTCACATCAGCAGAGATGGAGTTTCTTATCTCAGTAATAACTCATGATCATATTATTGGGTCGTATCTATTTTGAGATGCCCTGTATATAACAATAAATTATTTGCATTAAGAACTGTTACTTGAAGCTATAATTATTTTCTAAAGATTATTAGTAGTAACCTGAGACCAAATAACTGTGTACAAACAAGTATATATGATTACATAGAAATAATAACTTGAAATTTTATAATTTTGTGTAACTGGTAGGTATTAGATAGGAGTACTTAAAACTATACACGTGTAGCAGGTTGAAACGCCGTTAGAATCAATTAATTAGTCAATAAGACGACATCGAATAATAAAAGATATTTTCATTAATTTTTATTGACAAGTTTTTTGATTAGAAAAACATATTTTTGTAAAAAGAAAAGATAAAAATTATTTTCAAATGTGAAAATATTTGACAAAAATATCCAAGCCTCTGGTTGTTGAATGAAAAGTTGTTGATAAAAACTTTTGAATTTCTGAAATACAAAAGTTCACTCCATGTTTAAGCCTATCAGCTAAATCAGTTTTGAAACGGATTCTTAAAACGAACATTAAGGATACTGTCCTCAATTTGAAACTAGTTGGAATTAATAACACATTTATAAAAATTCATTTACAACGTGTTCATATATATATATATATATATATATATATATATATATATATATATATATATATATACTGTTTAAACATATGTACACACACACACACACACACACGTATATATATATATATATATATATATATATATGTTTAAACATTTCACTTTTTTGTAGCAGAGGATACCAAATTATCATTAAAATATGATATTGATATAGTTGCCTCAGGCCGTACAAATAAAACATTGTCATATATATATATATATATATATATATATATATATATATATATATATATATATATATATCAAGAGGTGGTGGTACTGTTTGGTTTAATATTGTTTTAAATGAAGAAATAAATAAAAGAATGACTCAGACAGCCGAAAGAAAGAAAGTGTGGCCTGACGAAGAAATGAATAAATAGATAAATGAAATTGCCCATCAACCCACAAACAGACAGACTAAATAACAAAAATTCCAGACAGCATGGCTGGTATCCATCAAAGAGACTATTTGAAGTCACGCAGATGGTCGGGTTAAATTAAGTCCAAATAAATATTTTTGGTAGTCAATGACTTCCCCCCACCTCAGGAAGTAAAGTTCAGAATAACAATATTCCACTTTACAAGAAAAATAAAAGACAAGTTGGAGTCAAAATAGAAATGGGATATGCACACACCGAAAAGACTGACGACACTAAGAAGACCCTTTGAAGGTCACATGATATGCTAACTTAAGGAAAAAAGAAATGATTGGTGTATGTTTCACTTCCCACTCTCAGTAGAACAGTTCAGCACTGACCACAAGACATGCAGCGAATTGTCCCCAGAGTTACTCTAATATATATATATTGTTTTGATACCATAGGAACAAATCTCTCTCTCTCACACACACACACACACACACACATATATATATATATATATATATATATGTATACATTTGCCAAACCCTCTGTAGGGATACGACACAAGGACAATTTTTAAGCGAAGATAAATAGGTTTAGATACAAGTTTTCCTTCTTTTAGACCACTCGCCATACCAAGGTTAAAGAACAGTCTTACCGGATATTTACCCACAGCTGGAGAGAGTATAGTTGAATTTTACCTTTACCAAAGGTTTTAGTGCTATGTGTAATGCGAATAGCCTCGTCTAAAACTTGAACTCGGGTTTCCATGTTCATTTCCTACAGTGATAACCATATCATGTCGAGGGCCTGTATATATATATATATATATCACTCGCCTTATAGTTACGAGCCCTCTTAACAATTTTTACTTCAAGATAGGGTTGACGCTCTATTTATTTTTAATGTCTCAGACATGTTTTGAGAGTGAGATATAATGTATATAGTTGGAGGTGCCCGTGGTGTAATTGTTATCGTCGTAGGAAATGAACACGGCGACACGAGTTCAAATCCTGGACGAGACTAATTGCATTCCACATAGCACTAATACCCTTGGGAAAGGTATGAATCCAGTTATTCTCCCTCCAGCTATGGGTAAATAGTGGGACAGACTAGGTTCTTCAGCCTTGGTGAGGCAACTAGTCTAGGAGAAGGAAAACTCTAAATTCAAACCTGTTAAACTCCGCTTAAAAATTGACCTTGTGTCATATCCTGCCCGAGCGGAGGGGTTGGTAAATAGGATAATGTATATATTTAGCATGTACAAAGCTGCTTTTATGGTTATAAAATATTTTGTAGAAAATATCTTAAATCGAGCCCAAATATATTTTTTATTTTGTCAATTTGTATGTAAGCCTTTTATTTGATTCATTTACTTTGGAATTGATCATCAAGAAAGCATTCAATTTTTAAAACGATTGCACGGTAGTTATTCGTTCATTTTTTATTGATTTACCCTTATCAAATTTTTGCTGAGATTACTCGCAAGATTTAGCGTCAAAACTGTAGCCCAATTTATATTTGTTGAATATTCTATACAATTCATTACTGGGTGGAAATGCGTCTGTTATATTTTGTAAAAGTCACTTTATCATTTATTTTTACGTATATTGAACTTTCTCCGGCTATATTGAAGGATGACGCATACCATAAAATTTTCCTCTATCCATTCTTTTTTCTTGTCTACTGGGTCAGTCTGTTCATCATTAGAATTATAAATATGACTGGTTCTATACACAGTATTTTTAAGAGCTTGTTCATATTCACTTTTGTTCTTGAAGAATTACTAGATAATCATTATACCGTTGGGAACTTATTTAAACGCCTGCTTGAGGTGATTCGATCCAGCGTTGATATATAGCCAGTTGCCAACCGTACTCGAGGGCCACCCAAATGCTTCCATTTTAACAACTACAACACCAAGGTGTTGGGTGTAATGTTATATGGTAAATTATAAAGAAAAGGAAAGGCTAATTTCTAAGGAAGGAGAGAGAGAGAAGAAAAAATAAGAAGGAAAAAAGACAAACATAGAAGCAGGTAGTTGACCTCTGAGTGACTTAGGCTAAAGTATTTGTGGGTCAGCCAGTCACGGGTGAATGACTGAGTTAGTTGACGATGACTAGAAAAAACTGGAGGTCCCAAAATCTCGTACGCATGTGTGGAATCGGTGGAATCGGATGTTCCTCCTGCCGACACTAGGCAGAAGGGAGGGGACATCTCATTTTTGAGGAGTAATGGTACATAGAGAAAGACGCTACTCCTATTCTGTATTGCTCCACATGCCCTTGATCCATAAATTATAATGCTGAGCGTTAAGCAAAAAGGTATCAATAGCCAATTTTTTTAGTTTTTGGCATGACTCGTACTGGGATTGAACCACGGTCTCCCGAACGATTGTTGAACACTCTAACCATTATGCCAAAAGGAGCGAGACATAGTATCATCTTTTAGGTTTAAAGTTATATAAAAAGTCAACGACTTTTATATTTGTTTAGTTATATAATCTGAACCTATTAAAAAGCCAGTGTACTTTTTCACGTATTACATGGCTCTTTTTGGTAGTGTTACTGTTCAAAATAATAACACCATCATATCAGTAAAGTCTTTGGGCCAGGGTCTAGTAAAGTATTAATACTATTTAATAACAGGCAACCTACCAGTTTGCATAAGTGGTACCGTTGAGTGACCCCGCTGGCACATCGTAATTACTTTCTGTTCCCTTCTTTCTTGTAGTATAACAGAATTATACGGAGGTTCTCTACTGGTATATCCATATATTCCGTACCCCGTTGTAATGTTTTATCCAAAGTATTTCCTGAAATAATAGGGTAAAATTTCCAAACGTCATATTTAATAAAGTATCTTTCCTTATATCTTTTAATGTTCTTAAACCACAGAATACAATCTGTAGTACTGTACCATTTGTTAATATCCGAAGAAGTTTTAAAGTAAAACAAATATATTGCAGAATTATTTTATTGATTTTACCCATTTCTGTTTTTGTGTGTTCAACAGTCTACAGGATTGATTGTTTATAAAGTCATTCTGATAATCTTACAACTTTATCAAACATTGTTTTTTTATTGGATTTTTCAACTCACTCGGTCACTTTTGAATTTGCAGCAATTTAGCATCTTTATTAATCTCTGATTCTACTTCAGTTGGGTCCTTTTTATAAAATTTTGTTACTTCATTTTATAATAATTTTTGGTATTCATTATATCTCATTTTGTATAAAACGGCCGATTTATCTGCTTTGACAAACATTTTTGATGATTTTTGCCTGAGATCCTTTACAATATGTCGTTTGATGGGATTTTATATAGTGGTAAAAATCATGTTTTCTTTATTTAGTCGATCAAATCGGATAAAAAAAGCATTGATTCCTTTATCAAAGGTGAATACCAGCTGGTGTTTAATCCGTATGTTTTCTGGTTTCCCAGGATGTTTAGTCAATATAAAAGTGCCCTTTCATCTCATTCGTGAAATGAGGGATTCAATATTCTTTAATAGATGTATTTTGTACATGTATTTGTTTGGTACAGGAATATTCTTATATTGATACGATATTTCTATTTGTAATTTAATATGTAAGATGAATAAAAGTGCTCAATAGTAATAATAATAAAAAAAAGAGTTAACTATGAAGAAAAAAGAAAAAAAACAATCACAATACTGACTTCGTTGGACAAAATCAAAATCAAAATTTAAAGATTCTTTTCGGTGAAAACGGGTCAGTGAGGTTCCGTTGCCGGCCACCGCTAGCGTAATGCGAAGCTCTTCGAAAGAATTGAGCACTCTGGTAGCCGATAGGGTATAAAAAAATGTAAACAAAGGCTGCTGCTGCTGCTGTTTCTAAAAAAATAAAAATACCTTAAAATTCCCTTAACCAACGTGGTCCGCTTGGTGGACGAGTGGCCTGAAACACTGTCTAGCGTAAAGTTGGACGGGTTTCCATTAGAAATAATAATCAGTGTTCCATCATCTTGAACAAAACTTACTTGAATAATGATTTGCTGCCAAAATATATACTCTTCAATACATATATATATATATTTATATATATATATATATGTGTGTGTGTGTGTGTGTGTGTGTTAGTGAGTTTAAAAACGTTTTTCTTAAATCAAGAAATTGCTCAAATACTGTCCAGTAAAGCAGGATAAAACTTAGAATAAATTGGCTTCATGCAATTATATCATGAGACACGTGATTAAAATGAATGAAGAAAAGAATACTATAAATACTCAATATCCTTCTCACAATGCAAAATAGGGAAGTGGAGGGTTAAAAAAAAACAGTTACAAAGTAATATATCACGAAAATGTGTTCTACATTCATCGAAGGATATAGAAGAGGACGTACTGAATGCATGAAACCAATTGCTGCACACACCAGCGTAATGCAAACATCTTCGAATGAATTGAGCACTCGGGTATCCAGTAACGCAAAAATATAAACAAACGAAAGCTAATACATAATGCCTAATAATTCCCTAGCTGGCGTAGATCGCCTGGTGGCTAAATGATAAAATACTAAGTCTAACGTAAAGTTGGGCGGGTTTCGATCCCAGCTTAAAGTCTCCAGCGTGTCTACACACACTGAAGAGTTGTAATGCAAAGAAACAGTCGGTCTGTGGATGATTATATATATATATATATATATATCCCACACACATTAATATCAACCGGTCCGTTGCCTCATTAGGAGAGAAGACATTGATTTTACTCAAGAACTTATTTTGAACATAATATTCTTCTTTATGAATGTATTTAATTCAAAGTTCATAATTAAATATTTATCACAGAAATGTAAACATTATTCATAATAAAATTCTGCTCAAAATTCACAGAATAAGACAGTGAGTATATATATATATATATATATACTTGTATATGTATATAAGTAAGTAAAGTTAGCGACCATAGTCGAGGGTGACCCGAAGGCTCCCTTTTCGATAGCTACTACACCAAGGTGTAGGGGAGGGCGCTACTCCATTCCCTGGATTGCTCCACTTTACCCTTGAACCGTACCTTATAATGCTGAGTGTTAAGCAAGGTGGTATCAAGTTCCATTTTTAAAGTCTTTGGTATGACTCGACCTGGGATTGAACCCAGGTCTCCCGGGCCATTGGCGAACACTCTAACCGCTGGGCCAATGTATATATATATATATATATATATATATATATATATATATATATATATATATATATATATATATATATATATATATATATATATATATATATATATATATATATATATATATATATATATATATATATATATATATATATATATATATATATATATATATATATATATATATATATATATATATATATATATATATATATATATATATATATATATATATATATATATATATATATATATATATATATATTATATATATATATATATATATATATATATATATATATATATATATATATATATATATATATATATATATATATATATATATATATATATATATATATATATATATATATATATATATATATATATATATATATATATATGTGTGTGTGTGTGTGTGTGTGTGTGTGTGTGTGTGATTATATATATATATATATATATATATTCAAGGGCACGCAGAAATGCTCATAGACTGACCAAGATACGATCATGTAATGTGACCAAATGAGGTTTTTTTTCAAGACAGCACCCCTTAGCGTCCACACACTTGTACCATCGGTGTTGCTGTACTTGGATTCCATTTGCAAAATAGTCATCAACAACAGATATGATGTCATTCTATGTACGTTTCAACCCACTCTTGTATATATTTACGTAAACGAAAGAAATTACAAGTGATAGATAGATAGATATGAAGAGAGAGAGAGAGAGACACAGAGAGAGAGAGAGAGAGAGAGAGAAAGAGAGAGAGAAAGAGAAAGAGAAACACACACACACACAGATAAATATATTGCAAGAGTGAGTTCGAGTCTCATTGGGTGCCCCATTCATTTGGCCTTGTGCCACATCTAAGCAAAAAGCTTAGCAAATTACCATATATATATATATATATATAGAGAGAGAGAGAGGTGGGAGAGAGAAGCAGTGGGTAAAGGAAAGAAATATGTAGAAGATGTGATTAAAAGACACTGAGGGAGAGAAAAAAATTATCCAATTTGATCAGAGTCTGTAAAAGGAATGGAAATGGCCATCGCTACCTGGGGAGGAACAAGTAAATATTTCTGGCGTCTTCTTGTAATGACGATACAACAAAGAGTGTTATACCTCCAATCTATTTAGATCTTACCTTCATCACCATTGGAAAAAAAGAAAAGAAAAAAACTCACTTATAAGTACTTTAATAAACACTTTCTCTTTGTGCTTTGAAAATGTCTGGATATTTTCCTCCTTGATTAAGCAAGGAATGTTTTCCGTTTCGATGTAGTTTTGCAAGAATAATTGTTATGTCTTATAAGTCGTTTTACCATCCGTCTTTTGAAGACAGCGCTTTTTGTTTGTTTGTTGTTTTTGTTTTTTTGTGCTGTTTTTTTGTTTTTAGCATTTTTTTTTCTGTTTTGGTGGGGTGGACAAAACTATCTACTCAGTTCTTTGCGTCTAATCAGTCGTTCTTAGTTCTTTTAAGACGCCATTTTCCCGCAAGAATTTCTTAAAAATGAGAGCGGGGGAGGAAATATAAGGAAGTATTATAAAGAAGCATGTGGAAAGAAAGAAAGAAATATGGGAACAAAAGGGAACAAAAGATAGATAGATAGATAGATAGATAGAATGAAAGAGTAAAAGAAAGAAAATGGTAGGAAAGAAAAGGTATGGTTAAACTTCATCTGATCTTAATACTAGGTCTTGAAATCTTTGGAATGGGTTATTGCCATTTTATTGCTATAACTCATTGTACCTGTGGTGTAATGGTTATCGTCGTAGGAAATAGACACGGCGACTCGTGTTCAAATCCTGGACAAGAATGATTGCATTTCACATAGCACTAATACCCTTGAGAAAGGTATGAATCCAATTATTCTCCCTCCAGCTATGGGTAAAATAGTAGGACAGACTGGGTTCTTCAGCCTTGGTGAGGCAACTAGTCTAGGAGAAGGAAAACTCTAAATTCAAATCTGTTAAACTCCGCTTAAAATTGACCTTGTGTCATATTCTGCCCGGGCGGAGGGGTTGGGTAAATAGGATTACTCATTGTTCCATTTTGATTCGCAATGATAGTTCATTTTAGTGACACATCGTTGGATCAAAAAGATCGCTTCAAAATTATTTAAATTAAACAGGAATTCTTGAAACCGTACAACTGTGAATAAATTATTTGTATTAGATAAGAATACTTACTATCACTGTCGTGAAGGTAAACCTGTATCTCCCGTTGTATTAGAATGTGATATTCTAATATATATATATATATATATATATTGTCAATAAATTACGATAGGTGGATGATTCGACCGTCACCGGGACACACTTTCGGTAAGACCGTGTTGATCGGTACACGGATCTGATCGGATGTGTCCTGGTTCCGGTGGCAGTTGGTCGAGGCCATCAGATATGGAATCAGGGAAGCTGGCATTCATGTCGGGCTAAGACTGGCGTCATCGAGTTTCAGGAAGCCGTCCCCTATGCTCTAACCCTCGTTGAAGGGGCTAGGTTTATTGCCTGGCGTCTGGTGTGATAAAGCTACAGCTCTGCACTTGGACCCACCTAAAAAACGGACTTGTGCCACACTCGACTGGTCGGGGGGACGTACGACAAATATCGATTCGACCGACATCGTTTTATCGTACACAACATGAGCGCCAAATGTGTCTGATTATTTACCACCAAGAAAGCTACCTTATTTTCTTGTTTAAAGGAGTACTCGTTATAACAATCACATATGTGTGAATTATTCGTATTAACAATAGTTACTTGAAGCAATAATTGTTTCATTTGGATTATTAATAATTATTTGAAATCTAACTATATACAAGCTAATAGCTTTATTTATAAATAAATTATCACTTGAAACTATATAATTATAAGTATTAGAAAGGAACCCATGAAGCCATACAATTATATACTAATTATTTACATTAAATAGGAATATTGGATGCCATATAGTTAGCGACCATAGTCGAGGGTGACCCGAAGGCTCCCTTTTCGATAGCTACTACACCAAGGTGTAGGGGAGGGCGCTACTCCATTCCCTGGATTGCTCCACTTTACCCTTGAACCGTACCTTATAATGCTGAGTGTTAAGCAAGGTGGTATCAAGTTCCATTTTTAAAGTCTTTGGTATGACTCGACCTGGGATTGAACCCAGGTCTCCCGGGCCATTGGCGAACACTCTAACCGCTGGGCCAATGTCCCGGTAGATTTACCGGGATGCCATATAAAAGTAAATTATTTTTATTAAGTAACAATAGAGGATGTATAAATGTGTGAAAAAAACGTTTTAAGGAACAGCAACACAAACATGTAAACTTAATTGTACAATGAACGCAATTCCCTATCCTTCATGTATTGAATAAGTCTATAAAAGTTGAGATGCCTTTAAAATCTATTAATCAATAGATCATTATTTGCTAGAGAAACACCAACATCAACACTACGTAGTGAGCCTACGACTCTATTGTTCACATGGTATCCACAGATTGTAATTATACAGTGACACGCATAAGTACTGGATACATGTAATTTTCTGTTATAACTCGAGTTTATGTGCGCCATTTTGCCTGATATTTTGTAAGTAATATCTCGTAAAGTTGTTTTAGTCGTATGCGGAAGAAAAATTAAAAACTCATGTTTGAATCCATTTTTTTTTAATCAAAGTTCAAAATTACTCTATGCAAAGGTATTGGATACATCAATTAAATATTTTGTTGCGTAGCCTCTGTTTTGTTTCACTGCTTCCAATCGTTGGCCACAAGTTTTCCACACTGATCCAGCGTTACTTTACCCCATTCTTCCTTGCATAATTCCTCTAATTGCTTGATATTTTGTGGATTCCGCTTATGAAATTTATAAAAATTCCAATCGAAAATTTATATCTTTCACTACGATACGCTGCTGAATGTAAATAGTCCTCCATTTATATCTCACAACAAGACTGAAAACAACAAACTTTACACTACGGGAAAAATGATATAAAAATTTTAGTTCTAAACTGAATACGTAGATTTCGAACTCGCATACATCAAGACTGTAGTTCAGCACTTCAGGCTTTATATCACTGGGACTGCCTCACTTCTAAATATACAGTATAGTTCAGAAATAAGTAAAACTTACAAAACCCTGTAACATCGAAATACTGTAATTAAACATTAAATTACATAAAAGTATAAGAAGGGTGTACTTAATTTTGGATATACTAGCTCGTCACTGAAGCTCTTCAGTCATGTGAGTGAGAAAACAACATCAGTTTGCTTCTAAGGAGACTTCCTCCCAGGCAACATCTACTTAGCAGGGTTGAGTTTCTCATACATACATACATACATACATACATACATAAAGACGGAGATAGATAGATAGATAGATAGATAGATAGATACTGAACATAAAATATACCGACAAAAGAAAATTTAAATACGAACTGAGATTGAGATGAACAGACAGAGATAAGAGAGAGGGACAGAGATAAAAAAAAAAGGAGAGAGAGAGAGAGAGAGAGGGACAGACAGACAGACAGACAGAGAAGATATGGAAAGGGAAAGTTAAAGAAATGTAGGTCTGCTTGGTTAACTTGATAATTAAATTTTATCGGTCGTTTTCCGATATTCGTCTGTAAATTTAGACTACCTCATTTATTTGGTTATGCCAAAAATGAAATTCCATGTCCATTTCAAGCAAGACTAACTAGCAAATGAAAGGATCTCAAAAGAATCGAACCCCCAAAGGCCCAAGTGTCAAGGAAGCCACTGACAGAAACGAGGGAAATTTAGCCAACATTCTTCCATTATTCCCGCTGTAATTGAGGCAAACATTTTCCTACATTCTACCATTGGTATTCAGTAGACATCAGATCTGAGATGTCCCACGAGTCAACATCGACTAATGTAATTTTGTGCCAACCATTTTTTTTTATAATTTGGGTTAGTATTCGCTCTCTTTAACATACAAGGTGTCCCCAAATACTTCCACAATTACTAAACTTAGCTTCATGCTCACTGTAACGATAATGGTTCGGGCAGCTTCTACCGAAGACGATGACAAAACACGCTTTGATAAAGCATGGACTTCTACTGACTGGTAAACAACTACATATAAAAGTTTGATCTCTTTGATAAAATAAAAACGGGAATTCTTCCCAAGCTATAAACGTATCAGTAATATTGCATAGTTGCACCACCTGGACTTTAACAAGAAAAAAAAGCTAGGTTGGAACTATACAAGTATGTTGCTACAAAACAGTAGCAGTACGATCACTTTTTTCTCTTCGGCAAAACAACATAGAAAACCGAGCAAAACATCCTGGGCACCACTGTAAATGTAAGGACGAACTCATAAGTGAACTCCTACACATGAACACACCAGTGTTGACTGATCAGAAAAAAGTTGCGTGCGTGCGTGTTATTTCGCTACACACCTAAGATGAGCCAGTCGTCTCGAACATACTAGTCGAAGTTCCATTTATGTAAGATCAAAACCCCTAATATAAAATCCTCTCTTCTTTAAAACCCTCTCACGCGGCCATAACCGAACCCAGGAGGTTAAAATTTGACTGCAATGGTTTTCGAAACTACTTTTCAAAAAATACTTCCCTCAACTAATGTGTTCGGGTTTCAGAATATAAATCTAGCGTTATGCAACCCTCCGCTACGAGCAAGATACGATACAGTGTCAATTTTTAAGCGGAGCATAGCTGGTTTGAATCCAGAGTTTTCCTTCTTCGAGACTGGTTTCTTCACTAAGAATAAACAGTCCAGCCTGCCCTACTATTTATTCATAGCTGTGAAGAGAACTAGTGAATTCATACCTTTCTCAAGGGCATTAGTGTGAAGTGAAAAAGAAACTGACAAGCAGAGGATTCGAAATCGGTTCGCTTGTACCATTTCCCACGACGATAAGTGTCATGCTATGTTTATATTTGTCCAACCACCCTACCACGAGCAGAATGAGACACAAGGTCATTTTTACCGAGGTGCAACTGGTTTTAATACAAAGTTTTCCTTCTTCAAGACCGATTGCTATTGCACGGTTAAAGTCCATAGTCTGTCCTACTATTATCCCTTGTTGATGGAGGAATAACTGGATTCATATTTTTCCCAACTAGTAATAGCGTTATATGAAATTTTAAACAGAATATGCAATAGTATTCTTTAGTTTGCAAACAATTTTATATCAAATAGTCATATATATTACTATAAATCCATGCACAATTGCACTGTAGCTCTGTAATGGGTAGATATGACATAAAACAAATTAACCAAACTAAAACAAAGCAAAATAAACCAAATCAAATCATCGCTACACTGTCAAAACTACATGTGTATATTAAATTACATATACATGTTTCTACAAACAGAACAGTGTCTTAGTTATGACATCAAACTGCATCTGAGGATGAGACTCGAGTCCTTCGAGCTTTGGGGAATGTGGAGTACCCATTCATTACTATTAGTCTCAGGTTCTGTCAGACCTCGAGTGGTAGTAACTGTTAGGTTCCGATCAATGGGTCAAATACAACTGTCCATTTTTTTATTTGGTATTATTCTTATCATTCGATAGAATTATTAGATTCGAATAACAAGACATTAAACTATTTAACTGATGGAAAACGATGAATAGCAATACCATAATTCATTTAACTATGCGCAAGGAAATTATGGGTATTAGATTAATCATGAATACTTGATAAATAAAATCACTAACGTTAAATTGTAATATTTGAAACTATTTAAACTGTGTGCAAACAAATGAGTAATATTTAACAAAAGTATTAGTATCAGATAGCAATACTTGAAACAATTTAACTGTGTGCAAAAATATAATTTCTGGTTCATTTAAAAATAATGTTACCTTCAAATATTCATTTACAAGTCATAAAGACATATATATATATATATATATATATATATATATATATATATATATATATATATATATATATATATATATATATTTATGATAAAAATAAGTGGAAAAGTGGATAAATCAAACATTTACAACGGGTTTAATGGTAATATTTCGTTCTTTATTAAAAGAAGAATTACCTTAGATAAAACTTTTTAGTCTAATAAAGTTGTTTTGTTAATAAAGAACGAAATATTACCATTAAACCCGTTGTAAGTGTTTAATCTATAATTTTTTTTTCCACTCATTTTCATTATTTTGTCAGATTCATCAAAATCTACGATTTCTCTCTCTCTCTCTCTCTCTCTCTCTCTGTATATATATATATATATATATATATATATATAAACCGGATTTGCCATTAAATAATGTACAAGGGTTTGATATAGCACATAAAATAAAAACAGCCAACCAACGAACAATCAAACAGGAGAAGATTATCTTATTTTGCGTATTGCTGTTTGTAATATTTGGTAATTCAGTTCATGAAGCATTTTTCGTCTTCAGAGATCCAGGTAGATTTGATGATAACTATACTTGCTAATAAACTTGAAAACTGATCGGCTTAAACAAGATGGCATAACGTGGAAAGAATGATATAAACAAGAGGAGACTATTTTACTCCTGCGTGACAAAGACGAGATCCTGAAGCCAAAGGAAATCGAAGGAAATTACATGGAAATGTAATCAGAGAAATAATCAAAGAGAACTGATTTTCAATCATTCGATTCCTGGTTTAATATATATATATATATATATATATATATATATATATATATATATATATATATATATATAGGTATTATTCAGGCCAGTTAAACCGGAGTTGGGAGTAATTCCATCAGGACAAAAAAAAAAAAAAAATTCAACAGTGACCATTTAGATTTTCCTGGTAAAGACCTCAATGTAATTGACATTACAAGAGCAATAATTTCTTTAAGAAAAAACAAAACCTGTCACATTAGGATTATAGATTTATTTCCATCCCGTTATGGGTTTTTGATATAAATCAAAGACACCAAAAAGAATTAACAGGACTTCTTCACATCTTATGGATAGAATAATTCAGAATAGACACACGAAAGAAGGATGGGAGGGGATAGTAGGGAGGTGAAGAGTTTTCTTCTCATTTAGCCCGCTGCCGTTTTTTTTATTTTATTGCCGGTTGGAATTATAGTAAATTGATTTTTTTTTTTTTTTTAAAAGGAAATATATTTTTCAAGGAAATATATATATATATATATATATATATATATATATATATATATATATATATATGCATATTTTTAAAAGGAAATATATTTTATTGCCTGTTGGAATTATAGTAAATTAATTCTTTTCTTTTTTTAAAAGGAAATATATATATATATATATATATATATATATATACACACACACACACACATATATATATATATATATATATATATATATGCATATGTTTTGAAAATAATGCAAGAAGTGCCCCATCTCATTACGGCAGAGCTGATTTAAAGACCTATATATAAATGGAGCTACAGGCTACTCCTCCGTCACTCTGAGTTTCATGTTTTAAACTCATGAGTAGAGCAAATTTTACAAGTAGCCTTGTCTATGGCAGGAGTCCAAATGACTGATTCCAAAGTATTAAAATACATTTTAAAAAGACTAGACTATAAATGGTAATATACATTTACCAACACCCTTCATCACAGATATGGCATAGAGTCAATCGTAAGCAGAGTAAAGCTGGTTTTTATTCCGAGATTTCCTTCTCCTGAAATTCTTGCCAAAACAAGGTTAAAGAACCCAGTCTGTCAAACAATTTACCTATAGCTTGGAAGAAGACCGCAAGGTTAAAGAACCCAGTCTGTCAAACAATTTACCTATAGCTTGGAAGAAGACCGCAAGGTTAAAAAACCCAGTCTGTCAAACAATTTACCTATAGCTTGGAAGAAGACCGCAAGGTTAAAGAACCCAGTCTGTCAAACAATTTACCTATAGCTTGGAAGAAAACCGCAAGGTTAAAGAAACCAGACTGTCCAACTATTCTTCAATAGCTGGGAAGAATGTATTAGCAAGCTTAAATAAGCCAGTCTCTCCATCTATTTACCCATAGCTGAGAAAAAAGACGATAGCAAGGTTAAATAACCCAATTTGTCCAATTATTTATCTATAGCTGGAGAGAAGACATTATCTAGATTAAAGTACCCAATTTGTCCAACTATGTATTCATAGCTAGGAAGATACATTAGCCAGGCTAAAGAGCCCATTCTGCCCAACTAGTTATCCATAGCGGAGAAAAGGCATTAGCTAGGTAAAAGAACTCAGTCTGTCCAACTATTCTTCCATAACTAGGGAGAAGACATTAGCAAGGTTAAAGAAGCCATTTTTTCAGACTATTTACTCACAGCTGGGAAGAAGACATTAGCACGGCTAAAAAGCCTAGTCTGTCCAACTATTTACCCATTGCTGGGAAGAAGGCTTTAGCAAGGTTAAAGAAATCAGTCTATCCAACTATTCTTCGATTGCTAGGGAGAAGACATTAGCAAGTTTAAAGAAGCCTGTTTGACCAACTATTCTTCCACAGCTGGGGGTAAGACACTAACCTTCTCGTTCCAACTATTTACCCATAGGTGGTACGAAGACATTAGTACGGCTAAAAAACTCAGTCTTTCCAACTATTTACCCATAGCTGGGAAGAAGTCATTAGCCAGGTTAAAAAACCCATTTTGTCCAACTATTTATTCATAGCTGGGGAGAAAAAACAGATTCATACTTTGCCCTAGGGGCATTAGCATGAAGAGAAACATATACTGCCTCGTCTAGGAATTGAATTCGAGTTTCCGATTTCATTTTCGAATAACCGTTATGCTAAGTACACCTCTAAAATGGTACAAATGATACAAACCATGTCACTAATACAATAACTACAACACCAAGGTGTAGAGGCGGGCGCTACTCCTTTCTCTGGATTGCTCCGCTTTACCCTTGATACGTACCATATAAAACTGAGTGCTAATTAAGGAGGTATCAAGTATCATTTTTGAGTCATTCGTTGGACGCTCTGGGATTAAACCATTGTCGAACCCTCTATCTACAAGGTCAGAAAATATACACTAGCACAAATACCTGCACAGGATAAACAATGATATCCTGATGCAAATTTTGTTAAACACTAATACTATTTAGTCGAGTTATACATAATTTCTTTTTTTTAAACAATTTGCAATCACTTTAATCGTTTATTCTTATATTTACTGAAAGAGTTCGCACCATAATTTAATCTATGATATCACGCTCCTAAAATGGAGTAACTGAAAGGGCATGTTCGACATGACATGTTATGGGAATTTAAGAATGGCAAAAACGCTTCAAAAACAAGCTAGTAAATGTTTAATATTCATGGCCAAGTTGGCATTACGGACCACCAAGTCTGAAACTAGTTTTTCAAAGTTTCCTTCTGGTGATACGTCATTGAGAAATAAACGTCGACCAGGACGCTACTCAGACCTCGATGAAGATGCTCTAAAAGAAATGGTGGAACGAAGTCCGCGCAAAAGCACTCGAGAATTAGCACTTGACCTCAGTACATCACAATCCACAATTTTCCGCCACGTGAAAGAGATCGTAAAAGTAAGCAAGTTGGGCGTCTACCTTTTTCGTAGTTTTAGTGAGAAGAATAAGGAAGATCGCATATCCATAACGAGAAGATTTCTTTCAACACAGAGAAATATCCCGTTTGTAAAGTATATCGTTACAAGTAACAAGGATGAATCTCCTCAACCTATTCCAATCGCGAAGCGTCATGGAAGTCAAGTTATTTGTGAGATCATCGCGGTATTATTCATTATGAGTTTTTAAACAAGTCATTTACTTAATGTAGAATTATACTCACAATAGCCGCATGAAAATTAAGAGAAAACCGCCCGCCTAGCACTCATCAGTGAGAGCAACATTGTATTTTGCCATGATAATGCAAGACCACATTCAGTAAGATTTCATGCAGGAAAAATATTGGATTTAGGCTGGTCTTTTCTACCGCCTCCACTGTCTCGACCAGATCTTGCACCAAGTGATTTACGTCTTTTTCATGCTCTACAAAATGCTCTGAATGACGAAAAACTTTCTCAAGATCAGGGGAAAACTTTTATGGAAAACCTACTTGATCTCAAAACCAGATGAATTTTACACAGAAGGAATCAACAAAATACCTGATAAATGGCAAGAGGTGATTCAAAATAATAGACAATCGGCTGAAATTAATTCTTTGTTAAATATTTCTTGAATAAATTATATTTTACTAAAACGTAAATTATATATAACTCAACCCAATACAAAAGCTCTAGAAGATCATCTTTTTGTTGTTGGGTGGGACATATTGAATAAACATTTCGAAATCGCAATTCAGTGATGAAAATTAAATGAAATTAACAGAAGAAAAATTGAAACTTACCAGATTCTTCAATTATTGTGTATTTAGACAGGAGCCTTATACAAATAGATATTTTAATCAAAAATGATAAATATTGAAAATATTACCATTCAAGTATGGACACAATGTTCTCATCCATACAGGACAATAGGAAAACTGTGAGATAAAGAAATTTTTTGTTAATTCTCCAAACTTTAGGCGTAAAAAAATACTAAACAGATTGACACGCCGTTAAAATCAATCAACCACTGAAAAGGTTCATCACTGATTGGCTTCGGTGATCCAGACAGATGACCTGAAAACCCAGGAATTCGTACCCAGGAATTTGTACCCAAGATTGGCCTATAAAAGTATTAAAAGTCATACAGTTGTTGGTTTCATTTATTTGTTTAATGGTATATTAACCTTCGTGGGTTATTTAATGCTGTCGTTATCCATGTAGAAGAACAGCAGTGATATAATTTAACCCCTAGCTGAAAGAGCATACGGGGGTTCGTATCTTTCCCAATAGTATTAATTCGAAACTAAACGTAATAACGCGACTAGAGTTCGAACTCGCTTACTAAGATGACGCAGTCCCTTACGTTTGCCACAAACCCACAGAGGCACCCCTATAGTTGTGAAGACTTGGTATCAGTTTCTTTCCGACACGAAAGAAAATGATCATCCATTTTCTTGTGTCCAGTAACGAACAACACTTTGTACACTATCAACTATTTTTAAAAAGCACTGAATTTTACTTTGAAATTTCGGTTTTATTCTTTTCTTTTTGGTGGGGGTTTATTAAGGTTTTACTCTTTAAAATTTTAATTAAAAAAATGTGTATTACCGCTTCGCCATGTGCAGCATGCGATAATGGGTCATTTTCATGAAAATTAACAAATTGTTTCTCATTTAAGAACTGAACAGGCTAAACATTCATACTTTTTTTTTGGGGGGGGGGAAGTATGGATCTATTACCGCTTCCTCCTGCAATAGATAAAATAGACTATGATCTCTAGGTATGGCTGCAATTGTTATGGAGCAAGTTACTCCACTACGTAAAACTTACTTGCAAGACAGCTCTGTCAGTGGGACTTATAATACACTGACTGTACCCTCTTCTGTAGGGTTTCCTATGTAGGTCGGTAAACTGCATTTAAGATTCAACTACTGTACTTCTTTGGATTGTATAGTACCCCTTCATTGCCACAAGCCTTTGGTCTACAGTGACCTCGACTCCAAATAACTGTTTGGAACTCATCAATGAGTCAAATAGATATGTTTAAAAATCTTTGGTATTCGATAGGAAAATTGTGAGAGAAAGAAATTTTTTGTTAATTCTTCAAACTTTAGTCATAAAACAATACTAAACGGGTTGACATGCCGTTAAAATCAATCAACCAAAGAACAGATCCATCACTGATTGGCTTCGGTGATCTGACAGGAACTGATGCTTTCAGCGTGATTTGAGCCTAAATTAAAAATATGTCCTTCTAAAAAGGCTTCTATCGTAGAAACCTGATAAGTAAGAATTTATTCATTAGAAAAATGAATTGGAAGAAGTTAAAGATCAGCTCGTTAACAATAAAAAAAAACAATGGGTTGAAATCCAGTCCCGCAATTACGTTCACGTTTGGTCCAATCTTAACATAGGACCAACGTGTTGTGCTTTAAAGAAAGAAGTCCGCGGAAAAAGAAATATTCAAACTCGAAGGTAAAGGAAGAAAATATAGCAGTCGTTTATTATTTACTTAGGGCTATGATCGTTGCAACTCGAAAAGTTCATTTTAGTTACGTTCTTCTTCTCCCTTGCTCTTGGTGGTGTCGGCGGTGTGGGTGAGAGCTGGCTGTTGACACACGCCTGTCATAGCAGACTGGGTCGGACGGGTCGGGACCTCGGAACCTTTGACTCGCCTGTTTTGAAAGCTGCCTTCAACTCTCCCAAATTCTCCTGACTTGTTTTCTTATATAGAGATTTTGGGGAACAAATCGAAGATCCCCGAATGTTCGATGTCACCAGTGAAACTGTCGTGAAACACGTGATAATTCATCTGTGATTATTTTAAAATCACGTCTAACTTTGCAGGTCATTCTGCCCGCACGCGCTAGTCTCGTGATACCTTCACTGATTGACGACAGCGCTTGTCCGTAATATTGAACAATACCCTTTAAAAATGAAATAACTTCCTTATCCTTCCAGCTAAATAGTATCACTGCTGTCCTTCAACAAGTATGGCTTTGGTATTAAATAAACTTCCTAGGTTGATATACCATTAAACAAAGAAACTGAAATCCATATTGATCTACAACGATAGCTTTGGCTTTGAATAACTCACGAACGTTAATACGCCATTAAATAAAGAAATTGAAACCAAGCGAATATGATTTGGAAAATATATTATGATTGACCTGAGCAAGAGCCCCACTTCGATCACTGCTAGCTTTGATTTTTGAAATATAAAATCGAACATGGCCCAAGGGACCCCAAGCAGATTAATGATTGCGATAACTATGGAATTGTAAGTTAGCTTTACTGTAATTATTTAAATGAGTCAAAGGTGTTGCAATATTTTGGTAGTATGTGCTAGTTTGCAATTCAGGCTGTAGATTGAAACTCCCTGTGATCAATAGTATTGTGCAAGTCGGTGTGCTGACACGTTGTGCGTTGCTTTACTCTGTGTGTGATTTAAAAACCATACAGATGGTCATACAACTGAGTTTAATTCAGGAATCTTTGCTTTACAAATTTGAACTGGTCCATAACGCCATGAAACCAATGAAAAACATCTACTGTATCCGAATGGTTCGAGAAATTTCGTTCGTTTTGCAAGAACCTCAATGATCAGACAAAGCCAGGTTAGCTTAAAACAGTGGATTCTGAGGTGGTGGCAAATCAGGTGAATAGGGCTCTCACAGTTCACTGTGGTTGTCACTCTCATAACCTCGGTAAAATATCCGGAGCCACTGAATTGTGTCTCACATTACCAAAATATATATAAAACCTTTGAACCATCCAAGCATGTGTGTATAACACGCACCTCTAATTTTGACCTTCAACATCTAAAGAAAAAAAAAACACGCGCTTTAGCATTTGTTCAACTTTTTATCGCTTCGTATTGATTGATAATAGGAACTTACATCTTTACCTTATAAATGTTAGTACCAGCTAGAGTAAGTTTTATGGGTCAAATAGGTTCGTTAGCTAATCAGTTGTATTAGTTTGGTTTGGGTTTTTTTTTTTTTTTTTTTGGTTAGGTTAGGTTTTATGACATCAACATATCAACCATTGCAGGTCATTGAATGCCAAATTCTTTTTATACATATATATTAAATATGTGTGATTTGGTTTGGTTTGGTTTGGTTTGGTTTTATGGGATATCAACCATTGTAGGTTATTTCCTGCCAAATCCAGTTCATACATACACATTATATATATATATATATATATATATAAATATATATATATATATATATATATATATGATTTGTAAACACACTTTCATAACTTTTTAAACGAGTCAGAGCTTATTTTTGCATATAATTAAATAATTTCAAGTATTGTTATATAATTCGAATAATTCTATTTACTATAAATCATTTGTTTACACACAGTCAAATGGTTTCAAGTATTGTTAGATATCGCCAAAGATTCAATTAAACATCTGTCATTTGTTAACACACAGTTAAATGATCAATCAGTTCTATTTCTAACAGTTCAATTTATCATTAGTCATTTCTTTGCACTCAGTTTAAATGTCAAACAGTTCTATTTGACCTATCAGATGCTGCTACTCCAGGCCAGAGTAAACCTGGGAGTAATGGCATTGAAAGGGATACCCTGTATTCCCCAAAGCTCCAGCATTACTGGAGCCTCACCATCATATTGTTTAATGTTATATCCGGGACATTCATCCGTGGAATATTACCCCTGTGCAGATATGCAGTCGATGTATTCGACAGTCCCAGCCGTGTGCAAAATAAAAAGACTTCACAAAAATCCGTAAACAAAAACGTACAACGAATACAATTCCCAAATATTTAGGTATATAATAACTCCAATCAATAAACAACCAATTTTTGTTTAAGATGAAGCTATTTCAAAGATTGTTGTTGATAATTTTGAGTATTATCATCCTTCATTTTCCGAATTTGTCTTTACTTTCCATCGTAACTCTCGCAGGTCGTTACTTCTACGACAGCGAGTAATAAGACGCATCTGTAACAAGAATAAAGAATTAGTTTCAGGTGAGACTCAAACTCAATTACTCTTCCGCGACGGGAAAGACTGATTTTATGCGGCAGCAGCTTTTATCAAATTTCTGGTGTGCTAAACAATATTAAATATGGCGTCCAACAATCGTAGACAGGAGTCCTGAATGACTTTAAAGGTATTATTTGGTCTTTTCTGATATCATCTATCCACTAGTAGGTGAGTTGTGATAAAAAGCAACTAGAATTACGATTATGAAGGGGATTCAAAATTATTAATAATAATGTCTGATTTCTACTTATTTGTCACTGTTTTATTCATTTACTCCTAAGCGAAGCAGTCGAGAGAAGGTATTTGCAAAGTTTAAATGTACGATAAGATAACGTTCTTATTCGATTATGCGAGGATTTTGGGCCACATTAGTGTTGTCAGAAAGATGTTGACACGTTTATCCAATGAGAAGACCGTTCAGAATTTGTAATTGAGTCGACATCAACTTCGTCTGGGTTCCTTCATTTATCTGCCAATCTTAAAATAAGATCTTGGCATCTGACAGGTATCGATACTCTTCTAAATCACAGTTAAGGACTAGGATCTTGATTAAGCTTTGCCAGAAATAGATCCACGTGTGAATTTTAATCTCTCCCTCCCCACTCTCTCTCTCTTACACACACACTAACACACATACACACACACCTCTAAATTTTCTTAAATCTTTTTCTGAAAGTGAGTCGATATATTTTACTCAGTTAAAATTCCAGTCTATTGCAATTTCTTTTGTAAAACAACTTCTTTATTTTTAAAATTTTTGTCTCGTAATATTTTTTCCTTGTTGATTTGTTCAAGTCTCGAAAATTTCATTATTCAATAATCTGCTTTTAACGGAATCTCAAACAATAAAGGATTATTTTAAGCCTGGAGGTTAGGGAATTGTTTTCATTGAACGTTCATATTTACATGTCTTATAGTTCTTTCTCAAGCCTTTTTATTAATATTGTTTGAACTAGGTTACATCAAATATGAATAAATTTTAAAAAGATCTATTTCACCCAGAGATTAGACCTTAACCGATACTACCATTCCAAGTCAGGGTGGACTTATAGAGTAATGACAATGAAGGCGAACTCCACATTCCTCAGAGCTCCAAAACTGGAGCCTCACCAACAGATACTGTTTAGTGTCATATCCCGGCCCTCGCTTTTGGTAGGGTTCTTACACGTCTGCAGGGGATGCAGACAATGTATTATAAGCCTCGCCAACAGGGTCTACTGTATTGTCTATTTCTGAAATGGAAAAATTAATTTATACAAATATTTTTCATTTTTATCTTTAGATAAAGCGCCATCAACCATTATTTTGAAAAATTCTGACCAGCGTATTCTTTCATTTTCAAATTCTAATTTTCATTATTTTTCCGAAGAACAACCTTGATAGGCAATAAAGAATAGTCCGTATTGTAATTATTTGTATATAAAGTTGGCATCCTTAGTCGAGGATGATCCGAAGGCTCCCTTTTCAATAGCTACTACACCGAGGTGTAGGAGAGGGTGCTACTCTATTTCCTGGATTGCTCCCCTTTACCCTTGATCCTTACCTTATAGCATTAAGCAAGGAGGAATCAATACCATTTTTTGAGTCTTTTGAACCCCAGTCCCCCGGACCATTGGCGAACACTCAACTCTTTAGGTCAATGGCCCAGTATTTGTATATAAGAAGCACTATTTTAACAATTTTTTCAGCCCAAAAGTAAAGGGTGCGTATTATACACAAGTACTATAAATCTAACTTTTTCCCAACCACATGCTTCTTCATATTCTGGACGGGATGTCTGAAAGTACTCGTAAGTTATATCTATTATCCAAACTCATGTATTGTTTTTGTTTTTTAGTTGTTGTTTTTTTTTTTTTTTTTTTGTTATTCTGTTGCAGGAAAATATACTCTGGAATTTGTCGGTTTATATATATTAGAGGAATATGGAATTAAATTCGACGGTATGTATATACAAAATATGGAGAAAAAGATATTTTGTGTATAGTTTCTTTATTATGAAATTTGCCAACTTTCCGGTTTGTGCGATCATCTTCAGAGCGGTGTTATTTATGTTTAATGTTTCAGTTGAAAAAAATTATTTTCTAATGAAAAAATAAATTAAAAAATGCGCTTTTTATCATTAATCACATTTCATTTCAGATTAGACTGACGTCATTTTATATGTTCGAAAAATGTTTTTTTTAAATTGTCTTTGTAGTTTCGAGATGATAACAAAAACATTTTATATATGAAAGTTATAATTAAATAAAAAAATAATTTGATTAATAGATATTGTAGGTGTTTAAAACTAATCAAATTCAAGAAGGAGGTAAGTTAAAAAAATCCGGTCCAAGTGTAAACCAAAGAAGGTATGATTTTTGTAATTTCTCGTGAACCATTCCATCATCAATTTTGATAACACTGGCCTGCGATGTTTACTAGGTCGAATATATAATAGCTGATTTTACGGCAGTTTTTTACGCTTACTCCAAAAATTAGAGTTGTTTTTTCTAATCAGATCAAATTTTTAAAATACCAGCTTTTACTTGAAATGTATAGAACAGTATCATAACTATTTACTTTCTTGTTGAATTAAACAAATAATGCAAAATCTAGGGCCGATATATTCGTAGAAATCTCACATCGTGCCAGAGTAAACTGAAAAATACACGAAAGAAGCTATTCTTGTATGAAAGGTCTTTTCTGGGACTTCCTCCGGATTTGGGCAGCCACTGCATCCAGTTTCAAGCACCAACAGTCGTCAGCGAGAAAGTTTACATTCAACCGGACTTGGTAACGCTTTTTCATTATGCGAATGTCTTCGTGAAAGCGCTTAGCCAACTCTTTGCTCAAATCTCCACAGGTCTTTGGAAAATAGTCCACAGATGACCTCAGAAAGTGCAGTTTGTCAGACATTCGTGCTCCGAGTTGGTGGAACCACTTCCGTAGCTTTTCTATTTACTTCTCGTATTCAGCACCACATTGGCTTCCCGGGAAGTTTGTAACTGCCAGCTTCAATGACTGCCGAGCCGACAGTTCAGTTTTGCTCAGTGCTTTGTCAAACATTGGCTTCTTCATTGGCTCTCTTATACCAAATATAACAGCATTGAGTTTCTCTGTTCTTATCCGTGGGAGCTTCTCCCGGCAGAAAAAAAATCCACTGCCTTCCCTGTCCATGGCCTCCACAAAGTTCTTCATTACTCCTATCTTGTTATGTAAGAGTAGAAGCAGTATTTTGTTCAGTTCAATGAGAGAGTGAGACTGAGCGTTATGCAAGCCAAGTTTTAACCCTTGTCTTAACGGCTACTCTTGTCTGACATAATACTGGTCGTCAGTCAGGCTGTCTCAGAGACACAGAAAATAAGGATACTTTGTGTACCCACCTTGGAGCCCTAGGACTAGTACAACTACCTTAAGATCTCCACCGATCAGCTATTTGTACTCCTGGTAGTTAACTGCAGACATCAAATGATCCATGGGTTTGAGTTTCTTTCGTTTGTACTGAATACCTAGTAGGGATAGATGAAAAACTAATCTCATTATGTAGAACTGATTTGAGATTTCTGCTGGATGAGTCAATAAAAGGTCTCCATTCTGTCGCATCATATTCTAAATCCATTGATTTGATCAATCCAACAATGTTGTTCCAATAAACCAATGATGACTTATCCGGTAACGTAAAAAACTGTCTTAATTCTCTCTCTCTCACTGTCTCGATGCCAGCAGAAGGTTGTTCCTGGTGACGACAGATGTTTCTCTTTAAAACGTGAACCCAGCAGATGAGCATTTGAAAGGTTCAGGTCAACTGTCAGGTCATTGAGTTCAGCTTGTGTCACGAGTACTGGCTGGTTGTCCTCTTCTGGCTTGTCTGTGTCATCCCAAGCTAGAACAGCCATGTTTGAAATCAGAGCTATATTCTGTTACCGTCTGGTTACTTGTCCTCCAATTCAACAAGTTCTCTACGAATGGCTTATCCTGATCCCCAATTTTGACTTCAAAATAATCCTGATATGCCTTTTTCACAAAGTCAGTGATTTTTGCTTGACAGTTAGGAAGTATCACATTAACACAGATATAACAGAATCTGTCAGAATTATTCTTACACTTGCGATCCACTTTTACAGGAATACAAATGTTAAGCTGAAAAGAGAAAAAATAAATCATCACTCATTTCGTTGACACTTGACATAGTACATGAAAATCATTTTAATCGGAGGGATAAGCCCCCTCTAGGTAGGTGGGTGTTAGCGAGAAGGGTGGTACACTGTAGCTAGGTACACATACAGCATTATATTTTCTACTAAACATAAGTCACCCACGATCTGCTGTGACAAGTAGAGTTCACTGGATTTTGAATTAGTGTCATTATTGTGTGTACCATAGCGGCACTATTAATATACTCTAGACCCCCGTTGTGACTACATCGTGGTAATCAAGTCGACAAATGCAAGCTACACTGAGGTTTATTGAATACACATTGTAGGTAGCTGCCGGGAGAAAAAAAAAGAGAATAGAAGCATGAGACGGTCGTCAACAAGACAAAATAAACACATATCGTAGTAAAATGAGAGTAGACACAGACCTTGGTTTTTTTTCTTGTTTTTAACATGCTTATCTTCTGGGTCTAAACAACCCCTCTGAGACGCCCCAGAATTTGGTACTCGTAAACTAGCTTCCCCTTACATCCTCGTCGCTCGTTTCCTTCCGACGTCTTCAGTTTATCGCATTTCACCGTCGACTCTCCAAAGGGCAGAAGTTTTTCCCCACTTCTGCTTGTCGTGTCGAGGGCAGAACCATCAGTTCCGTTCACGCATGCACACAAGATTTTAGACCTCAGTTTTCCTTAGTCATTTCCGACCTTCTTGTTCAGCGACTGCTGTCTGCTTTATTTATTGATTTATTTATTTATCTCTCTATTCATTTAATTTCCTTTGAGCTGTTCAATTACGTAATATGTTCAATTTATGAAGTATTCAAGCATATCTTAAAAACCAGACCTGACCAAACAGTGAATTATATTTTTGAATTCAACATAAAATGATAACCCTTTGACCTCGGGTAAAAAATTTTTTAACGCTGGCCAGTGTGATTATTTTTCTCCTGTTGTCACTGCAAGCTTGCCGCGTTTTTATTTGAACATGCCAGTGAATTTATCCTAAATAATATATAAATTTTGTGTTTCAAAACATAATGTAAACTTTAGATATACATTTATTTAGTAAATATGAACCGAAAAATGTTGAATGAATACTTGATTTAGGTTAAATTTAGCTATTTCGAATTCTAAAAAGTAAGTGAAGACGAGAATTTTATATACACGAGAATTTTTTCGAGACAAAAGTTAGAGGTGCGTCCTATAAAGGAATGTCTATTATACTCAAATGAATACGGTGGTTTTATGTACTTATTTCCAATCAGCACCGTTTCTCCTTGCCGAAGATTGTCATTCCGAGTGTGTTTCGATAAAGAAATAAGAAACTACGAACTAAGGAGGTAAATATTTGTCAAAATAAATGTTTTATCAAAATATTTGTTAAACCCACATAGTACCTTTCATAAAGTATTCTCATGGATATTCTAACACATTTTGGCCTAGTCGGCTAGGAAGGCTGCAGAATACACCGACCGCATCTCTGCAGAGTAATAAGACCCCCCCCCACACACACACTCAATGAGTGTTTGAGATATGACACTAAACAATCTGATGGCAAGGTTCCAGTAATGGTGGAGCTTTGGGGGAATGCTGAGCACCCCTTCATTGCCATCGCTACCTTGTCTACTCTGGCTCGGAATGGTAGCACCCGATAGGGTCTTATCTACTGGTCAAATTGAACTGTTTGACATTTAAACTGTGTACTTATTCTAAACTGAGTTGTTTGGGATATAACTGTTTTTACATTTAACTGTGTGTAAACAAAAAACTGAATTGTTTGAAATAAAACTATTTTTACATTTAACTGTGTGTAAACAAAAAAAAAAACTGTATTTATACAAATGACTAACAGTGTGTAAACAAGAAACTGTGTACTCATGCTAAACTGAAGTGTTTGAAATTGAACCGTTTTTACATTTGACTTGTGTATTCGTTTTAGATAGAAAAAAGTGAAACCATTTATATTGTGAAAAAAATTGAGCTCAGACTCGTTTAAAAATATTAATCACTTATTTAATATATATCTATAAAAAGGATTTGTCTGGAAATAACTTAGAATAGTTGATATGCCATAAAACCAAACCATTTGAATGCGCAAATAAAGCATTTACGAAATAGTTGGAAACGTCCTGAGATTTATTCTCGTGAAGTTTTATTTTTATATGTTTACTGTCAAGTTTGGTTTTTTTTTCTGAGTTTCCGTCAAAGTATTAAATCCTATATAAATTTCTCCAGAAATATAAACAACGGCATGCAATAATTTTAATATATAATAGAAGAAATAAGTGTACAAGAAAAACAGATGTTTTCGATGTATTACTGAGTCTTCTCAAAAGACAAGCGTTATTAAGAGATTAAATAGAATGAGCTGTTGGTATTAACGGTGTGACGAAAGGAAGAAATGTTTATTATATGATAAAAACCTAAGCTATAACTTTTTAAAAACTAAATACCGAAGAAATGAATGAATATGATGTTGGCAGACAAAAAAAAAAAAAAAAAATAGCCGACCGACAGTGTGGCATGACAGAAAAATAATATCTGTCAAAAAGAATTTTTAAAATTCATTTTGTTGTTTTGGTGATTTTTATTAAATATCCATTTAAAAAATATTTTTCCAAATTCCCCGGAAGTAAAAAACAAGAGCAAATGAAAAAAACAACAACAAAAAACCATTGAAATGTAGTTGTCATTTCTGAAAATGTTGCAAGTTAACGTTAATCGGCTTTCACGGAGGATATAATAAAAAAATCAATAATACACAAAAGAAGTAGATTTTTGTTCGAGGGTAATGGTTAACAAGCTAATCTAGAAGATTTTTAAAACAAAATAACGAGTTCGATCCTCATATACTGATGACTTTGAGATAAATTATATCTTTGCGAATAATGTACGCACCTTATCGTAGACAAATGGTTAATGACTTATTCCAGTAAACCATTTGTTTTACGTTCGATCTTCACTGGCTTTATACCAGACAAAGTTGTATTTAGTAAATATCTGACCACCCCGCCGTAGAGTAATTGTTATCAAACTAGTTTATTTTTATGCCCTTAGTTCGATTCTTACTGAGCGTCACATAACTGATCGATTGATTTTAATGCTATATCAAACCGTCTAGGGTTATTTTATACCTTAGAATTTGATATTTCATTTATTGTACGTATATATTCACATTTTACTCATATGTTCCACAGCCTTTTCAGTTCTCTGGTGAGGTTCAAGTACTTTTTCTCTTTACGTTTTCTTTGATTTTCACTCAATGGTCCACCAGGACGGTAAAATCTACCAGACGGCAGGTTTTCTATTTTTGTTTATCATCGCTAGGTGTGGTTTTCTGGTTAGGATTCGGTGATCTGTTTGTATCTCAAAAACCCAGGGAATTTCATGTTTTCATTCTGCAGGAGAGATTCGGCTGTATGTCAGTACCAAATTTTAGTTCTTGGCAGAATTCCCAGTGGATCACCTTCCCAGCCAGTCGTGTCTAGTCTTATATTCTTTTCGTGCTAGTTTGCTACATTCACTTATATGATTAATGTTTTGGCCTCTATCACCACATAACCATCACCAACTATTCGTATAGGTTCCCGAATTTGACAAACACCTAAAGAACACCGGAGGACATATCGACCGAAACGTTGTGGAAATAACAATAAAGATGAAGACAATAGTCCGAAAACCCTTAATGATAAAAATCAACAAGCTTCATCTAAAAAATTCAGACAACTAATAACCAGTGTGGAAATAACAACAAAGATGAAGACAATAGTCCGAAAACCCTTAATGATAAAAATCAACAAGCTTTATCTAAAAAATTCAGACAACCATTAAGTATTCTGTTGTGCAGTATCTATTTTTGCTTAAACATGATTTGTCTTTATGGCGTTATTTTGTGCCCCTAGCTGGAGAGACTCAGTTTCTCTCTTAAGTTTCACTTTATTAACTATATCATATTTACCAACCCCTCCGCTCGGGCAGGATATGACACAAGGTCAATTTTTAAGCGGATTTTAACAGGTTTCAATTCAGAGTTTTCCTTCTCCTAGACTAGTTGCCTCACCAAGGCTGAAGAACCTAATCTGTCCTACTATTTTCCCATAGCTGGAGGGAGAATAATTGGATTCATACCTTTCCCAAGGGTATTAGTGCTATGTGAAATGCAATCAGTCTCGTCCAGGATTTGAACTCGTATCGTCGTGTCCAATTCCTACGACGATAACCGTTACACCACGGGCACATCTACTTTATTAACTATATCCAGGTTTCTCATGTGAGATATCGCCAATTCTGGAAATATCCATATTATTGTTTGTCTTCTCATTTCTGTTTCTTAGTTATCGTTGTTCTGTCTGTCTATATGTTATCAGCGCTGTTACTGGCCAGTGGAATTAGTCCTTCTTTGCTCTTTTTAATGTTGTTCTCGAGTTCTTAAATTGATGCATCTAC
The DNA here is from genome assembly GCA_963585895.1 of Sepioteuthis lessoniana. Taxonomy (NCBI): domain Eukaryota; kingdom Metazoa; phylum Mollusca; class Cephalopoda; order Myopsida; family Loliginidae; genus Sepioteuthis; species Sepioteuthis lessoniana. The sequence goes on from OY757914.1 coordinate 102,357,769, forward strand.
GCTCTCTTCAATACGAGCAAGTCTTCTTCCTCCTTTTTTTGACACATTTAGTCTGTATACTTCATCTCTTGCCAGTAAGAACTTGTGCATCGTCATCAATTTTCTTATCCTCTGATTCATCTGTCAAAGTTGCACTTTTGTCAATTTTAAGGATGGTTCCGAGTATCTTAGAAGGGGAACTGCCCAGGTGTCTATAACTTTGATGTGATTCCTACGGTAGAGATTTGTTTCGAACAGTTTTCTCGTTCGTCTGAAGTACTCTTTTCTTATTTCTTCTTTCACCTTTACTTGTTTAATGGTGTCTGCTTCCAAGTATTTGTAATTTTTCTTTTCTCAAAATGTTTTTGATTCTTTCTTGATTGGGTAGTTCTATTCCTTCCGTTATTCGTCTTTTTCCATTTCTCATTATGCGTATAGCACATTTTTCTATACCAAATTCCAATCCTATATCTTGTTTGTATATTCTTATTCTTGGCATCATAGTCTCCAGTTCTTTTTTCTTATTTGCAAACAATTTCATATCATCCATGTAAATATAGTGATTAATTTTTTCTTGTGATTTTATGAATTTGTAACCGCCAGTGCACTTCCTGAGAATATAAGTGAGTGCATCATTTCGATTACAAATAGTAATGGTGAAAGCTCATCTCTATGGAAGATGCCTCCCTGGATTTTTACCTCTGCAAAAATTTTTCCTCCTGCTGTCAAATCCACATTCCAGTATTTTTGTCATTTTTCTCAATTCAATTCTTTTTAATATGACTATTTGTTCTAACTACATTCAGTCGGTTGAACTATCTACAAAGCAACCAAAAATAACTCTGTTTATATGATCAATATTTTACAATTTCTAGCGTAATACTATTCAGTCTAAAAAGATAATATTAGATATTTTTATTACTTTAAAACAGTCTTCTCTTAAAGCTCTTATTCAGTTCTTGGCTTTAAATTCTTTGTTCTCGCTTACCCGTTGGTAAAATTTGTGTTCTGGGATCTCAATATCGGCTGAAAATAAATCTAGGCGAGAAGAAATCTCATTTTGAAAATCAGCATCCATTAAAACAGATGCTTACTGTATCTTCTTTTATTTTGTGCAGCTGTAATTATTTCTATACCATTAACTCATTCGTGTATCTTGCTTGTTTTCAGCTTATAATTCTTCCATTGTAATATTGATATCAATTTTTGTTTATTAATTTTTGTAGTGACTGGAAGTATATTATGCGTAGACGTTTTGGCAAAATTACACCGCAAATATCAGTCTAATGAGTGAATACAGAGTGAACATAAGCGATGATCAGCCGTCGACACGTAGTCCTTTCCCAGACATCTTAATTAATAAAATTAACCATCACAGTAATTATTCCACATAGGATATCAAGTTTTCCTACCAAATAAAAATTGCACACGGCTAAATTATATAAACGATCTGTTTGAAAGATTATGTTCCACCAATCTTTCAAGTGAGAAATCCATGCCCAAGCAGGAAATCAGGATTTAGATTTCGTTTTTTTTTTTACCTAATTCTGGGCACTGAGAACAGCAGCCTTATGTTAAATGTACATCTATCTCAACTAACGAGGTAGACCATATTTTGTAGCCATTTTCCTTCTTCCCTCCGATGTTCTTTTTCACAATCCTGTCTCTTTCTTTCTGTCCATGTCTTTTCCTCACCACCCCATTAAGGGCCTCCTCGCTTATTTTTCTCTTCTCTATTTATCAACTGAAACTCTAGACGACCTTTTGGTGAGAAATGTCTGCCTTTAATAAAGTCTATTTTAGTAACATTCAATCATCAATGAATAGAAGCAGTCGATATTCTGCAAAATGTTATGATTAAATCAGTAAAGGCCGGCTCAATACGATTTGATTTTATACAGGCCAATTCCCCACATTTTTAGACCCGCTTTGCGATTTTTTATTCTATTTTCTTGTACAGTTTCTCTGCTCACATAATTATGGTAACTTTATAAAGAATTTTCGCGCTTTGTCTTCCGCGGTTATTGAAGTGGTCAAATACGTTTCTTTACTTTTCTTTTATTAAAGATTACCCGAATGACCCGTCTATCTTGGTGTAGAGAATTAAACTTACAATGTTTCAATTTGTAATCTTTCCTCTTCATCAAAACTGCTGTCATTTAACCTTAGAATATGCTGACAATATCCATTTCAGAAGGGTGTCCTGAATATGACATTAAATTTCATATGATGGTGAGACTCCACTTCTGGAAATTTGGGGAGTATGGAGTACTCTCTATTGCCATTATATAGCAATAATTGATCGTGATTAATTTGGACCGAAGTTCTCATTATCTATAATAATATCGATCGCATTGAAATTTAATCTATCAGATAAAATAAAACAGGAATTCTTCCAAGGTGGAATCGTATAAGTACTATTGTATGGCAGAACCAAGTTGACTTTGACGAAACGCTTGGAGAAAAAGCTAGATGAGAACTACACAAGGATGATTCATGCTGCTTGGAAAAAAAATCCTGGAAGCAGCATTCTACAAAACAACATCTGTACGGCCACTTGCATCCCATCTCAGAGACAATACAAGTAAGAGAGTCAAAAGAGAGTGAGATTTTATACGGGGCTCAAACTAAGCAGCATGACGATAAGAAATACTACGTGTTTAGAGGGAAAGGGTCATGTTTTTTTTGGAAATGACCAGTATATGTGATCCCAGAATGGGAGATGGTTGAGTTTGTATGGAACCACAGACTTCTTCGACATTATTTCCAGAGTCTTTCAAGGAGATACGTTAGTGCCATATATGCTTATAATATGCCAAGACTACGTACTTCGAACTTTGACAGAGCTGATAAAAGAAAAACGGCTTTACACTGGAAATAAAGCAAGAAACAGTGGTTATCCTACAGAAACTATAATAGACGCAGACTTCGTAGATTATTTAGCGCTTCTTGCAAATACCCCTTGCAAATTCACCTGCTCAAGCAAAACCCATTCTGCATAGCCGAGAGCAGAAGGAGGCATTATCCTCAATACGAACGCAAATAAAACAAAGTTTGTATTTTAAACAAGAAAGAGCCATCTCCACTCAAAGTTACAGGCCTCGAAAATTGACCACCTCATATACCTTGGCAGTAATATCTCATCTACTGAAAAAAGATGTCAACATACACCTAGTGATGTCGTAGAATGCTGTCAACTGGTCATCGATTATATGGAAGTCTGATCTATCCGATAAAACAAAACGTGATTAATTGACAACTTCCCATACCTTGGCAGCAATATCTCATCTACTGAAAAGCTGGTCATCGATTATATAGAAGTCTGATCTATCCGATAAAATGAAACGGGATTTTTTTCAACTTGCGGCTGTATCAGCATAACTATTAATATACACCCACCTGACCGTTAATGAAGAAAAAGCTAAGATATCATCTTATGTGTTGTTTTGAACAAATCCTGGCAGCAGCACCCTTCGAGACAGCAATTTTATGGACATTTACCTCCTATCCCACAATCTATCCAAGTAAGACAAACAAGACATGCTGGGCACTGATGTCGAAGCAAAGAAGAACTCATTAGCAACGTTCTCCTACGGACCCTTACACACGGACTCATCAATGTTAAGTGACCAGCAAGATCATCAGATGAGTGTATGACTTGTTCTCAGGCGTAGACATCAGGTGATGATTCTTGATATGGAGCAATAACAATTTAGGAATTAAGTGGAATACCAGAATTTGATATTTTGTTGTTTTTTTTGTTTTTGTTTTTTGTGTGTGTGAGCTGGTTATTCGACAAGTTGACAGGATTCTCTTTTTTTTATTCGTTGATTTTTCTTTAGCACGAAAAAGATATTGTTTTTCCTTTTCTATTGCTTCTTCTTCGAGACAAAATCGACATGACTTATCCAGCTGCCTGTCATTGGTATTCTGTGTCGTGGACTTAAAATTCGTAGGAATCTTTTGTTGGTTTTCATAAGCGTATAAGTTTGATTTACGTGGATGTATGCTGTTGATATCATAGGTCGCATATACTTTGAATAATGGTGTGATGTTTGTTGACTTTGAGCAAAAGCAAACCGGAAGTACTTCAGACACTGTTTGCTACACAACTCACTTTGCGGGAGTTTGAAATCAGGGATAAAAAGATATATATTTTAGCTCGCTAATAGATATTACTAAAGACTTTTTTTTTTACTGATAAAATGAAAAACGAAAATTAAAAAATGCATTTTTGCTCGCTGGTACTTTTTTCTTTTTTTCTTACATGCTTGTGAAATCTGAAGCTGGGGTTTAAAATACTGATATTATGTCACAATATATATATTGTCTCTACAAACTGTTTCATTGTATCACAAATCTTCAGTGTGGCTGGACACGTGAGATGTTGCAAGCTGGGATCGAAACCCGGCTGACTTTACGTCAGTCGGATATATATATATATATATATATATGTGTGTGTGTGTGTGTGTGTGTGTGTGTGTGTGTACGCGTAGTTGAGCAGCAATATTTCATTTAAGCATGTTTGATTAAATAATAAAGACACATTTTTTCTATATAAGTTTATTAAGATCCTCTCAAGTTTCCTGAAACGTACCTTGGTTTCAGGTTGGAATTGGTGGATGAATTTACCAAAATTGTCTTGAGCGCTTTCGGACCTTTCACAGGCCATCACCGAGGGGTTCATATTTACCAACCCCTCCGCTCGGGCAGGATATGACACACGGTCAATTTTTTTAAGCGGAGTTTAACAGGTTTGAATTCAGAGTTTTCCTTCTCCTAGACTAGTTGCCTCACCAAGGCTGAAGAACCTAGTCTGCCCTACTATTTACCCATAGCTGGAGGGAGAATGATTGGATTCATACCTTTCCCAAGGGTATTAGTGCTATGTGAAATGCAATCAGTCTCGTCCAAGATTTGAACTCGTATCGTCGTGTCCAATTCCTACGACGATAACCATTACACCACGGGCGCCTCCAGGGGGTTGTTTGCATGTGCAAAGAGGGTTTTTAAAGAGGTTTGAAAGTTTATAAAATGTTTTGAAATTTATAAAAACTTAAAAACTAAAATGTATCTTTATTATCTAATCAAACATGTTTAAATATACATCATCATTATTATGTCGCGCCATCAGCACGGATATCCCAGAACCTCCCTCGCCACCCCTCCCTATCATCCATTACTTCCGGCAGATCTTCAGGATTACATCCTTGGTCGGCACAGAGCTGCTGTATGTAGGTTCTAGCTGGTCGTCCTGCCTTTTCTCATTCACAAGAAAGGGTCCACAGGAGTACATCACTTATGAGCTCGTCCCTACTTCTCCAACAGTGTCCCGCATCTCTGGTTCGTCTAACTTAGATAGTTTTCTTGATGAGTGGTAGATGACCGTTCAGCAACTGTTCTGTGGGGTGCTGCCTCCATGATTTGTTCAATATTGCTCGCAGCATTCTTCTGTAGTTGCCGTCAAGCTTTTTCTCCATTCATTTAGTTAGCGTCCATGTAGTGTATCCATATAGCAGTATCAACACGACTGCAGCTTGGAAGAAACTGCGTTTTATTTTATCGTTCAGGTCTGACTTCCATATGACCGATAGGCTATCGATAGCTGTCCATGCCTTTAGTAGCCGCGTGTTGATGTCAGCCTCAGTTGATGACCACTGCTTCTTAGGTAGGTGAACTTTTATACTAGTTTCAGAGAGTTACCGTTTAGTGTGGAGACGTCGCCTCTTTGATTAAAGCATATATATTCCGTCATGTGTGCATTGGCATGGAGGCCAATGCCAGCAGCTGCTCGTTCAAAACTATGTAGTCGGATTTCGGCCTGGGCGTGTGCATTTGCCAGAAGCGCTATGTTATCGGCATAGTCGGCGTGGTTAATTGTTGTTGCGGGGTACCGTCTGCTTCATTCCTTTGTTAGCTTGAAACCGTTGTCTTTCATTAGACATCTTTCAATACACGTTATTAGCCCATAATCTTAACAGATGATAAAGAGGTATGGGCTAATGTGTCTCCTTGCTGTACACCTGCTACAATGTCGAAGTAGTCTGTGTCTTCATCCAAGAAACTGACTTTTACTTTTGTGTTTCTATATAGCACTATTATAGCTGCGACGGTTTCTTTTGGTAGGCCGTAGGCGAGTAGAATTTGCTCCATCTTTCCACTGTGAATGGAGTCAAAGGCCTTGGTAAAGTTGACAAATAATATTGTTGCCTGTAGGTTTTTTGCACGTACACCTTCAAGAATTCGACGGATAGTCAAAATTTGTGACGTCTTAGATCTACTCTTCCGGAAGACATTTTGGTTCTTCCTGAGTATGTTGTCAATTTTGGGTTCTATTCGGTCGCATAGTAGAGCATTGTATATCTTGGCCGCTATGAATGTAAGGGTTATAACTGTGTCTTGGCTAATCTGAAGTTGCCCTTTTTAGGGAATGGGAAGATGCATCCCTTCATCCATCCGTCTATCGGGTTTTGATTATATACGGCATTACAGTGTCGGAGAAGCATGTCGTCGAATTGTCTGGTCTTTCATACTTCTGGTGGTATTTCATCGAGACCTACCGCTCTTCTATTTTTAATTTATCTCAGTACTGAGTTGCGTTCTTCTTGTGTAAACTGTCCCAGTTTGATGTCTAATTGTTTAATATAATTCTCGAGACCGGTTCAAGTAAAATTTTCGGAGAGTTTTCAAGTAAATCCTCGAAATGCTGTTTCCAAAGGTGTATTCGATCTTGTTGGCTGGTAGCTTTCAGTTTAGTTTTGGCAGTACTCTTCCTTTTGCTCACTTCGTTTACTGTGTGCAACGCTATCCTAGATTGTCTATCTTCAACCGAGTTTCTAATCATCGATCTGATTTTGTATGTATTCTGTTTGTTCTTTTAGGTATGTGTTAGCTAATTCCTTTTGTGACACTCTTTGTCCCTCTCCCCCCTCTCTCTCTTTATATATATATATATAGATAGATAGATAGATAGATAGATTGTGTGTGTGTGCTTCATAGAAAATACATTTACTTCTAAGACTACTGGAATAAAATAAAGTTTTTGCAACAATATTAGCGATGTGCAAATAATATATTAAGTTCAACAATATTCATTACTGTATCATCCGCTAGCCTCATTTAAGAATCTGTTCCTTTGTGTTATGTCACCTCTGTTGTTTTCCAAAGACGAACATAATTTCCATATATATCTTAAAAGTATAGGCGAGAAACATTGAATGTGTATTTTCCCCAGTCCACAATTTCAATCAGTTTGGACACATGATGGTCAGTTGAAACTTTTCTTGACATTTGAAGTGTATTAACTTCTATGGACCCCCACTTATGGTCGAGCAAAAGCAGGACGACCAGCTCGAACATACATACAGCAGCTATGTGAAGATACGGGATGTAGTCCAGAAGACCTGCCGGAGGCGATGAACGATAGGGAAAAGTAGCGAGAGAGAGTCAGGGATATCCGTGCGGGCGGCACGACATGATGATGATGATGATGAAGTCGAAATTAATGCGGCCGAAAATACTCTCTCTCTCACTCACTCTCTCTCTCTCTCTCTTTCTCTCTCTCTCTCTCTCTGTATTTATATATTCATATTAGTTTTGTTGAGGCACAATATCAGATTTATGAGTATAGGGCACCCAATGAGAATCGAGCTCGATAATAATGATTTGTTAGCAAAGTTCGTTGCTACCAATTACTATGTGCAGCGTGCTATAGATGAGCTACATTGGATTATATAAATAGATTAAGTATTTCCACGAACTTATCGAGATTTACACAAGTGATTAAAATCCATTTAACTCACCTAAAATGAATAAAATTTTTATTGGCTTTATATCATTAGAAGGAAGAAATGAAGAATATTTTCAAATAAAAAAAAACTTTTCCTGTATAAAAAAGCCGAGATAATTGTGATATATATATATATATATATATATATATATATATATATATATATATATAGTTGTTAATAAACATAACTCCAATAAATCAATAGAAATAAATTTGGAGCGCCTGAAAAGCCAGCACTTTTAAAGGAATAAACAGGAATTCGAAAAATTTTTGAAACTTAATAAAAACTTTCCGTGTTTATTGCATCGATGCCTGAATTTATCAAATAAAAAAGTTTCTACGGAAAAAATATTACCTGAAATTTATTTTATTTGATGCAAATACCTCTTCTTGATAAAATACATACATCATGTCCGTCAAAAATCACTAAAAGCTTGGCACGTGTGCTTTCTAAAGGTTCGAGTTGGTTGTATGAGTCCTGTTTGCGAACGTAGCACTCAAATAAATTTGTCGATTGGAATCCTTTCAAAATACTCAAGTATCAATTTACCCAACCACTCAGCCAAGATTTGACACATTTTTAATAGGAGTACATCTGGTTTGAATTCAGTTTTTCCTTCAAGACGGGTGACCCTAACAAAGTTAAACAGCCCAATCGACTCAACTGTTATCCATAGTTGTTGATTGAAGACATAGATTCAAGTTTTACTGAAGTGTATTCGCACAAAATTTAACGCGAACAGCTTTGTCCAGGAATTGAACTCGGATCACCGCGTCTTTGTCCAAATGGGGAAATGGTTATCGTGATATGACTCAAGTTCAAATACTGATCGAAACTATTACTGTTTTACTAATAATCATATAATAATCGATCGTATAATGTTCTGCTAGAAATATTAGAATCCTGGTATCTTATTTTAGACAAAAATCAGATATTGATTTTTGTCTTATTTTCACTTTGGTTTGGTTATCGGCCATTGTTGGCTATTCAACGTCAAATCCTGTTTATAGATATCTGATTAATGTATATTTTTGTAAACACATTTGGTATATATTTCTAACAATTCAGTTTAGCATGAGTCAATAAAGTTAAATGGTTGCAAGTATTGCTACGTATCACTACCAGTTCAATTAAACATCAGTTATCTGTTTACCCACAGTTAAATGATCAGACAGTTCTATTTTTCACAATTCAATTTAGCATAAGTCATTTGTTTGCACTTAGTTTAAATATCACACAGTTTTATATAATCCATAGATACCCTACGGGTGCTACCACTCCGGGTCGGAGAGGACTTAGGAGTGATTACAATGAAGGAGTACTCTGCATTCCCCAAAGCTCCAGCATAACTGGAGCCTCACTATCAGATTTTTTGTGTCATATCCAGGACTGGGCTAATTACGTTTTCGGTTTCGTTGTTTATGGCATATCCACCTTAATGGGTTATTTAATGCTAAAGCTATTACTATAAAGATGCTGCAGTGATACTATTTAACTTATAGCTAGTGGGGATTAGAGGGTTCAATGTCTTTCCAAAAGTTGTTAGTTCGAATGTGAATGTAAAGGCGCAACTGAAGTTCGAACTCGTTTTCTAGGAGGTCGCAGTCCAGTACTTTAGCCATTACGTCACGGGGATTCCCCCATTTACAATTTCATTTGTTAAGAATCGAGGAAATATTTTTAATCCTCTGAGATGATGTTTTTAAAGAGAAAATAATAAACATATACACATCTGTTTAATTCCTTGTATTATACAAGCAAACGGTACTTTTACTGGTCTAGAATGAGACTAGGTTGCGAGACCCACACAGAACTGGCAAAATTAGAGATAGAAGTACACAGGACAGTTTCGTCTCCCCTTTATACGGTACAAAATTACATAGATAGGATCCTGAAAGGTACTAGATCACCGGGACAGAGTGGGCCTCGGAGCAATAGAAATGGAAGGTTACTCCACATTCCCCATATCTCCAAGACTTGAGCTTCACCATCAGATGATTTAATGTCATATCCAGGACACTCATAGGGGGGTCTTACCTCTCTGCAGAGATGCAGTCGGTGTATTGTATTGCTTTGGCCGACTGCGCTGTAGAGGTAGTATATGTAAGTGTCCCATCTATCGGCCAAATAGATATTTTCAGAAAGGATTAGTATTGGATTGGAATACATGAAAACATTTAAATTTGTACAATTTATTTGTTTTAAATAGGAAACTTAGTGCCATGTAATTGTGTACAAATAAATTATTAAACAGAAATGAAAAAAAATGTGAATAAAAAAAATTTACAGTAGAATGTAGAAAATATAAATGGTTGTAAATATCATAAAACTCTCGCAAATTAATCAAAATTCGGCATTAAATATCCCCTTTACGGATTAACAGGACGTCAAACAAATAAACCTAATCAAACCCTTTAGACAGACATCAGTGGCGCATGAAAGTTGCAAGCACGCAGAGGGGATCTAAAGAAAGGACCATTCGGCTAACAGAATGATGTGGTGATACGTGAAACTTAGAGTTACGGAATGAGTTACACAGGATTCTGATGTAGAATTTGGGTTTTTTTACTTGCTCTGCTAGTAAAGCAACGACCACTGTTTAGCTTTGTTTTCACACGCGATATCTTCTTGGTTAGTGGGGTTTATGGCATATCAATTATTGTTAGTTATTCGACGCCAAATACTGTTTACACGAATATATTAGATGTGCTTTAATAAAAAAAAGGCGACATCTCCACACTAAACGGTAGTTCTCTGAAACTACTAGACAAGTTCACCTACCTAGGAAGCAGTGTCTCATCAACCGAGACAGACATCAAGACGCGACAACCAAAGGCATGGACAGCTATCGATAGGCTATCGGACATATGGAAGTCAGACCTGACCGATAAAATGAAACGCAGTTCCTTCCAAGCAGCGATCGTATCGATACTGCTGTATGGATGCACTACATGGACGCAAACGAAACGGATGGAGAAAAAGCTTGACGGCAACTACACAAGAATGCTGCAGGCAATATTGAACAAGTCGTAGAGGCAGCACTCCATAAAGCAGCAGCTGTAGGGCCACTCACCACTCATCACGAAAACTATCCAAATTAATCGAACCAGACATGCGGGACACGGTTGGAGAAGTAATGACGAACTCATTAGCGACATACTCCTGTGGACCCCATCACATGGACGAGCAAAGACCAACTAGAACCTATATACAACAGCCCTGTGCCGGTACTGGATGTAGCCTGGAAGACTTCCCGAGAACGATGGACAATAGAGACGGGTGGCGAGAGAGGGTCAGGGAGATCCGTACTGGCAGTGTGAGATGATGATTATGAGATTTATATTATTTGAAACACGTTTTGAAGATAACATTTTTAAACCAGTCTAAGCTCATTTTTTTTTCACAGTTGTGGTTTGAAGTATTGCTATGTAACACTAACATTTTAATCGAACATCAGTCATTTATTTCCACACATTTAAAAATGATTTGTAAGTAGTTTTACTTTTAAATGAGTTAGAACTAATTTGTTTGCCCACTAGTATTGCTATTGTTTCTACATAGTTAAATAGTTTTAATCATTGTTATCTAACACTTATCTTGCCCAGTCGGCTGGGGCTGTAGAATACACTGACTGCACCTCTGCAGAGGGGTAAGACCACCCCCCAATGAGTGTCCTCGATATGATACTGAACAGTCTGATAGTGGGGCCTTGGAGAATACGGAGCACCCCTTCCTTGCCATTGCTCCCAGGTCCACTCTGGCCCGGCGTGGTAGCACCTGACAGGGACCTATCTATGGATTAAATAGAACTAACGGCATACTTATGCTAAACTGAATTGTTTGATTAAACTGAATAGCTTGAAATAGAAATATTTTTTGACAATTAAACCGTACTTACATTTAAACTGCGTGCTTATGCTAAACCGAATTGTTTCAAATAGAACAGTTTTTGACATTGAAACTGTATTTACACTTAACTGAATTGTTTAAAATAGAACTGTTGACATGTAACTGTGTGTAAACAAAATCTGTACTTATACTAAACTGAATTAGATAAATTAGAACTGCTTGACTAAACTGAATAGGTAGCAATAGAAATATTTTTCTTAATGAAACTGTACGTACATTTAAACTGCGTACTTATGCTAAATTGAATTGTTTGAAATTGAACTGTTTTTAACATTGAAACTGTACTAACACTAAACTGAATTGTTATATATAACTGCTTGAATAGTTTGAAATAGAAATGTTGTGACAATTAAATTGTATACTCATGCTAAACTGAATTGTTTGAAATAGAACTGATTATTAACATAAAAATGGGTTTGGCGTTAAATAACCTACAAATGTTGATATGCACTAAAACCCAACAAACCAAACCAAGCTAACACTTATCATTCTATTCGATATTTATCATTTGTTTGCATACAGTGAAGTGTTACAGCTATTCCTATTTAAAACTATTTCTACTGAATACAATCTATTAATTTACTCATAGTTAAATCGTTCCAAGTATTGCTATGTAATACCTATAATTCTATTTTGCATAAAATTAAATGGTTCCAAGTATTGCTATGTAATATTTATGTTACTCTTTCGTTTGTACGTTGTCAAATGATTCCATATATTGCTATATATCACTCACATTTCGATTTAACATCAGTCATTTGTTTACGCACAGTAAAATGGTCAAACAGTTCTATTTCTAACAAATAAGTTTGAAGTAAATCATTTGTTTGCTCAGAGTTTCAATGTCAAACAGTCCTATTTACCCATAGATGGGACCCCATCAAGAGCTACCACTCCGAGACAGAGTGAGCCTGGGAGTAATGCCAATGAAGGAGTACTCTACATTTCTCAAGCTCGTGGATGTGAGCCTCCCCATTAGATATTTTTGTGTCATAAATTGGACACTCATTTGTTTGTTTTTTCTCCTCTGCAGAGGTACAGTCTGTGTGTTCTCCAGCCCCAGCCAACTGGGATAGTCGCTAATTATATATATATATATATATATATATATATATATATATATATATATATATATATATATATATATATATATAAAGAAAAATTGATAACAAGGTAATCCAAGTAGAAGGAGAGATTTATGGAGAAGCAAAGTCGACACTATAGCGTTTCGGTTCTAATGAACCATCATCAGGGCTATGAGGGATGATATTAGTGATGTTAATTAGAACCGAAACGCTATAGTGTCGACTTAGTTTCTCAATAAATCTATCCTTCTACTTGGATTACCTTGTTATCAATTTTTCTTTAGATATTATCGGATGGCACTTCATAATTTACATTCATATATATATATATAGAGAGAGAGAGAGAGAAACTCTATGTCTCCGCTATCGTATCAAAGATCTATATATGCTTTATCACTGATATTGCGCACTCTTTGCTTATAAACATTGTAAAGGAAATATTTAGTTTATTTTTTCTTCTTGCGAGTTTTTCACCAGAGTTTTAACTAACGATGTTTCACTGAAGTCGAAGTAATATCTCCCCAAATGATCAGTACTTTTGTAAGTATTCTATATGATTTTAAAAATGCTACAGTCTACATGGTCCCGATTCTTCCTCATCTTCAGTTTCCTCAAGTCTTTTCCCACGCCTTTGGACACGGTTTCATGGTCACCAACTACAATAGACATTACCGCCATTTTCATGTTCCAGAACAAACCCCATGGCGTGGTGGCTAAAGTGCAGGTTTGTTACATCGTAGTAAGTGAGTTTGAACCACTCGCGTTACTGGGTTAACTCTCTGATCATAACATTTGAGAAAAGTGTGATTTTTTTATCTATCAAGCTATGGGTTAAATAGTATCGCTACAGTGCTACAAGGATGGCTTTGGAATTAAATAACCCGCAAAAGTTGATTTGTCATTAAAGAAAGAAACCAAATCGACCCTTTATTTCACAGATTCTATTTTAATCTTTCCAGCGAGATCCAGCTATTTTTCTATATTTTCGCTTTCTTTTATTTTCGCTCTGTAGTCCCCTAGAACGGTGCAATCCACTAGATTCAAGTTCTTTTTTTCTTATTAATATATAAATCTGATCATTTGGTCGGAATCGGGTGATTCGTTCATATCTCAAAGTCCCAGAAAATATTTTCGTCACATTTGGTCACGATCCTTCCTCCGATTTTTAACTCTTCCACTCTTTTTTCAAACCTTTGCAGACCATTGCAAGTTCATGAACTACAAATGGTACCAACGTTATTATTATTATTATTATTATTATTATTATTATTATTATTATTATTATTATTGTTGTTGTTATATACTTAGCTTATAGATAATCTATATGTGCATAGATAAGATATGCCTTGTTGCAAAAGTCTGGAAAAACGAAACTGCTTTTGATACACTCGAATATTCTTTTTAATTTCAGAATTTTTTTAAACTTGTAAAATTTTTAGAATCTTTTGCAAACGATAATGCAGGTTGTTTTCATAAAATCAATTTCTCTTCCCGGTTACAAAAAAATCCGTCGGTTTATCAATATAAATTTATTCAAATTTCTCACTCGGCAAACGGGATTGGATGAAAGCAAACAAAACAATGTTGATTTATAATTTAGTGGTTTAGAAACGCACAAATGTTATGTAGCAATATCTAAAAAGGAGAGAAGCGTGTTTATTATTTCCCCCCTCTTTCGCATCAACTAAATTAGCCGTCCCTTTGTACTTGAATATAGCAGAATCTAAAGGTAGTTGCCTAGTAGAAAGGGCTAAAGAGGCAACATAATTGTAGTAAAATAATCATATGTACACCTGCTAATTTGTTTATCCCTCATAGGCAGTTAATATTTATATTAGTTCAGGTAGAATGGGAAAATTATTTCTGTAAAATCTTCCAAACAAACCTTGGTGTAATACCTCTGTGAGTTGCTTTGTTTTTGAAGAGAATAAAGGTTTTCCGACACTTAATTTGACTTGAGATTAGAAAGAACAAGATCGTTACCAGTTTCAGGGCTGAAAATTAACTATTTTGTAAACACTATTTTGCTTATTAAATCTATTTTAAAAAATCAACCACTAATTATTATTCAAACAGAACCACTTTAATTTCCAGTGATAACTCTCGTTCAAAATATTTTCACAAGACAGTGATATTTACTGCCTTAAAATAGGGATCTCTGAATTGCTTTGCTTTTCTGGCAGTAAATTTGACTTAGAAAAGTAGTTTCAGGGCTCAAAATTGTCTTATTTGAGTAAGTATCCATTTTGCTTATATATATCATCATCATCATCATCATCATCATATCGCGCTGGTAGCACGGATATCCCTGACCCTCTCTCGCCACTCCTCCCTATCGTTCATCGCCCTAGGTAGGTCTTCAGGACAACATCCCGTATCCTCACATAGCTGCTGAATGTACGTTCGAGCTGGTCGTCCTGCTTTTGCGCGGCCATGTGTGGGGATCCATAAGAGTACATCTCTTATGAGTTCGTCTCTGCTTCTCCAGCAGTCTCCTGCATGTCTGGTTTGTCTAACTTGAATAGTTTTCGTGATAGGGGGCAGGTGGCCGTACAGTTGGTGTCTTGTGGGGTGTTGCTGCCAGGACTTGTTCAGGATTGCACGCAGCATTCTTGTGTAATTGCCATCTAGCTTCTTCTCCAGCCGTTTTGTTAGCGTCCATGTAGTGCATCCATATAGCAGTATCGATGTGACCGCTGCCTGGAAGAATCTGCGTTTCATTTTATCGGTTAGGTCTGATTTTCATATAATCGATTGCCTATTGATAGCTGTCCATGCTTTCGTTAACCTCGTTTCGATGTCCTTTTCGGTTGTTTCGGCTTGGTCAGGTGTATTTGCCAGTATCGCTATGTCATCGGCGTAGTCGGCGTCGGTAATTGTTGTTGCGGGGTACCTTCTGCTTCTTTTCTTCGTCAGTTCGAAGCCATTCTCTTTGATTTTGTCAATCGATGTTCTAAGTACGTAGTCTAGACAAATGATAAAGAGGTACGGGGCCAGCGTGTCCCCTTGTCGTACTCCTGCTACAATGTCAAAGTATTCTGTGTCTCCATCCGGTGATCGTATTTTTACTTTAGTGTTTCTATAGAGAATCGTTATTGCCGCTATGGTTTCTTTAGGTATGCCATACGCTAGTAGGATTTGTTCCATCTTTCCTCTGTGAATGGAGTCGAAAGCCTTGGTAAAGTCGACAAATATTAATGTCGCTTGTAGGTTCTTTGCCCGTACACCTTCAAGGATTCTGCGGATGGTTAATATTTGTGAGGTCGTGGATCTATTTCTTCGGAAGCCATTTTAGTTTTTTCTAAGTATGTTGTCGATTTTGGGTTCTATTCGGTTTCGTAGTAGGGCATTGTAGATTTTGGCAGCTATGGATGTAAGTGTTATGCCTCGGTAGTTTTTGGCTAATCCGAGGTCCCCCTTTTTAGGGAAGGGGAGTATGCATCCCTTCATCCATCTATCTATCGGATTTTATCCCTTCACATGGGCTGGATATTACGATACAAGGTCATTTTTTAAGCCGAGTTTGACAGGTTTGAATACAGAGTTTTCATTCTCTTAAACCGATTGACGTACCAAAGTTTAAAAGTCCACAGTGCTCCACTATTTATCCATAGCTAAAGGAAGAATAATTGGATTCATACTTCTCCCCAAAGTAGTGCTATATGAAATGCAAAACAGCCTCGTCTTGGTTTTGAACACGTGTTGCCGTGTCCATTTCTTACTACAGTAACCATGACACCAAAAACGTCGCCATTTTGCTTATAAAAATCAATCATTAATTATTATTGAAAGTAAAACCATTTTATCGTATTGGCTTCTTTGTTTTAATGGCATATCGACCTTTGTAGGTTATATAAAGCCAAAGCTATTCTCCTAGAAGAACAGTATTGCTACTATTTAACCTCTAGCTGGGAGGATAAGGGGGTGTTTACCTTTCCCAAAGGTATTTGGCCGAAAGTGAACGTAACAGTGCGACTGGTGTACGAACTAGCTTACTACGATTCTGCAGTCCATCGCTTTAACCATTACACCACGAGGACACCCTGCATCCCATTGGTAATGAACTCAAGTTCTTCACGAGATAGCTATATTTATATCTACTGTTTTGTTTTTGTTTTTTTATGTGAAGAAAAAACATCGTGATATTCACAGTTAGTGGTGTTCATTTTTTTAAAAAAGTATGATTATTTCTTCGAAAGTTTGCGATACTTCTGCAAGTTCTATCTTTAGTTTCTCGATGGGAATTCGATAATGATTCGATACAAAGAACAGAGAGAGAGAGAAATAGTCAGCAAAAGAGGTAGTTATTTTTATCTGCTATAAAATCGGATTGTGATTTAAAACGTTTGATGGGTATAAAGATTGAGAAATATCAAGAATTCTTAAAGCAACTGACGGGATATTGCTGTCCCGAGTTTTCATTCTTTGGCAGTGAATTGAATAGAGATTAAAGATTGATTCTAAGATTATAATTCGGGATGTGAAAGCGATGGTTTCCTAGAGCTGCCAATGAGATATTTTTTCTGTTATAGTGTCACAGGTTGACACTGTATGAAAGAAACTTAAGAATAAAGTGAAAGTTTTATTTATATTTGAAAACATGTAAATTTTTTAAAAAAATCTTTTTAAAGAGGTTGAATTTAACAATTCGAGAATTTTTATAAAAATTTAATCCCGGCTTAAATTTCTCGAACGAGTCAGGATATTCCTTATGTGAGGTTTAAATGATTAGGGCATATTAATCCTTGGAATTTAGGAATTTGCAAAATTAGACGACCAGATTTAGAGAGAGTCAACCAAAAAAAGAGAACTTGCCGAAAAATGGTCTTTGCCTACCTGGCAGATGATAGTTTAAAATTGAAAGAAAGCGAAAAGAAAGATAAGTACCTAGACCTTGCTAGAGAACTGAAAAACTATGGAACAAGAAAATGGCGGTGATGCCAATTGTAATTGGTGCACTCGGTTGTCGATAAAAGATTGGCACAGGGACTGAAAAAAATTGGAAATAAGGGGGCCAGTGGAGATCCTTCAAACTACAGCATTATTAAGATCGGCCAGAACACTGGGGAGAGTCCTTGAGACTTGAGAAGACTTGCTGTCACTGAAACTCCAGTAGAAGACCATCAGCTAATGCTGATGTGAAAACTCTCAAATAAGAAGAAGAAGAAGAAGAAGAAGAAGAACAACAACAACAACAACAACAACTGTACGGATATATCAGACAACAAACTGGCAAGATTACACTCGAGATATCCTGAATATGGCTCAGGAAGGGAAACATCATAGAAAAACTAAATATTTTCTATTAAGCGCAAAAAACAACGCCATAAGGAAAAAAATTGATTAAGCCAAATTGATTGTGCAACAAAATAGCAAGTGTAGATTCTGTGGAGACAAATTTTAAACTGTTAATCACATGATAAGCAAATGCAGTAAAATGGCACAAAAGAAGTACAAGACTAGACGCGACAGTGTAAGGAAGATGCTCCACTGGGAATTGTGCAAGAGATTGTGCAGTTAGACAATACTACAAGAACGTTCAAGAAAATGGATGCATAAAATTCTCTGGGACTTTAAGATACTAACTGATCACCTCATCTCAGCCAGAAGACCCAAGCTAGTTTTAATTAACAAGAAAAAAATTGCCATCGAGATGATTTTGTCGTTCCGGCTAACCACAGTGTGAAAAGAAAAGAAATGGGAAAAAAGACTGTTACTCGGATCTTGCCAAAGAGCTAAAAGAACTAGGGAAAATTAAGATGACCGTGAAGCCCATAGTAATTGATGCGCTTGGAAAAGTCCCCAAAGGCTTGGAAAAAGACGTGATTTGGAAATCTGAGGAAAAGTTAAGACCAATCAGACCACATCATCATTAAGATAAAATTGGATTCTCAGATGAGTCCTGGAGGTCAGAAACAGAAATAGTGTAAAAAGAATTGAGATTATAGTGGAAGATTTTAAAAATAACGACAAAGAAAAAAATTAAACGGGAATTTTTAGGAACTAACAGATGAATTACTTAAAAGAATTTGGTCTGTATTTAAAAATAGGATTGGTAGTGAATATTTTCAGTGCAAAGAAACTTTTTAAAATCTATCTGAGAAGATAATAAAAAGGAGAAATGTCTAAGGAGGTAAAAATGAATAAATAAATACAATTTATAATCAGTGTTGATTAAGTGCAAGATGGCAAACAGTTATCGACCCGGAAAATGAAATCATAAAACCGAATTTGATGTTCCGCTAAAATAGTTATTGTTCTCTTTGCACGAATTACCTTACGTTTACCTCTCCCTTCGTTCTGTTAATATGCTAAATGGAACCATCAGGTACAAGGATATTTATCGGGATAAACAAAAAACGAATTTTCCCTAAAACCACTCATTTTGAAAAAAATGATTTTGAAAAAAGAATACCAAATATACCAGTCAGGAAAAGAATGTTTTACCGCTTTAAACCTTGATGTATTTTCTCATCTACTTTGATTTGGTTTGGTTTATTTCATGACATTTCAAACATTGTAGGTTACTTAATGCCAAATTCTCAATACGTTTATGCTAAATATACATAATTTGTAAACACATTTCATTCATAACATTTTTAAACCAGTCTGAGCACATTTTTTGCACAGAGTTAAATAATTTCAAGTATTGTTATGTATCACTAGTAGTTCAATAAAACATCAGTCATTTGTTCACGCACAGTTAAGTGATCGAAGTTCTATTTCTATCAATTCAGTTTATTATAAGTCGTTTGTTTATTTTTTTGAACATAGTTTGAATGTCAAACATTTTGTCACGTGATAGCTCACGGAGACGAAGAGGTAAGACTGATACTATCCTCCCGTGTTGAATTAGCACTATCTAGCAGTCAAAAAGTGACCGTTCAGAGAGAATGTGGGTCACAGAGGGGATAAACAGATTTTGGTACTTAGTGACCTCAGGTCGCCGGACATCGGAAGGGGAAAGAGAGAGAAGCCAAATGATTGGCTGGGACCCCAAAACGGAAGTGGGGCTCCCTTCCCCTCAGCGGAAGTAAATAGGAAGAAATTTAGTTTTTGGGCAAGGCTCGTGGCAGACGAACCATAGCCATTTTACTCCGGGTTGAAGACAAAAGATTAACTGAGACACGAAGGGCTCCAAATCCTTCAAGCCAGTATTAAAAACAGAACAAAGTCTATTGGCCCGTGAAAGAAGAAAATTCTCCAGTGGAACCCCGTCGAAAATAAGATAGGTAACTTTGGGGACATTTTTTCTTTATACCCAAATTTCGTTTACCACACTCTCTCTCTCAATTCGAAGAAGGATAAAAGCCAAGAAAAGACATTTATATTTGTGGACTGTCCAATTATATGTTTTGACACTCTGAACGTGTATATATAAGTAGTAAAGGATTTTATGTATTTTCATGTTACCATGTGGTCTATGTTGTTACTTCATGCTTTCTTTTCAGCTTCTATTCGCCTTATGTTATCTTGCTTAGAATTGTCCTATTAATTCCTAAAGTATCACACGGGAAACCGGAGTTGCCGACTACTACAATATTAATATTATTACGACTAAAACCTGTAGGCCCATACTCTTCTGTTGTCTAAGGGGAAGAAGTTTAGCGGCCTGGTGGGTGTGTGATAGTGTGAAATTTGGAACCCCTTTGCCAGCGGTGGTCAGTCTGGCCCTAAATTATTCCCTCACGTAATATGCCAGTTCTTATATGCCTGAGAGAAAAACTCTGAACAGGACTTATTCTGTAGGGGATCAAGTGCCAACCTGCCCCGTCTTCACACGTGCGAAAATAAAGTCCCGTTTTGGGATTTTAGTCGATTTGCCGTCACAATTTCTATTTGACCCATAGATAGGACCCTATAAGGTGCTACCACTCAGAGCCTGAGTAGTCGAAAGAGGTACTCCGCATTCCTCTAAGCTGGAGCCCCACAATCAGAAGATTTAGTGTCACAACTAGGACACTCATTAAAGGGTGTCTTACTTTTCAGCAGAGATGCAGTCGGTGTATTCAATAGCTTCAACCGAATGGACTGTTCTTTCTATCCTGGAAAAAATCACCTCTGGGAAATTTCATATCAAATTCGTCTCTCACGCGTTTGAAGATTTAAACGATACACAAAACGCCGTAGTCCTTAGATAAGATACCAAGTACTCATAACCGAAAGAAACGCATTCTCAAATGAGGCTAACACATGATGCAGCCATAAAGTAAGTTAGACACTCATTTCTTATCTAATATCGTGAAAAATATCTCATCACTATCATGACACGTTGATCGACGGAAAAGGTGATTATGTATTCACCCAATCCCCCCACTATGGCCGGATGCGGCATGACCGATTTTTATACGAAGTAAAGCTGGTTTTTATTGTTTTCCTTCTCCTAGACTGGTTGCCATACTATTTACCTGTAGCTGAAGGCGAGGGGAGAAGAGAGTGATCTGCCAAGAATTTAGACTCAGGTCGTCGATTCCATATCTTACGAGGATAATTAGTTCGCAAAGAGTAAAATTGGGTTTTGGCAAACTGTAATTTCATAGTTTCTTCATCTTCTATGATTTCAGGTTTTGGCAAGGAATGAAAATGAGATTAGGAATGGGTTGTTGGTTTAAAATGCACATTAATAGGACATATTTTTTTTTACTTCTTTATGAAGATAATTGAAAAGTCTTTATGTGAACCTCAACAAAGAGAAGAGAGAAGGGAAACTGATTAAAATGAGACAAAAATCGATATTTAAAAATGTACCAGGTCTCACTTTTTAAACTTGATGTGTAATACGATGAACCATGTTGAATATTTAAGTTTCAAAAATAATACTGCGACTCTAATTCCGAATACGAAAAACCAGACAGTCTACATTTTTGTATAAAAGTCCGACGTAAACTCGAGGAGAGAGGAAGACCTTGTAAGGATATATATAACCGTATCTCACCGCTACAAAAAGGCACTCCCCGACCGATTTGCACCAACGTCTAACCCAAATTCTATCTTCGGGTTTCAAAACTCAACTCCCCTGAATCTAAAATTATCTTTTTTTTTTATATATATATATCTTGTTAATTATTGAATCAGCAAGTCATATTAGCACACTTGTCATTAACTTTTATTTCTCCACGCTGGTCGACAATCCTTGATTTGTTTATTATCCATATTCTGAGTTCCTCGACGTTATTTTGACGTGAGATGTTTAAAATTGGTCACCATCTTTACACGCGTTTGATCTTTGCAAGGAACTATACTTACACTCAAAGATTTTTTAACCAATCCATAACTTCACCAGACTATATAATAAAATAATTGATACAATCAATTATCAATAAAATAATCAATATAATTTATTTCCATCCTAATTATTTTACAGATGCCCGGATAAAAATTCCAGGGATAATAGTAGGGATTTATCCGACTTCTTGCCAAGTCAGATTTGACATGAAATCGTTTCATAGTGGAGGAGTATAAGTAAATATAGACTCGGGCATTGCCGTCACAAAGAACTACTTGCTCACCTCAGCCTTGCTCTTAAAGGGGACCTGAAGCTGTAAGCAATAAATACGGCGCTGCCAAGAAGGTAGTGCCTGACGAAAGGCCCCGCTGGGTGATAGTAGATCAGTCTATCATTCTGTAAAATATGGTCATATTACTAGAACCCAATTTTGCCATCAACATGAAAAAGTTTCGCCATAGAAAAAGCATGCCTGGAAGTGAAGCTGTAAAAAAAAATTCTTCTAAGCAAACATTGAGATGATTCCATTGACTTGTTCTTTCTCAAAACGAATCAAAACCAACTGTATACTGAAACCGTGAAAGTTATCCTTTTCGATTAAGCTGTCTGATCAAAGATAACGTTGGTAGCACTTAAGCAGAGATTTGAATCTCATCCAACTCACAGAATTCATCCATTCAGCGAGTCCATTAGAATCTTTGAACTACTCCAAGATGTATCAGCAGAAAGACATTTTAATTCAGTACTTATTTTCAAAAAAGAGCTTCTTGTTTTAGAAGATTATTGATATATAGGTGTGGGGTTACCATCCATCCATTTATCATATATGCATGTGTGAGTGTATGTTTGTATAAGGATATGAATATGAATATGTATAGGAATATAGATTAATATATATCGATAAATATGAACATATATATATATATATATATATATATATATATATATATATGTATGTATGCATGTAGTTGGGTAGCAGTCTTTCATTTAAGCATGTTTGATAGATAATAAAGACATTTGTCTATGTGATTTTATTATGATCCTTTCAAGTTTCCTGATAAGTGTCTTGGTTTCAGATTGAAATTGGTGGATTAATTTACCAAAATTGTCCCGAGCGCTTTTGGACCTTTCATAAGCCATCATCAGGAATTGCTTGTATGTATAAAGTGTGTTTTTTGAAAGAGTTTTTTGAAAGAGTTTTTTGAAAGATTTTTTTTTTAGACTTTTGAAACATTACAAAATTACGTAAAAAACATAAATGTAGGTCGGAAGATCTCCTTGGAGCAATGGATGATAGGGACGAATGGAGAGAGAGAGAGAGAGAGAGAGTCAGGAAAATCTGACGATGATAATTATAAACTGGCTTCCCACCGAGCTAGAAAGCGGCAAAAAACATTTTATAGTGAGGTGCCTCGCACAAATCAAGAATTATGTTCGGCTAACCCCCCACCCCCCACCCCAAAAAAAGGCTTGGCGCTGTCGGTATTTCCCTTTTGGTCTACCTCAGACGCCGAGCAATAAACTCCACCCTGCAAAGCAGGTATAGCTGGGTGGTGGGAAGGTCCTCTAAGACCAAACGATCAATTTAGCACGTGGCCGAGAAGTGATCATGATTATGATGATGATCTTCTTGGTATATTTTAGTTAGTTTTTTCAGAGCTTAAGTTTCTGCGCATTGGCATTTCCTTTATTAAGTAAAGATGCTTTTTTTCATATTATCTTGTTTTTCACAAACTAGGGTTGACTCCCAAGGAACGCTACATTTGGCTCTTCGTTTGGTTTGTCTACACCCTGCTGCTGCTTCTATATGGGCAGTAACAAAATTTTTATCTTTGACATTAGGAGTATGTCTTTCAGGTGTCTATTTTCTTACAGTTACCGTATATTGATTGCTTATAACCCTATTCGCAAATCAAGACTAGTCATATCTGTTATCTGTTTCTTATAACTACGTAGATTCTTTGCTAAGACATCTTATAATCGGAAGATACAACTTCAAAATTGAAGTATGCCTCACATTTCAAGGCGCTGTTTATCTACTTCTTATGTATAAATTTATAATCTAGTTGTGCTTTAGAATCTTTTGTACGCCTATTGTTTTACCTTCCTTTTTTGGGGGGTGGGGGATTTAGTGTTGATGCATACAAGCCTATTCTCGTGAGAAAATGCTATTTCTTACATTGATAGAGTTTTTTTTTCATGCAGATACTGGCACAAATGTCCTTTTATTATCGGAAACATGCTATTTTATTTCTAGTTTTCAATGGTTATATCAATGTTCCAGAATGCATATTATTACATTCTGGTCGCCTGTGAGCTCAGGTAATTTGTTTATTGTACGTAATCTTCTGACTCTAAAAGTCGCTAAGTGCACAAAGCTTTTTTTTATCTATGCAAGTTTGGTTTGGGTTCTGTAAATGATTTTTTGAACATTTGGACCATAAATCCAACCTCAATAGACCATGTCCATTGTTTATCGGCGTGAAGGGTCACGTGATTTGGACATATAGTTTGAATCGTGGTAATCTTTCGGTAGCTATTTTTCTAATCAATAATCGCCATCCGTATAGCTGAGCACAGTATATTTATTACAGAACTATTTGATCCATGTGAGGTTCCTTCGCCCAGCATCAAGTGATGCGCGCCGTTGACCTGCCTCAGATTCATTTGCTTTACTTTACATCTACCATGCTGCATCCCATGGTTTCCATTACGCTCGAATGGCTCGTATAATACCCTTCTCCATCAGAGACTTAACCCGTGACAAACCAGGGGAAGAATAACTGAGTGATTATGAAGCCAGTATAATTGAATGTAGATAAAAAGAAATTGCCTTCTTCCACCCCCGTAAGTTTTAACTGTCCATTGATCCTATTCAATTTTAATCTATTCTATAGACTCGATGAATTGCTCCCAGCCACGGAAATCATAATTAAAAGGAGAAAGATTTATAAGTTCACCAATGGCTGCGAAGTCCGGAGTTCAATCGTAGATCGAGTCATATAAAAGACTCTAAAATGATACTTAAAACTTAGCATTATAAGTTACGTATCAAGGGTAAAGTGGAACAATCCAGGGAAAGGAGTAGCGCCCTGCTCTACACTTCGGTAGAGTAGCTATCGAAAAGGAAACCTTCGCGTCACTCTCGATTACGGTCGCCAACTTTACTTACTTTTTTTAATCAGGTAATCCAGGTTCAGCTAATTTTTTTTCATTTACCATCTGAGACATGTTATTTTAGTCCATTGGATTCGGAGTTTTCTGATGCTTTTTGTTTGTTCTTGATTTCTAATTTTTTTTTTTTTTTTTTTTGTTGGGGGATTGTAACTGATACATATACTCTGAAATAGTCATTAAAGTCATGAAGAAAACCATCTAATAAGGAGTTCGTAGCATAATGCTTATAACAACCAGTCTAGGAGAAGGAAAACTCTGAATTTAAACCTGTTAAACTCCACATAAGATTGGCTTCGTATCGTATCCTGCTCGTGTGGAGGAGTATATATATATATATATATAGAGAGAGAGAGAGAGAAAGAAGCAATTAATAAAACAGATGACAAATGTATGAATAGTCTTAATGTTATATAACATATGACATGGGTTTTCGGTACGTTCCTAGTGACCCCATGTGCTTTGACAAGCTGTCACGCTGTTATTTGTAAACAGGGAGATGACAGCGTGTCACGGCAGTCGGGTACAACAGGTGTTTAACCGGAAGGAGACCACGTGATAACCACGCAGTCAGATGTAGACAGAGGCAGGGACACGCAGCTGATCAGAGGCCTCTGATCAGCTGCATGTCCCTTGCTCGACGACGGCTTGCAAGGGGGTGCAAGCGTTGACACCCCATGGCTCCCGGAAGAAGATATGGGACAAGAAGAAGTCCCCTCTCTAAGTATATGTCTCTCCATCTATATCTCAAACTAACAACAAACAGCGGGTCCCTTTTGAGAATTAAATGAGAGATATACGGCAGATATACACGTATTTTTATAAAGAAGTGTTTCGTTCGTTCATTGAATTGCGTAAATCATGTATGAGAGTATACAACATGAACTTACTTTTCTGTTTCAACAACTGTAATATTTTTTCTTTTGGCTTTAGGTCTCAACCCAGTTTGAGGGGGGGTGGCGGGGGTGAGTGCCCTCTGTTTTCAAGACGGCTATTTGAAGAGGGAGCAATGGTTGATCAAGCAGTTCGTAGAGCGAAGAAATTTTTACCCTTTATACATTAGTCGGACCACATAAAAATGAGTGTTTTCGTCTAGAAATTGAAAGGATGCCTTAGTTATTTCATATTTATTTCTGGGGGTAAGTGACATTTTACAAAGAGAGTTACTGTTACAGATAATTCGAGATGGTCATTAATTAATTAAGCCACTGTCGTTCAAAAAGTTCAAAGTCTCACCAAGAATAAAGAGCCATAGTTTAATTTTTTTGTTTTGGCAACACACTATCACATTTTATAAAACTTGAAAAACTAATTCTGATTTCTATCTTAATGTCTGTGCAGGTGAGGCTCATACAAAAGTGCACAAGAAATCTAAAATCTTGATGAGGCTGAGAACTTTTGGAGCATCCATCATATATATATATATATATATATATATATATATTCGATTTATTCATTTCCTTCGTTATCAGCCAGACGAATGTTGTTTGTAAAACCTCATGAAAGCAAAGGGCACAGACAAACTTCCATGGCATTAAATATATGCATCTAATATGTATTTATTATTATTATTATTATTATTATTATTATTATTATTATTATTATTGTTATTATTATATGGAACATTATCTTAAAGGAAAAAAACTACACCGACAGATAACCTTTCACGCAAAGACAAGGCTTAAAAATAAACAGGAAAACAACCGTATGATTATAAAAGAAGCAGACAAAGGAAGCACTGAAGTCATCTTAAATAAAACCAATCACAGAAAAAAAATCCAAGAAATACGGTGGGAGGAAACCAATGAATTAATTAATTAATACAAACATAGACAATGATATCATATCAAACATTACAAAATCCTGCACAAAACACAATGAAACATTCACTAAAAAAAAAAGAAAAGTCTTTCCTAACAGATAACATTCCAAAAACTAGAAAATTTGTTCTAGATTACCAAAATTCCATAGGTCCGAGGAAATAAAAATAGCGTTAAAAACGAAAATTTTAAAAATAAATTTAAAACCCAGTTACCTCAAATTTAGACCTATTATAGCAGGCCCATCTTGCCCACAAAAAAGACTCAGCAAACTAATAGATATTCTACTAAAATCATTCCTATATATGATGAAAAGCTACATTAGAGATGCAATCCTCTTTTTAAAGTTCATACTGTAAAAAACTGATCCCACTACATTCATGGTTACATTTGACATTACCAAACTACATTGTAATATCTGCTATGAAGTAGGAAAACAGGCATTTTCATTTTGGGATAGAAAAGCACTTCGAAACCTTACAGCCAAGATTTAACAAAAAATTATCACTAATGATATAAAAATAATCCTAAATAATAACTCTTTCCAATTAAACAACAATTACTTCAAAACATTAGAAGCAGATATGGGAACTAAAATGGCACCAACAAACGCCTCCCAAACCTCAGAGGAATATCTATTAAATCTCTGCAGTAACAATATACAAACAGAATTTATTAGATCATGGATGATCGTTTCATATTCTGGAGATGCTCATGGAGCAGCATTAAAAATTTACATAACTTACTCCAAAACGTAGATCCTAAAATAAAATTATCCATAGAACACAATTTTAAAGACCTAACATTTTTAGGCATCCTCATTGAAAATCAAAATGCCCAAATTATCTCAGACATTTACCATAAATCCACTGACACCCAACAATACCTCCATTTTAAGAGCAACCACGCCAAAGACGGCATAAAATCCATCACTTTAAATATCTTAAATGAATACAGACTTATATACTCACAAAAAAACATTTAGAGGTCGAAAGTTCTTTATGGACGATTAACTCTAATGTGTGATTTACAGACATAAAGCCTGAAAATAAAGAAAATCAAAACAATCTTCAGTATAAAAAAAGAGGAAGAACTTGTTCTAATTGCCGTTGGAACTTGTCTCTCAAATCGCCGCCTGAAGAGGTCGTAAATTCATTACAAGAAAACATATACATGTAATTTGAAATCATTTATTTTAGAATATTTACTTTTCTTTCGTTGGACCAACAACGATCTTCAAATATATATATATATATATATATATAGTAAAGAGATGAGATAACCAATCATTAACATAGCATTATCTTAATGAAAACGTACTGAAACGGTAGACTGCCCAGCAGACCAGTATAAAAATTAAAAGGAATTATGAATTCATTTCTTTATACTTTTCTCATTACAAATAGTTCCACATATTTTTCTATAAAATAAATAAAAGTCGTCAGAACAATGAGAAAACACAATTAAAAAAAATAGAAAATAGATGTCAGATTAAACAAAAACAAAAATTGCGTTTTCTATTTCGCAGAAGACATACAATATATATATATATATATATATATATATATATATATATATATATATATATATATATAAAGATTGTTGTTGATCCAATAAAAGAAGAGTGAATATTTTAAAATGAATATGCCCGCAAATGATATCAGATTTGGTATTTAGGTTTGTAAAGTTCAAAACACTTGTAGACCACAAGTATATTAAGTAATAAAAAACCTAAATACTGAATTTGAAATCATTTTCTTAAATTATATATATATATATATATATATATATATATATACGCACCGGCCTATTTGTCTAGTGAGTAGAGTGTTCGCCAATGGTCCAGGAGACCGGGGTTTAATCCCAGGTCAAGTCATAGCAAAGACTCAAAAAATGATACTTAATATCTCCTTGCTTAATACTTAGCATTATAAGGTGCAGTAAGAGTAAAGTGGAGCAATCCAAGGAAAGGAAGAGCACTCACCCCTACACCTACCTTCATAGCAATTGAAAAAGGTACCTTCAAGTCTCCCTCGACTACGGTCACTTACTTTACTTTTTTATATCTATATATATCAGTAATGAGATTTGTTTTTACACACCAATGATTAAATAAAAAAAATTCCTGGTTTATGACATTAAACTACATATGATAGTGATGCTCTAGTCCTGTCTGGAGCTTCGGGGAATCGGGAATACCCTTTCATTGCCATTATTCCCTGATCTACTCTGACCCGGAGTTGTAGTACCTGTTAGGGTCCTATCTATGGTTAAATAGAAAAAAACCATGACAAAAACCCAGACGTGTGACAACCTATGAAGACTGATGTACACACCTTTAGGTACTCCTAGCCGGTCACCGGTTATTGCAACCACAGAGATGCCAATATTGTCTTGAACCATCCTTGCCAGCTCAACACCTTCTCAGAAGAGAAAGGCGCACAAACAATTAGCAAACCCTAGAGCATTCTCGAAAAACCTTGCAAGCTTCCTCGACAAAAACTGTTCTTTAACAAAGAAAAATATCCATCTCGGCAGGACGTCGGTCAGGATAAAAATTTCCAACAAATGTACAACCTCAAACAAGTAATAATATTTACCAACCCCTCCGCTCGAGCAGGATATGACACAAGGTCAATTTTTAAGCGGAGTTTAACAGGTTTGAATTCAGAGTTTTTCTTATCCTAGACTAGTTGCCTCAACAAGGCTGAAGAACCTAGTCTGTCCTACTATTTACCCAAAGCTGGAGGGAGAATAATTAGATTCATACCTTTCCCAAGGGCATTAGTGCTATGTGAAATACAATCAGTCTCGTCCAGGATTTGAACTCGTGTCGCCGTGTCCATTTCCTACGACGATAACCATTACTCCACGGGCACCTCTAGTTAGCCAATCGAATGAGTTAGCCAATCATATTATACCTGGCCGAAGTGAAGCGGAGAATAAAAAAAGATAAAATGCCAATCGGGAAATTCGCAATCAACCCGATCAGGCTCAACAATTCAGGAAGACATGTAGGTCTCCCTAAACTAGCTGAAATTCATGTGGGTACTGTAGAAGAAAAATGAAACACCTTCAGATCAATCGTGTACATGGTATCCAATGAGAAACTCGGCTCAGCAGTAAGAATGCACGAAGAGAATTTCGATGGAAACAGCATGGAGCTGGAAAATCTAATTAACAACAGGAACCAAGCCAGAAATAACATGCTCAGCAAGAACATCAAGTCAACTATGACCATATATAGAATATAATCTCAACTTCCCGATAGAGATGCAGATGACTCAAAAATAAATGATGGCTGGCAAAAGCGGCTGAACTCCAGACACTTGTAGACTCTAATGACACCAAAGGTTTTTTCCAAAGCACGAGAGTTTTGTGGGGTCAATAGTGAACCACCCAGAACAGCTGCCAGCAAAAAAATTATCACAGAGAATCACGATCTTCAAACCAGATTAAAGGACTACTTTGTTACAATGCTCAATGAACCGTCAACAGTGGAACAATATGCAGTAGACAACATTGAACAAAGACCAACCCAACACTGGATGAGTAAATGCCTAGACCTGTATGAAGTGGGTAACGTTACCTTCTAGCGTTGACAGACTGTATCCAGAAGTGGGGGCTCTCGATATACTCAGCATCATCAAAAAAGATACTTGAAAAATTTTTGAAGTTCCTGCAGACAGGAAGAACGCTCAACTTGTTAGCATCTTCAAGATGGGCGACAGACAAGATTACGGCAACTACCTCAGAATCTCGATTCTCTACAAATCAAGGAAAGTGTTCACCCGCACACTGCTCAATAGAATATCTAGCCCAGTCAGCTGGGATTGCAGGGTACACCGATTGCATCTTTGCAGAAGGTAAGACTCCCTCAACGAGTGTCTTGAATATAACACAAAAAAT
This sequence comes from Sepioteuthis lessoniana, assembly GCA_963585895.1. Taxonomy (NCBI): domain Eukaryota; kingdom Metazoa; phylum Mollusca; class Cephalopoda; order Myopsida; family Loliginidae; genus Sepioteuthis; species Sepioteuthis lessoniana. Next base: position 102,388,661 of record OY757914.1, read on the forward strand.
CTAATGGTGAGGTTCCAATAATGCTGGAGCTTTGGGAAATACGGGCTGTCCTTTCATTGTCATCGTTCCCAGGTCCACTCTGGCCAGTAGTGGTAGCACCTAATAGGGTCCTATCTATGTATCATATAGAACTAAAATGTGTACATGTGCTAAACTGAATTGCTTGAAATAGAACTGTTTGACAATTAAATTGCGTCTTTATGCTAAACAGATTTGTTTGAAATAGAACTGTTTTTGGCATTTAACTGAGTATAAACAAAAACTATTGTTATACAAAACTGAATTGTTTGAAATAGAACTGTTTATATGCATAAAAATGGATTTGGCATCATGGTTGATATGCCATAAAACTAAACCAAACCAAACATACAAACTTTTATCAAAACGACTTAATTCGGCTTTAAATGACACGAAAGGGGTTGATACACCGTAAAACAGATTCAACCAACCAACCAACCAATCAGAATATCGACACTATCACATACTTTCTAATCATGTGGATGCCGCGTAAAACGAAAAACCACAGACTTGATCTTTTGCAACAAATACAAAAAAATTCACTGCACAGAATATGCCCCACAACATGATATTTGTCGACTTCACAAAATCCTTTGACACTGTAAACAGGGAAGCGTTCTGGAACATCCTACAGAAACTAGGAAACCCTGACTACTTCATCAGGTTTATATTTAATTTGCATACGGGAATGAAAGCTTCAATTAACTTGAGAGAATTCTCGAAATTAGTTGAGGTTGGAAATAGACGGAAACACGGCTGTGTTCTTGCCCCCTCACTCGATTATTCTTTCTATAGTCTTGTCTTATGCCTTTATTGATTACACCCTAAGAGTACGGATACAGAGTTGACCAGAGGCAAACCTGTTCAATGACAGTTAATTTAAGTCAGCAAGAAAGACCAGAAATTTTCTGGTACTTGAGCTCATGTTTGCTGACGACTCAACCTTCACGGCACACAACTATCAACATGCACAAGAAATCACCCGTTTCTCGAAATCTGGAAAGGCATTTAAGCTGAAAATTAATCTCAAGAAACCGAGATTAAGTAGCGAACCACTCCAGGATTTAATGACTTTGGTCAAGACATAAACTTTGAGGGCCAGGTAATAACAAATAAAAATCTATGTTCCATAGTTGCTAACAACAACAGACTTGATGCGGAACTAGATGCACAAACGTTAAATACATCCAAAGTTTTTGGTAAGCTGAGGAAGCGAGTTTGGCTCAGTAAATAACTTTCAATAAAATTTAAATGTGCAATGAATCGTGTTATAGGTCTCTAAACCCTCCTTTACGGAACAGAAGCTTGGACGGCATACAAAGGAGATACTCAAAGACTTTATCTCTCTTTGATTCATCACCAGCGCAAAATGCTAAATGTCAAGTGGTGATAACACATCCCGAATTAACTCATCTTAGGGTAATCGTAATTCCCTGGAATATACGTTATACTCGCTACTTGAAACAGACTTGAGGACAGCAGACTACCAAAACAGGTCCTCTATCCTCAACTTAAAGAAGGGTCACGTAAAAAAGGTAGGCCAAAACTCAGGCAAAAACATCATCAAAAGAAACCTGGCGGGTGGTCATAAACATCTCTTAAGACCAATGAAAATAGCTATTCAAAAATCAACAGAACGTCGTCATCGGATAGGATGGACAGATAGTAGAAGTTATGATTAAAGATATGTTTTTGCACAGCAATAATTATATATATATATATATATATATATACACCAGCAATTTAAAATAACTTGAAAATCTCATTAAATAAATGAATTGTGGTAAAAATAGATTCTGACAGACGCATAGAAAGAAAAATTCGTCTTATGTACAATAAAATAAATGTGACGTTATAATATCCATTCTCCAAAATCAAAATTGGTAATATATAATTGATTTCTTTATATAAACGCTATTACACATTCCTTACATTTATTGGACCTGTGTTGGCTTCATTTGAATTTGCCAAAAATAGAAATGTTTCGGGAAGCTTGGTGGGTGGGTCGCTGGTTTCCTAAAGCCGTCCACTTTACCTAAGCTCTTTCTGGTCAAAAACTAAGTCGGTTGCACTTAAACTTACTTTTATCTATTACTGATGTACAGAATTCGTCTATTGAATATTTCAGGAATTATCAGGATGGAACCATTTTTTAAAGAAAATATGTTCTCAAACAGTTTCTAAGACACACATCTATATATATATATATATATATATATATGTATATATATATATATATATATATATATATATATAATGTGAGTTATCATACCCATTCTTCTAAGTCAAAATCGGCGAAGGCAATCGATTTCTATATCTATACGCAATTATGCATTATATATATATATATATATATATATATATATAGTCGGTTGAAGGTTCGGCAAACGTCTCGGAGATATGGGTTCAATCCCAGGTCGCGTCATACCAAAGACTTTAAAAATGTTACTTGATGCCTCCTTGCTTAACACTCAGGAATATAAGGTACGTATCAAGGGTAAAGTGGAGCAACCCTGGGATTGGAGTAGCACCCTCCCCTCAACATTGGTGTAGTAGCTATTGAAAAAGGAGCCTTCTGGTAGCCCTCGACTACGGTCGCCAACTTTACTTTTACTTTATATTTATATATATATATATATATATATATATATATATTTATATATGTGTGTGTGTGTGTGTGTGTGTGTGTGTGTGTGTGTGTGTGTGTGTGTGTTTGAAAGCAAATAGAAAGGAAAAAACAGATACGAAATATCTAACAAGACCAATAAACTTCTGAAATCTACATGGGATGCTCAGGCCATTTTCTAAATTGGGTAGATGATACTGTCAGATTATAATGAGATTTTCCTAATATATAAAAATGAACGAGAATCATGGCAATCTCTCGAAACAGAGAAGCATATTTTATGCACAAATGACAGTTAATACCCACAAAAGTTTTAAACCAGTTTTGGGCAGCATAGTTAGATATTATTTCTTCTTCTTCTTCTTGAATATTTTTTTTCATTTATTAGTTCTTATTTCCTAAATTATTCACATTTTTTGTTTTCCAAGTTTTCTTTCTTTTTGATCTTTTCATGTCCTTCTACTTATACTTCTCTTCTTCTTTCTGTTTTTCAACTGTTTTTATTCTCTTTCTTCTTCTCTGCCCTCTTCTTCCAATTCTTCTTCTTCTTCTTCTAAAAATCTTGACAACAACGAATAAAAAAAAAATTAAAAAACGTTCAATGGGGATTAAAATGAACGTTTGAATGAAAAAGTCTGATTTTTAAATTTCACATTTGACTTTGCCTCCTTTTAATTTGAGTTTCTATTCAGATTTACTGAGATCGTTTATCAAAGTTGAAGACCTTCTTCAAAGTCCAATGATCTAAAATAGACGGACCAGTAACTTTATGATAATTGTTTTTTTTTCTATTTTTTAAATCCTCATAAATTTTGAATATCCATGTAATTACTTACTACTTGAAAACCACTCTTTCGTTATGGCAGTTTGGAGCTCTGGGGAATGTGGGGAGTCATCCCTTTTATTGTCAGTACTCCCAAGCCCACGCTGACCAAAAGTGGTTGTAACTGTGAGAGCCTCAGTTTGACTATCTAACTGTGTGCAAACAAATAACAGATGTTAAATTTTAAGTGTTACTCAGCAATACTTAAAACCATTTAACTGTGAGCGAAAAATTATCAATATTATTAGTGTTAGATAGAAGTGCTTGAAATCATTTAACAGTGAAAACAAATGAGCACGGTTTCGTTTAAAAACGTCATAAACAAAATATGCATTTACAAATCATATATCTGATATATATGTAGAAATGGGATTTGGCATTAAATAACTCACAGGGGTTGATATACCATAAAACCCAATTAAACTAATAACCACCAAACCAAGCCGAACAAGGCTTGGTTTCTTTGTTTAATGGCATATCAACCTTCGTGGATTATGTTGTATAATACCCCGTGACTTCCGGTATCTCGGAGGTATAAAAGACGTCGCGTTTCTTGAGCAAGATTTCGGTCAGTAGTAAGACCAACTTCGGACGTAACACGCACAGCGCAAGACTTATAATATTTGTCGGTCTGTAACACTTCAGTTAATAAATAATTAACTCTATTTTATTGTGTATCCCTTCCTTATCACGATATCACACATTATTTGATACCAATCGATTGTTGTAAAAGAACGGTAGTGGTACAAGTTTACCTATATCGGTAGGAATAAGGTGATTCAAATCTTTCCTAAAAGTATTTGTCCGAATATCTGCGTAATTGTGCGTTGTTGTAGTCCAGCATATTGGCCGCTACGCGTCTACTTTCCCAAGCTGTCAATAAAAAAGTACACGTCACATTTGTAAAGAAACCTTTATGTCCAGACGTTAGGAAATTGTGACGATCCGACGTCAATCATAATGGTGATAATCTAAAAAAAAGAAGTCACGCCATAAGGCCTGCAAATGATCCAGACCATTGGCGGGTTTTTGAGCCTTAGAAATAGCACTGGGTAAACTGAAAAGAGTAAAGGTCATGACCCAGACAGGGAAGCGGCATATGATTGGTTGAAGCAGATAGAATGTTTTTTTACCGCCAAAAAGATAAAAATCTAAAAGTCAGTTGCGAGCTTCGCCAGGGAGATGAAAAGTCATCTTTTTACGAAGTCCAGTGAATATGAAATTCTGGTGATAGAATGACATTGTGGAATTCGTCAACTCCGTTGAATAAGAAACAAAAATTCAACGTAAAAGCAGAATGATGTATTTAGATTCGTTAATTGGAATTTAACGAATATAAAAAAGGAGTAAATTCAAATGAAGAAAAATAAATCCGACAAGGATCATTAATCTAGCCGTTGAACTGAGATCAACAGAAATAATGGTATGAAGAAAACCTAATACAAAAAAAAAAAAGAAAGAAAAAGGTTAGTCGAAAATTTTTTCTTATGAATGATAATTGTGTTCCCAAGAGAAGACTTGAATGTTTTTAAAATCTATTATAATTCCTTCTCTAAAAGAAGTTGTTGCGAGGAATTCAAATATGGTGAATACTAATTGTATTTAAATAAAAATCTTAGATAACTGAAAGTTCAATTAAACTTATTTCTGACTGCAGAAATAGTAATGGGGAATTTATTATCACAAATAATAAATTATATTGACGAGAATCCTTTATAATTAAGTATTTTATCGGAAATATCTGAAGAGATATTAAGAAAGTCGTTTGCTGTGAACAAGCTATGTTGGATAACCTTTTATGTGTTTGAAAGTTGCAACTATTTCCAAGATGAAACGAGAATATTGCTAAGGGGGAAAAGAAGGAAAGTTCCCTCTCCTTAACTGTAAAAAGAAAAGAAACAAAGTAATGACATTTCAATTTTAAAATAAAATAGAAATTAGAAGATTGTTTCACGACGGATACAGTTAAACAAAAATATAATATAACAAAATTGGCAATGACTAACTTCATTTGGAAAGGTGAACTTTATTGTTGGCTTGAGATCTTCGTACATATATTTTGTTTTTGTTTTTGTTTTCATCATTTATTTTCTTTAAAATAAAAAGAAACAAAAAATATAACCACGCGTCATATTGCTTGTCTAATTCGGAATTCATTGCGCTTTCATTTATATAACGTCGTTATCTTAACCTTTGACACATTCTCATTCGTACACATCACAAAACTAAACCTATATGCAATCTTTATACTTGACTTGTTGTATGTACTTTTATAGTTATCATCAAGATATAACTAGTTACGGAGAATCGACTGATAAAGATTGGGCGGTACGTCACTATTGTCAGAAATTCTCCCTGATAACCCAGGTTTATGAAACCTGGGAAATAGGAACGTTACAAAATCATGTTTATAGTACATCTTAATTAACATTTTTAATTGTTGCTTTTTTTTTCTTCTGAAATTTTTTCAATCCTCATAGATTCTTATGACCCATTCGGCTGCAGCTATCGAAACACTGACTGCATCTCTGCAGAGGGGTAAGACTCCCCCAATGAGTGTCCTGGTATGACACTAAACAATCTGATGGTGAGACTCCAGTAATGCCGGCGCTTTGGGGGAATGCAGAGTACCTTTCATTGACATCGCTCTCAGGTCTACTCTGAACCAGTGTGGTAGCACCTGACAGGGCCCTATCTATTGGTCAAATAGAAATGTTTGACATTCTTACTGTTTGAAAACATATGACTTATGCTAAACTGAATTGTTTGAAATAGAACTGCTTGATCATTTAACTGTGTGTAAACAAGTGACTGATGTTTAATTGAATTGTTAGTGATACATAACAATACTTGGAAACATTTAACTTTGTTGACAAATGCTAAACTGAATTGTTTGAAATAGAACTGTTGGTTAATTTAACTGTGTGTATCGACAAAATGTGTTTTCAAATCATATATATATTTAATATATATGTAAAAACAGGATTTGGCATTAAATGAAGAATAATGCTTGTTATGCCATCAGACCAAACAAAAGCAAACAAAATCCTCATAGATTCTGTCAATGTGTTTATTTACAACTTGGAAACTACTTACTCATTGTGGTTGTTTGGAGCTTTGTGGAGTGTGAGGAGTCATTTCTTTTATTGCCAGTACTTCCAGGTCCACTCTGAGCTGTAGTAATAGTATCTGTTAGAGTCATATCTACGGGCCAATTTAATCTGTTTGAAAATTAATCCTATTCGATAGGACTACTTGATATCATAAAACTGTAAATTATTTGTATTTAGAATTGTTAATTGAATCTATAACTGTTTACAAAGGATTATTATTAGTTACTTGAAATCATATAACTGTTAGAAAGCAACCAACTACTAAATAGGAATAATTAACATGAAACCATATAATCATTAGTATTAGAAAGTAATACTTGAAATACAATTGTATGCAAATTATTTGTATTTTAAAAGAATACTTGATATCATATAGCTGTGTTTGCAAAAAGGCACCTAAGAAACAACAAAACAAAATATATAAAAATGAATGAATAATTAACGTGATTCTTTCACCTCCAATTATACTATAATCTACGATTGGTTGACATGACGTTAAAGTCAATCGATCAATCAATCTTTTCTTCTTTAAAAGTTATAACTTTCAAGTTCTTCCCGGAAATTATGCATCTATTTGATATTAAATAAAAAGCTGGGCAATGGTTCTTCATTCTCTTTCACTTCCAGCGTCACTTTCACTTTTCACTCGACAAAAAGAAAAACTTTCGGCTTAACCATCAGATTCTTCGTTGCTTTCTTGTCAATGTCATCTATGATTTGAAGCTTCTTTCTTTAAAACGGCCTTTTGTTGCTTTGAGAAAAACCAGAAACCGCAGAAAGTCATTTCTGACTGTAAGTAGGAAGGATATGAACAAACTTGGGTGATGCGTTCGCCAAAGAGTTCATATAAGAAGAATGAGCACTCGAAATAGTCAAAATTGTGGGATAATTCCCTGACATTCCGGGAATTAGCAAATCTTTTTCTACTCTCAGTGACAGATTATTTTTGGTTATAGCCCTCATACGTTCAGCATTTTTAAGTGTTCTACTTGTTTCAGGTTCTCAAAAGCGTCGATCGTTTTCAACAGAATCTCAGTCAAGTTTAAAGAACTTGTTCTAAAATTAACTTTTTCAAATTTCATGCCAAAATTGAAGCTCTGATATCGCAAATATGACATTCAAATTCATAGGTTCAAGGCTGTGGCATCAGTAGTGTTGGCAAAATGAGAAAGCAGCCATCGGCCGACTGAAATACTTTAAAATCACTCGATAAAAAAAAAAAAGAAAACAAAAGCAAATACAAGAGAAAATAACGTTGTCGGAAAGAAAAATTGACTAAAGAAGACATGAAATGATGCAGAGAAAGGAAAAGACCGAATTATAGAAATTAAAAATGAGATAGGGAAGAGACAGAAAAGAAAAGAACAAGATAACTAGAGAGAGAAAAGAAGAGAGAGAGAGAGAAAGAGAGAGAGGGATTAGTTGAGAACATACTTACAAGTGAACACGCACCCATTCTCTTTCACTCTCTTCTCTCTCTCTCTCTCTCTCTCTCTCTCACACACACGCACACACACACACTTCGAATAATGACACTAGTTACTGAAGCAACATTCCTCATTCCTTTGGAGGGATTGCGTGGTGGGTTTTAAAGGCATGTTAACCCATCTAGAGGTAAAGGAATAGCGTTCATATTCACATTTTTGTATACTTTTTTCTGAAGAGTTTTTTTTTTTTTACACACGCTCCTATCGAATACGAATAATTTTAAACGAATCTAATTGGATTCATTGTTGCAACATTAACAAGTATTAATACTCTGGTTCACAGCGACCTTGGGATTAATGAAAATGAAGGAGTTGTCTACACTCTCTAAATCTCAAGTGCTAAAGCTTCCGTGTCGTACTCTACAACATGGGAAACAGTTGGTATATTCAAAGCCTCACCGACAAGAAATCCCACATAGTGAAACCAGATTAATATATATATATATATATATATATATATATATATATATATTAAATAATAGCCCTTATGGTAAGAAAAAACCGCCAAGTGATTTAAAGATGAAAATTTACAACGAATCACTCTCAAAGGGAAAAAATATTTATTGGAAAATATATATATATTGGAAAAAAAAAAGAAAAGGCCAATCTTGTCATACCAATTGAAAAAAAATCAAAAGACACACAACTGGTTGGTCAAAAGAAAAAAACACCGTTAGGGCTGCTAAGGTACAATGTAAAAAGTGCTCAATACTAAATAGAGCAAAATAGTAACGATAATTACTCAGTGAGTCAGGAACTAACCAACTATAGTCGGGATTTGGTACCCTGATGAGCCGCTTAGGCGAAACTATAGTAGGTTACTTCCTGACTCACTAAGTAATTATCGTTACTATATATATATATATATGTATGCGTGTCTGTGTGTGTGTGTGTGTGTGTGTGTATTCTTCAGTCCAGTCGAACCGGAGTCGGGAATAATTCAGTCAGGACAATTAAATTATAAAAACTTTGAACATTTAAATCATCCTGATAAAGAGCTCAATGTAACTGACATCACAGAGCAACAATTATACTCCTTCAGTGACCGGATTTTGTTTTTCTTAAAGTTATATATATATATATATATATATATATATATATATATATATATATATATATATATAAATACAAATGTAAATGTTTGTTACTAACCGATAATCTTCAGTTTTATAGCACTAATTGGTTTGAAATTTTCAGAGACTATTTTATTCGAATTCAGGAGTGTTTTTATATACTTATTATCCAAAAATATTACAATAATTAAAAAGATATTTTTAATAAGTCGTTTTTCTCCGAGAAAAGCCGAACGCGAATAATAATGGAAAATATTACTCCTATTTTACAAGAATTTGTAGGGAACGAAAAAATAAATAAATAAATCTAAAATTAAAAAATAAATAAATAAATAAAAAGAAAACTATTCAATTTGCAGAAAACTCCCAGATATCCATAACGGGAAAAGGGGATGACGCATGCGTAAAAGAAAAAAAGGCTTTCGTTTTGACAAAGGGAGCAAAGTAGTCTTTCTCTTTCAGGCCGTGTCCGTCGAACCAACAACACCATTTTGCTGTCTGGTGTTTTGGGCACCACGCATACGTCTTTGGTAGAAGTCCTCTCTCTATTGGTCAGCATTATGTTAAAATATACAAGACCCACGAATGAACTGTAAACTAACTCTCGCCGGACTTTGACAAAACTTCCAAAAGAAAACTAACCCTTATGGAAGCCCGAAATACCAAATGCAGACACATACGTACATGAAACGAATTAATGTATTTTTGACACCTTAGACTGGGGGATTGAACCATTTCAATGTATTCAGGAAAAAACCCTATCCACGGAATGGTTGTTGAACTCAGTAAATAAAGGAAAGTATAAAAGAAACGTCTTCGTCTCTTATCTGTTTCTATCTTTTCTTTTGTATATTTATTTTGGGACTTTCTTTGGGCAAGGCATTGTGCTGGCCAGTCAACGTGGGGTAAAATAATATAACCAAAATATGGAGTCAGATATCTAACGGCAACACAGGCTTGCCCTAACCCCTGATTCCTCAGCCACTCAAACCTCACAAATTTTATACGTGATTTTTTTCTGCTTTATTGGTTGACTTAAATAGAGACACTAAACTTTAAACCATATTTCGTTGGTTCAATAGTAAGTAATTTTTTTATTCTAACGAATTGTTTACAAAATATTTTCTTATATTTTTTCAACATTAACGAAATACATCCATTAAAAAGTTTTCTTTCTTAAACCATATTTCATTGGTTCAGTTGTAACAAATTGTTTACTAAATATTTTATTTTTTTTTTTCAATGCCATTTTTTTTTCTCTTATTTCTTTCGTTTATTATTATCGATAAGACACTAAACGTTAAACCATATTTCGTCAGTTCAGTAGTAACGAATTGTTTACTAAATATTATATTTTCTTTTCCTGTTTAACTTCAATGTAAAAAGTTTTCTTTCGTTAATAAACTTTAGAAATATTAGAAACATGCGTTTTCTTTTTTTTCCATTTAAACAAAGTGAGCCAGAGCAACACGTAGCTGGGTACAGCTAGTATATATATATATATATATATATATATATATATATATATATATATATATATATATATATATAAACAAACGAAGGCCACTATATAATGCCTTATAATTCCCAAGCTGACGTGGTTCGCTTGTTTACGTAAAGTTAGCCGCATATCGATCCCAGCTTCAAGCGTCTTACGTGTCTAGCCACACTCAAGAGTTGTGATACAACAAAACAGTCTGTCTGTGAATGATAATATATATATATATGTAATGAAATGAACAAATCCTTATGAAACGTTTTTCTTAAATCAGTCCTCTAATACTCACCGGTAGAGAAAATAATATAACCTAATATAGACACATATTTCCTCATGTCAGTTTCATGACTATAAGTATTGTGTATTTGCAGAAAACAATGTAATCTTCATATGAAACAAGCTTATAAAATGAACTTAGAAAGACGAATAAGTACTGACTCGATGCTAAAGACAGATAAGTTCTCAGACAAGACAAAAAAATGGTCACACAGAAGAAGAGTGGAAAGTGTGAGAGAAAGGAAAAGAAAGAGGAAGAGAGAGATTATTACAAATTAATAATGGATTGCTTTTATGATGTGCTGTTGAAACTTTTACCAGCACTAAACTGCTGCACGAGAACTAGTTGTATTGGGTGCTTGGAGGCAAGGAAGATATTCAGTCTAGTCCCCACCCAATACGGACCAATACTAGCTCAAGTAAATCTATTTATATATAAACACTAAATAAAAAAAGACTCGTTTACACATACAGAAACATTTAATATGTAATTAAAATACATACAAGCTGTATTGAAAGCATACACTAACATGTCTCAACAGCAATAAATATGCACATATCATTCTACGATTAAACAGTGGGCGGAAGGTGTACAAAAATGAAAAAAAGGTTTACTTGATCGTATGGGTAAAATGCCTTCAGTGGCAAAAGGAGGAGACAACACCACAACAGTTCAAGGAAGAGAGACATAAGAGGATCGGAAATGAGTTCCTGTGACTTTTATGAGGTCTATTAAGAGCGTGTCTATTGGGTGCCAAGAGGCAACTTAATGGACACGCCTGTTCCCTAAGGGAGATAATTATTCGTCTCTCTACAGTAACATTGATAAATTTTCCTCGTATTTTTTTACAAATACATGAAACTTATAGTCATTATATATATATAAAGTAAACACACTCCAGGAAAGAGAAACAACCCCTATATAAACCAGTTTGACCAACCAAGGGTCATTTACACTGGAAACAAGAGTGAGTTCAAGTCTCATTGAGTACCCCATTAAAAAGGCCTTGTGCCACATATGTTCTCTGACGAAAGCAACAAGCTGGAAACATAGATATATATATATATAACACGTATGTAAGAACAAAATAAATAAATCCAAAAAATACAACTCTCTTCGTGGACCTTGCTATTTTAAAATATATCCTTATTCTTTCTTTGGGCCTATAACAACTTTCTTTATATATATATATATATATATATATATGTGTGTGTGTGTGTGTGTGTGTGTGTGTGTGGTCACATGTATTTTATATAAAAGCAAATTCTTTCAATTTAATCAGGTTTATCTTAGGTGTAACAGCCAAGAAATTGTCAGGAAATTAACTCTTCAGACTGCCTAATATACTTACGTACAGAACAAATAATTAATGTGACTTTTTTTAGTTTCCTCATATTCAGATATACAATCAAGATCAATGTTATTTTCTTCCCTAGACACATGAAATCGAAGTGTTCTATGAAGAAATTAATATCCAAGCTCTCAACTCCATTCTTCTAAGTCGATTGATTTCTGATAGTTTTTTTTTTTTATCTAAGACCATTATTAAACTATTCGATCCCCAATATAGAAGAATGCCCTCACTTTGGGCAAGTTGTAAAAGCAGCAATTATAATGACCCAACGCGCAAGGAAAAGAATGATTGCAAGGGAACAAAAATAGAAGAAATAAAAATTCTTTAAAAAATCAGAGAAAAAACGTAAGAAAAGCTAATAGTCCATTATGATTTGTTGTTTAAGTCAAAAGTTTTGTAATATTCTGGTACGTGCTAGTTTGAGGCGCGCATATCACGTGAACGAAGCAGCACAAGCCGCGAAATGTATCCTCAGTGGTTGATGTTATCGAGGTAGTTGGTGCGCCGACACGTTGGGTGTAACTTGCCTCAGTGTATGATTTGGTTTGGTTTGGTTTGGTTTTATGGCATATCAACCATTGTAGGTTACTTAATGCCAAATCCATTTTTATATATATGACATAAGTATACATATTAACATACGTACGCTGTTCATTTCTATTTGATTCATTTTCCAACAATCAGTTTAGCATAAGTACACAGTTTGAATGTAAGAACAGTTCTATTTTGAACAATTCAGTTTTGCATAAGAACACAGTTTAAATGTCAAAACAGTTCTACTTCAAACAATTCAGTTTAGCATAAGTACAGTGTTTAGTTCTATTTAACCCATTGATAAAACCTTATTAAGTGCTACCATTCCGGGCCAGAGTGAACCTGGGAGCGATGTCAATGAAGGGATAGTCCTCATTCACCAAAGTTCCAGCATTACTGGAGCCTCGCCAGTAGATTGTTTAGTGTCATATCCGGTACTCTGGTTGGCGGAGTGTTACCCCTCTAGAGAGATGCAGTCGGTTTATTGTACAGCCCCAGCTGACTGGGCCACTCGTTGTGGGGGGGGGTCTTACCCTTCTGCAAAGATGCAATCGGTGTATTCTGCCGCGCCACCAGACTGGGCCAGTGTGTAATTTGAAAGCCGCACAGATTAACATACAACGTATTCTAAATCGAGAATTTATGTTTCACGGGTTCAAACTGGGCCATAACTTCGCGGAAGCGACCAAAAACATTCGTTGTGTGTAAGTTGAGAGCGCAGCTGATCACAAGTTACAAAAGATCGCAGATTGCAAGAAACTCGACAATTAGGCAAGTTAGGGTAGGTCTAAAATCGTTGATTCCGAGGCTGTACTCTAAGCCATATAGGTAAATCTGGCGAGTAGTTCTCAGAGAATATCAGGTGAACTAGACATCTCACAGTGCAGCATAGTTTATCATTTACATAACCGCAGCAAAAGCATCCGGAATTGCAAAGTTGTTCGTCATGTTATCAAAATATTGCAAAACCTTTTATTCGCCCAAATAGAAGAGAAATAATTGTTTTCATACCTCTTTGTTCGAGATACGTTCTTAAACTAATGGGCGTTAAAATTGTCAAATCTCAAGGATCTTTTTGCAGGGACAAATCGAGCTAATTTTTTAAAATTATCTAAGTCAATGTGATGCTCAAAGACGTCCAGCAAGCATCGAAAACATCTAAACAACCAATAAACTGGAAATCCACGTCCTAGTTCTCCTTCTAAGTTAATATTATGCTCAGAGACGACAATCAATGATCGGATACATCTAAAATACCGTTAAACTATGGTGTAATGGTTATCGTCGTAGGAAATGGACACGGCGACACGAGTTCAAATCCTGGACGAGACTAATTGCATTTCACATAGCGCTGATACCCTTGGGAAATGTATGAATCCAATTATTCTCCCTCCAGCTATGGGTAAATAGTAGGGTAAACTAGGTTCTTCAGCTTTGGTGAGGCAAGTAGTCTAGGAGAAGGAAAACTCTGAATTCAAACCAGTTAAACTCCGCTTAAAAATTGACCTTGTGTCATATCCTGCCCGAGCGGAGGGGTTGGTAAATATGGTTAAACCTACAATCACTATTCTTGTCCTTCTTCCTTTTTTCAACTTATTCAATTTCATGCCTAAAGACGGCCAACAAAAATGGAAAAAATCAAAACAAGCGTTAATCCGACCATCCGTAGTTCTTCTAACATTTTTCATCTAAGTCAATGTTATGGCCAATGGGGGAAAGATGGTTTGAAAACATCTAAACAACCATCAATCCGGCAATTGCTCTCACTGTTCTCATTCCCATGACAATACGATGCACTCACACGGCCATCAATGATTGAAAACATCTAAACCTTCTTTAATCCGGCAATTTCTATCTTGAAAAATCAAAACCGTTAATCCGGCAATTTTTTATCTTGAAAAATCAAAACCGTTAATCTGGCATTCACTATCCTAATTTTCCTTTCCATTATCGTCTGAGTAAATATAATGCCCACTGACGGCTAGCAATGTTTGAAAAGATCGAAACAACAACTAATTTGGTAATTCTTACCTAAATATTCCTTCCATTTATCATCTGAGTGAATGTAATACATTAAGACGCCCAGCAATGACTGAAAACACCAATAGTCCGGCAACACCAATTCCAGTTTTCTTTCGTTTATTATCTAAGTAAATTTAATGCCATAGACGCCCAACAACAATTGAAAAATTATAAACAACCGTTAATCCGGCAATCCCAAACCCAGATTTTTAAAAAGATGATGAACGAAAGGAAAAAACGATTGGAATGGCCGGATTAACGGCGGTTTAGCGTTTTTCAATCGTTACTGGCTGTCTATGTGATTTTCATTGTCTTAAATTATAAAGAAAAGCTAAAAACGAACGGAATGGCCGGTTGTTTAGTGTTTTTCAATCATTATTGGCAGACAACGTCCATTACATTGACTTAAAAGATGAACAAATGTAAACATTGATTAGAATGGCCGGATAAACGGTGGTTTAGCGTTTTTCAATCATTACTGGCTGTCTATGTGCATCACATTGACTTAAATGATAAACGAAAGCTAAAAACTATTGGAATGGCCGGATTAAAGTCTATTGAGCGTTTTTCAATCATTATTGGAAGACTATGTGCATTACATTGACTTTAAAAAATGAGGGTATGTAAACAATGATTGGAATTGCCGGATTAACGGTTCTTTAGCGTTTTTCAATCATTACTGGCCGTCTATGTGCATTACATTGACTTAAAAGACGAACGAATGTAAACAACGATTGGAATGGCCAGATTAACAGTTATTTAGCTCTTTTCTGATTGTCTATGTGCATTTCATAGTCTGCAATGATAAACTAAACCGAAAAACGCTTGGAATGGCCAGATTAACGCATTTTTAGCGTTTTTCAATCATTACTGGCCGTCTATGCGCATTACATTGTCTTAAAAGATAAACGAAAGCTAAAACCGATTGGAATGGCCGGATTAACGGTTGTTTGGCGTTTGTCAATCATTATTAGAAGACTGTGCATAACATTGACTTAAAAGATGAACGAATGTAAACAATGATTGGAAGGGCCGGATTAAGGGTTGTTTAGCGTTTGTCAATCATTACTGGCCATCTATGTGTATTTCATTGTCTTAAATGATAAAAAAAGCAAAAAACGATTGGAATAGCCAGATTAACTGTTCTTTAGCGTTTTTCAATCATTACTGGCAGACTATGAGTAATTTATTGACTTAGAAGATGAATGAATGTAAACAATGATTGGAATGGCCGGATCAAGGGTTGTTTAGCGTTTTTCAATCATTAATGGTAATGTGCATTTCATTGTCTTAAATGATGAACGAAAGGAAAAAACAATTGGAATAGCCGAATTAACGGTTGTTTAGGGGTTTTCAATCATTACTGGCAGACTATGTACATTACATTGACTTAAAAGATAAACGAATATAAACAATGATTGGAATGGCCGGTTTAACAGTTGTTTGAAGTTCTCCAATCGTTACTGGCCGTCCATGTGCGTTTCATTGTCTTAAATGATTAACGAAACCTAAAAAAATTTGAATGGCCGGATTAACGGCTGTTTAGCGATTTTCAATCATTACTGGCAGACTTGTGCATGATATTGACTTAAAAGATGAACAAATGTAAACAATAATTGGAATAGCCGGATTAACGGTTGTTTAGTGTTTTTCAATCATTACTGGTTGTCTATGTGCATTTCATTGTCTAAAATTATAAACGAAATCTAAAAACGTTTGGAATTGTCAGATTAACGGATGTTTATCGTTTTTCAACCATTACTAGCAGACTATGTGCCTTACATTGACTTAAAAGATAACCCAATGTAAACAATGATTGGAATGACCGGATTAACGGTTGTTTAGCATTTTTCAATCATTACTGGCTGTCTATGTACATTTACATTGCTTAAGTAGACCGTATCCAAGTATATTTTAAATTCATTAGTAAATAAACAATAAAAGGGAAGAGGAAGGATTTGAACTCGCTCTTGCCAGCAGAGAAAATTGGTTCAATATTGGTCAGTATGTCTTTAAGTCCTATTAATTTAAAATGCTGAAAATTTTACAAAATGTTATGCTGTATTCTTCTTTGTAAAATATTGCCTAAACTGTGCGTTTTAAATGTAAAGACACCCTTACTATAAACCCAAATTGAACATATGACTCTGTCCAAATGTCGGCGAACACGTCAAAACGTTTTAAAATCTTTTCTAAAAGTTTAAAATTCTTAAAGCCCCCTCCCCAACAGTAGTTTAGAAGAAAAACTAAAAGCCTAAAACTCCCAATGCCACCACACACAAAAAGAAATTTACATTTGTAAAAGCTATAAAATTCTTAAAGCACCCTCGGCTCCCAACGGTAGTATAGAAGAAAAACTAAAAAGCCGAGATAAAAGTCCCAATACTGCAAAAAAAAAAAAAATACATTTCAGTATCAGTATCAGAAGATAGGTGAAAATATAAGTAAAAGTCTGACTAAAGTACCTTAATTGTGGACTTTAACTAAGTCAAAACCTAAATTAAAATTAAAGCCCCCACCTTTTTTTACTTACACATGGGAAGCAGCATGATAGACGTAAAGGTATTTGAATAAACCCATAGACGACCAAACTCAATACCTAAACAGGTCCTGGACGTGAGTTTGACGACTTAACGCTCAGGATCGTTAGTTCGATCGGGGAACTACTGCTGCTCCTCTATAAGAGTGGCTTCTATAGAAGAGAATAAAACAGCCATCGAAAGATAACCATGACCCACACTCAAACCACATACACAAACCGCATCGCTCTTCGCGCGGGTAAAAAAAAGGGGCGCGTCCTGCTGAGGTTGGAGCCCTGGCCTCAGTGTTCGAAAAATCAGCTACAGAGCTCAAACTCAAACAAAAACTACTAAAATGCAAACAAACAATACAAATAGCGACATTTAACGTAAGAACCTTAAATAGAATAGGACAACTACCAGAGCTAATAGCATCGGCCGTAGAATATAAGATAGACATAATATGCATACAAGAACACAGATACACGCACACCGAAGATATCAAATATCACGAAACTGGCAATGGATGGACGGTAGCCACTGTATCGGCATGGAAAAACTCTGTCAACGCCACAGTAGGAAGAGTAGGAATGCTTATAGGACCTAGAGCATTAAAAACGCTAAATAGCATTGAAAAAATACAACCTAGGATGATGGCAGCTACTTTTAATGGCAACCCCAGAGCAACAATCATCTCCTGCTACAGCCCTACCAATGTTAGTGTAGAAACTGAACTAGTCGCCTTCTACGATGAGTTATCCTCATTAGTGCGTAGCATCCCGAAACACAACATGTTAGTCATTGGCGGACACATGAATGCCCAAATCGGGAAAAACGGAAACAACAAATACAGCCTTCACAACACGTCAAATAGGAATGGGCAACATCTAACAGATTTCATGATAGAAAATAGATTAACATGCCTCAATACAAAACTACCAAAAAAGGGAGGAAAAACTATGGACATACACGTACGCGAACAATAGTAAAGCACAGATAGACTACGTCCTTATAAACAAGAAATGGGAAAATAGTGCAATGAATTTTGAGGCATACTCCTCTTTCGAGTGTGTTTCCTCTGATCACCGAATAGTCACGGCAAAAATACGGTTAAACCTACGAAAAAACGCCAAACGAACAGCGACCACCAAACACTATGACTGGACTCTTTTGAACAACAGAGATATAATAGATAAATACGTATTAGAATTAAGAAACAGATTCGAAACACTACAAGAGAAGACGGAAAAAATTACACCAAATGACGAATATGAAAATTTCGTCAATGCGCACCTCGAGGCAGCAGCGAAATGTATTCCAACAAAACTCAAATCTAAATATAGAGTTCTATGGGAAACGTTAGCGGTGAGAGAAAAACGCGCAATAGTGAAAACAGCCTCCAAAAACTATCGAAAAAAACCAACAAACACAAATGCCCGAAAACTAAAAACGGCACAATATCAATTAGCAGGCATATATATAAAGGAACAGACAGAATACATTCAAAATCCGATAGATAAGATTAGAGACTCGGTGGAAGATAGACAATCTAGGATAGCCTGGCAATGAATAAACGAAGTGAGTAGAAGAAAGCGAACAGCTAAAGCAAAACTGAAAGCTGCAAACCATCAGGAAGGAATAAAACTGTGGAAACAGCACTTCGAAAACCTATTAGGAAACCCACCAAAAATAACACATGAACCAATCCCCAGAATAATTAGTAAGCAATTGAACATTAAACTTGGACCGTTCAAACAAGAAGAATTCGATTCGGTTCTCAGAATAATTAAAAATAGGAAAGCTGCAGGGCTGGACGAGATTCCCCCAGAAGTATGGAAGACCAGACAATTCGACGACATACTGCTCCGACACTGCAACGCAGTATATACTCAAAATCCGTTAGATAGAGAAGGGTGACCTCGGATTAGCCAAAAACTACCTAGTTATAACACTTACATCCATAGCAGCCAAAATCTACAATGCCCTACTACGAAACTGCATAGAACCCAAAACTGACAACATCCTTAGGAAAAACCAAAATGACTTCCGAAGAAATAGATCTACTACCTCACAAATATTAACCATCCGTAGAATCCTTGAAGGTGTACAGACAAAAAACCTACAAGCAACATTACTATTTGTCGACTTTACCAAGGCTTTCGATTCCATTCACAGAGGAAAGATGGAACAAATACTACTAACATACGGCCGACCGAAAGAAACCGTAGCAGCAATAACAATTCTCTATAGAAACACCAAAGTAAAAGTACGATCACCAGATGGAGACACAGAATACTTCGACATTGTAGTAGGAGTACTACAAGGGGACACGCTTGCTCCACACCTCTTTATCATTTGTCTAGACGACGTACTTAGGACATCGATTGATAAAATCAGAGAGAACGGCTTCGAGCTGACAAAGAAAAGAAGCAGAACGTACCCCGCAAAAACAATTACCGACGCCGACTACGCCGATGAAATAGCGATACTGGCAAATACACCCAACCAAGCCGAAACACTACTGCCTAGTTTGGAACGAGCAGCCGTAGGCATAGGCCTCTATGTCAATGCACACAAAACGGAATATATGTGCTATAATCAAACAGGTGACATCTCCACTCTAGACGGAACCCCTCTTAAATTAGTAGACAAATTAACTTACCTAGGAAGCAGCGTCTCATCAAACGAAAAGGATATCGACACGAGGTTAACGAAGGCATGGACAGCTATCAATAGGCTATCGATTATATGGAAATCAGACCTAACTGATAAAATGAAACACAGTTTCTTCCAGGCAGCGGTCGCATCGATACTACTATATAGATGCACCACATGGACTCTAACAAAGCACCTCGAGAAGAAGCTAGACGGCAATTGCACAAAAAATGCTGTGAGCAATCTTGAACAAGTCCTGGCGGCAACACCCCACAGGACACCAACTGTACGGCCACCTGCCTCCTATCACGAAAACTATTCAAGTTAGACGAACCATACATGCAGGACACTGCTGGAGAAGCAGGGACGAACTTATAAGTGATGTACTCTTATGGACCCCCACATATGGCCGTGCAAAAGCAGGACGACCAACACGAACATACATTCAGCAACTATGTGAGGATACGGGATGTAGTTTAGAGGACCTGCCAGAGGCGATGAACGATAGGGAAAAGTGGCGAGAGAGGGTCAGGGATATCCGTGCTACCGGAACGACATGATGATGATGATGATGACATTGACTTAAAAGATGACTGAATGTAAACAATGCTAGTAATGACCGGATTAACGGTTGTTTAGCGTTTTTCAATCACTATTGGGTGTCTATGTGCATTTCATTGTCTAAAATGATAAACGAAAGCTAAAAACGATTGGAATGTTCAGATTAACGGATGTTTTTCAACCATTACTTGAAGTCTAGGTACATTACATTGACTTAAACGATGAACAAATGTAAACATTGATTGGAATGGTCGTATTATCGGTTGTTTAAAGTTTTTCAATCTTTATTGGCTGTCTATGTGCATTTTATTGTCTTAAATGATAAACAAAAGCTAAAAACGATTGTGTGGTACTATAAGCTTCACGGCACCTTGTTGGCCGCTGGTCTCATGATTACCACATGTGTCGACTGGTCTTTCTCTGTTTCTTTCCACGCCCACGTTGCTTTCAGATCCGAGGAAAGAGAAGATGGATATGGTCCAGTCGATGAAGGTTGGAATTCGTGTTGGAGAGAAGAAAAGTTGCCAAGCAAATTTAGAAAAATTACGAAAAAAAGGCGTTTGTTATAAACAATAACAAACGTTTATTTACACAGTTGTTTAAATAATTTTTCATCAAACACCGCAAACTAGGTGTGAAAGTAGTTGACTGGCGGAGTTTTAACTGCAATTAGGCAGTGTCAAAATGGCGAATACAGTGGCAACCGATTTAGTTCTTTAAGCGGTGGATTTCTGAACCAACTCAATTTTTCGCTTTGGGTATCCTCTATTTATGGGCTCGAATTCCGAATAATTAGTTTCTGATTGGTCAGCCAATGGGGACTGCCGACCAATGGCTATCATCGTAACAATCCCCCCATTTTGCTTCTGATTGGTTTAGACAATCGACCAATCAACCACAGTCATCAGGAGGGGCTACAAGGAGCAGTCCTATGGTTGGTCGACCGAAGATTTAGTAATTCAAGGCCTTGTACCAAACTTTGTGATACCAACCTAAATTGTCTGCCATCTTAAGAATACATTTTTTTGTTTATGCTTTGAAATCCGATGGCTCTTTTGACAGCTCTTTGCAGGTGTGCGGAAGTTTATTTTTTGGGGGACAGACTTATAGGTTAACAAGTTTTGATCGGATCTCAAACTTTTTAACTTTATCACTTGGTGTTTATTTTATACACAATTCTCAAAAAATACTTGGACACCCAAAATGAATTTATTTTTAATAAATTAATTATTATCATTATTTAATCAAATTAATTATCATTCAATAGAATTAACTAATTTCATTTAATTAATTTCGCCAGCCAATTCCTTGACACTGAAATGAAAGTGTCATAATTGGAATGGTCGGATTAACGAATGTTTAGAGTTTTCCAAGAATTACTGGCAGACTATGGGAATTACATTGACTTACACGGTAAACAATGATTGGAATGACCGGATTAACGGTTGCTTAGAATATTTCAATCATTACTGGCTGTCTATGTGCATTTTATTATCTTAAATGATAAACGTGATCAAAAACGATTGGAATGGCCGTATTAAAGGTGGTTTAGCGTTTTAAAAATAATTATTGGCAGACCATGTGCCTTACATTGACTTAAAGATGAGCGAATGTAAAGAATCATTGGAATGGCCGGATAAACCGTTGTTTAGCGTTTTTCAATCATTACTACCTGTCTATGTGCATTTCATTGTCTTAAATGATAAACAAAAGCTAAAAACGTTTGGAATGGCCGAATTAACGTTTTTTAGCGTTTTTTTTTAATCATTATTGTCTGTCTATGTGCTTTTCATTGTCGTAAATGAAAAACGAAATGAAAAAACGATTGTAATGGTCGGATTAACGGTTGTTTAGCGGTTTTCAATCATTATTGGCAGACCATGTGCCTTACATTGACATAAAAATTGAGTAAATGCAAAGAATGATTGGAATGGTTGGATTAACGGTTGTTTAGCGTTTTTCAATCATTACTAGTTGTCGATGTGCATTTTATTGTCTTAATTGATAAACGAAATCAAAAACGATTAAAGGTGGTTTAGCGTTTTAAAAATAATTATTAGCAGACTATGTGTCTTACATTGAGATGAGCGAATGTAAAGAATCATTGGAATGGCCGGATTAACGGTTGTTTAGCGTATTTCAATCATT
This sequence comes from Sepioteuthis lessoniana, assembly GCA_963585895.1. Classification (NCBI taxonomy): domain Eukaryota; kingdom Metazoa; phylum Mollusca; class Cephalopoda; order Myopsida; family Loliginidae; genus Sepioteuthis; species Sepioteuthis lessoniana. Next base: position 102,411,369 of record OY757914.1, read on the forward strand.
ACTGGCTGTCTAAGTTCATTTCATTGTCTTAAATGATAAACGAAATCTACAAACGATTGGAATGGCCGGATTAACAGTTGTTTAGCGTTTTTCAATCATTACTTGTTGTCTATGTGCATTTCATTATCTTAAATGATAAACGAAATCTAAAAAAGATTGGAATGACCGGATTAACGGTTGTTTAGCGTTTTTCAATAATTACTGGTTGTCTATGTGCATTTCATTGTCTTAAATGATAAACGAAATCTAAAAACGATTGCAATGGCCGGATTAACGGTTGTATAGCGTTTTCCAATCATTATTGTCAGACTATGAATTAAAAGATAAGCGAATATAAAGAATGATTGGAATATCAGGATTAACGATTGTTTAATGTTTTTCAATCATTATTGGCAAAATATGTGCCTTACATTGACTAAAAAGATGATGTAAAGAATGTGTTGATTAGCCGGATTAACAGTTGTTTAGTGGTTTTCAATCGTTACTTGCTGTCTATGTGCATTTCATTGTCTTAAGTGATAAACGAAATCTGAAAACAATTTGAATGACCGGATTAACGGGTGTTTAGCTTTTTTCAATCATTATTTGCTGTGTATTGGGCCTTACATTAAATTAAAAGATAAGCGAATGTAAAGAATGGTTGGAATAGCCGGATTAACGGCTGTTTAGCGTTTTTCAATCATTACTGTCTATGTGTTTTTCATTGTCTTAAATGAAAAACAAAATATAATAACGATTGTAATGGTCGGATTAACGGTTGTTTAGCGTTTTTCAATCATTATTGGCAGACCATGTGCCTTACATTGACATAAAAACTGAGTAAATGCTAAGAATGATTGGAATGGTCGGATTAACGGTTGTTTAGCGTTTTTCAATCATTATTAGTTGTCTATGTGCATTTTATTGTCTTAATTGATAAACGAAATCAAAAACGATTGGAATAGCCGTATTAAAGGTGGTTTAGCGTTTTAAAAATAATTATTGGCAGACTATTGTAATGGTCAGATTAACGGTTGTTTAGCGTTTTTCAGTCATTATTGGCAGACCATGTGCCTTGCATTGACTTAAAAGCTGAGTAAATGTAAACGATCATTGGAACTGTCGGATTAACGGTTGTTTAGCGTATTTCAATCACTACTGGCTGTCTAAAGTGAATTTCATTGTTTTGAATGAAAAACGAAATCTAAAAACGATTGGAATGGTCGGAATAACGGTTGTTTAGCGTTGTCTATGTGCTTTTCATTGTCTTAAATGATAAATGAAACCTAAAAACGTTTGGAATTGCCGGATTAACGGTTGTTTAGCTTTTTTCAGTCATTATTGGCAGACTATGTGCCATCATTGACTTAAAAGTTGAGTGAATGTAAAGAATGATTCGAATGGCAGGATTAACGGTTGTTTTATGTTTTTCAATCATTACTGGCTATATCGTCTTAAACAACTTTTTTTAAAAGCTAAAAATAATTGGAATAGCCGGATTAATGGTTCTTTAGCGTTGTCTATGTGCTTTTCATTGTCTTAAATGATAAACGAAATCTAAAAGAGTTTGGAATGGTCGGATTAAAGGTTGTTTAGCATTTTTCAATCATTATTGGCTGTCTATGTGTTTTTAATTGTCTTAAATGATAAACGTAATGTAAGAACATTTGGAATGGCCGGATTAACGGTTGTTTAGCATTTTTCGGTCATTATTGGCAGACTAATGTTCCTTTCATTGACTTAAAATTTGAGCAAATGTAAAGAATGATTGGAATTGCCGGATTAACGGTTGTTTGGCGTTTTTCAATCACTACTGGCTGTCTAAGTGTATTTCATTGTCTTAAATGATAAACGAAAACTAAAAACGATAGGGAATGTTCGGATTAACGGTTATTTTGCGTTTTTCAATCATTACTGGTTCTCAATGTGCATTTAATCGTCTTAAATGATAAACAAAAGCTAAAAACAATTGGAATGGCTCGATTAACGGTAGTTTAGCGTTGTCTATGTGATTATCATTGTCTTAAATGATTAACGATATCTAAAAAAGTTTGGAATAGTCGGATTAACGGTTGGTTAGCATTTTTACATCATTAGTGGCTGTGTATGTGTTTTTCATTGTCTTCAATGAAAAACGTAATATAAAAACGATTGTAAGGGTTGGATTAACGGTTGTTTAGCGTTTTTGAATCACTATTGGCTAAGTGAATTTCATTGTCTTAAATGATAAACGAAAACTCAAAACGATTGGAATGGTCGGATTTAACGGTTGTTTAGCGTTTTTCAATGATTACTGGCTGTGTATGTGCTTTTTCAATGTTTTAAATGATAAACTAAATCTAAGAACGATTGGAATGATCGGATTAACGGTTGTTTAGCGTTTTTGAATCAATCCTGGCTGTAAATGAATTTCATTGACTTAAATGACAAACAAAACCTAAAAACGATTGGAAGCGCCGGATTAACGGCTGTTTAGCGTTGTCTATGTGCTTTTCATTGTCTTAGATTATAAACGAAATCTAAAAACTCTTGGGATGGTCAGATTAACGGTTGTGTAGCGTTTTTTAATCATTATTACCTGTCTATATGCCTAAAATTCACAGGTAAGCGAATGAAATGAATGAGTGGAATTGCCGGATTAACGGATGTTTTGCATTTTTTAATCATTACTGGCTGTCTATGTGCTTTTCATTGTCTTAAATGACAAACGAAATATAAAATCGTTTTCAATGGTCTGATTAACGGTTGTTTAGCCTTTTTCTGTCATTATTGGCAGAAAATCTGCCTTTCATTGACTTGAAAGCTGAGAAAATGTAAAGAATTATATGGAATGGCTAGATTAACGGTTGTTTAGCCTTTTTTATCATTATTGGCAGACTATGTGCCTTTAATTGACTCAAAAGCTGAGTAAATGTAAAGAATTATTGAAATGGTCGGATTAACTGTTGTTTTAACTTTTTCAGTTATTATTGGCAGACTATGTGCCTTTCATTGACTTAAAAGCTAAGTGTAAAGAATTACTGGAATGGTCCGATTAACTGTTGTTTAGATTTTTTAAATTGTTATTCGCTGTCTATGTTCTTTTCATTGTCTTTAATGATGAACGAAATCTAAAAACGTTTGGAATGGCCGGATTAACGGTTGTTTAGCGTTTTTTAATCTTTATTCGCTGTCTATCAGCTTTCCATTGTCTTTAATGACAAACGAAATATAAAATCGTTTGGAATAGTCTGATTAACGGTTGTTTACCCTCTTTTAGTCATTATTGGCAGACTATGTGCCTTTCATTGACTTAAAAACTAAGTGTAAAGATTTATTGGAATGGCCGGATTGACGGTTTTTTAGCTTTTTTAAAACTTTATTCGCTGTCTTTGTGTTTTCCATTCTTTTTAATGAGAAACGAAATATAAAATCATTTGGAATGGCCGGATTAACGGTTGTTTACCCTCTTTTAGTCATTATTGGAAGACTATGCGGATTGACGGTTTTTTAGCTTTTAAAATCTTTGTTCGCTATGTGCTTTCCATTGTTTTTAATAACAAACGAAATATAAAATCGTTTGGAATGGTCAGATTAACGGTTTTTTGCGTTTTCAGTTATTATTGGCAGACTATGTGCCTTTCATTGACTTAAAAGCTGAGTAAATGTAAAGAATTATTGGAATCTTAAGATTAACGGTTTCTTAGACTTTTTCAGTCATTATTGTCAAACTATGTGCTTTTACTTGAATTAAAAGATGAGTAAATGTAAAGAATGATTGGAAAGGTCGGATTAACGGTTGTTTTCCTTTTTCAGTCATTATTGGCAAATTATGTGCCTTTCATTGACTTAAGAGCTAAGTAAATGTAAAGTTTTATTGGAAGTGTCGGATTAACGGCTGTTTAGATTTTTTAAATCCATATTCGCTGTCTATGTGCTTTTCATTGTCTTTACTAATGAAAAAAATCTGAAAACGTTTGGAATGGCCGGATTAACGGTTTTCAAGCATTTTTCAGTCATTATTGCCAGACTATGTGCCTTTCATTGACTTAAAAGCTGAGTAAAAATAAGAATTATTCAGACTATGTGCCTTTTTGGACTTAAACGCTGAGTAAATGTAAAGAATTATTGGAATGGTCGGATTAACGGTTGTTTAGACTTCATCAGTCCTTATTGGCAGACTATGTGCCTTTCATTGACTTAAAAGCTGAATAGATGTAAAGAATTATAGGAATGGTCGGATTAACAGTTGTTTAGACTTCGTCAGTCCTTATTGGCAGATTATGTGCCTTTCATTGACTTAAAAGCTGAGTAAATGTAAAGAATTATTGGAATGGTCGGATTAACTGTTGCTTAACTTTTTCAGTCATTATTGGCCAATTATGTGCCTTTCATTGACTTAAACGCTGAGTAAATGTAAAGAATTATTTGAATCGACAGATTATCGGTTTTTTAGACTTTTTCAGTCATTATTGGCAAAATATGTGCTTTTACTTGAATTAAAAGCTGAGTAAATGTAAAGAATGATTGAAATGGTCGGATTAACGGTTGTTTACTTTTTTCAGTCATTATTGGCAAATTTTGTGCCTTTCATTGACTTAAGAGCTGAGTAAATGTAAAGTTTTATTGGAAGTGTGGGATTAACGGTTGTTTAGATTTTTTAAATCCATATTCGCTGTCTATGTGCTTTTCATTGTCTTTACTGATGAAAAAAATCTGAAAACATTTGGAATGGCCGGATTAACGGTTTTTAAGCCATTTTCAGTCATTATTGGCCGACTATGTGCCTTTCATTGACTTAAAAGCTGAGTAAATGTAAAGAATTACGGGAGTGGTCGGATTAACGGTTGTTTACCTTTTCAGTCACTATTGTCAGACTATGTGCCTTTCATTGACTTAAAAGCTGAGTAAATGTAAAGAATTATTTGAATGGTCGGATTAACGGTTGTTAAGCTTTTTCAGTCATTATTGGCAGACTATGTGCCTTTTATTGACTTAAAAGCTGAGTAAATATAAAGATTTATTGGAAGTGTCGGATTCGTGGTTGTTAAGATTTTTTAAATTCTTATTCACTGTCTATGTGCTTTTCATTGTCTTTAATGATGAAAAAATCTGAAAACGTCTGGAATGGCCGGATTAACGGTTGTTAAGCCTATTTCAGTCATTATTGGCAAATTATGTGCCTTTCATTGACTTAAAAGCTGAGTAAATGTAAAGAATTATTGGAATGGCCAAATTAACGGTTGTTTAGACTTTTTCAGTCATTATTGGCAAACTATGTGCTGTTACTTGAATTAAAAGCTGAGTAAATGGAAAGAATGATTGGAATGGTCGGATTAACGGTTGTGTACCTTTTTCAGTCATTATTGGCAAATCATGTACCTTTCATTGACTTAAGAGCTGAGTAAATGTAAAGTTTTAATGAAAGTGCGGGATTAACGGTTGTTTAGATTTTTTTAATCCATATTCGCTGTCTATGTGCTTTTCATTGTCTTTACTGATGAAAAAAGCTTAAAACGTTTGGAATGGCCAGATTAACGGTTTTTTAAGCCATTTTCAGTCATTATTGGCAGATTATGTGCCTTTCATTGACTTAACAGCTGAGTAAATGTAAAGAATTATTGGAATGGTCGGATTAACGGTTGTTTACTTTTTTCAGTTATTATTGGAAGACTATGTGCCTTTCATTGATTTAAAAGCTGAGAAAATATAAGGAATTATTGGGATGGTCGGATTAACTGTTGCTTACCTTCTTCAGTCATTATTGGCAAATTATGTGCCTTTCCTTGACTTAAAAGCTGAGTAAATGTAAAGAATTATTGGAATGGACGGAATAACGGTTCTTTACCTTTTTGTGTCATTATTGGCAGACTATGTGCCTTTCATTGACTTAAAAGCTGAATAAATGTAAAGAATTTTTGGAATGGACGGAATAACGGTTCTTTAACTTTTTCAGTCATTATTGGTAGACTATGTGCCTTTCATTGACTTAAAAGCTGAGTAAATGTAAAGAATTATTGGAATGGTCGGATTAACGGTTGTTCAGCTTTTTCATTCATTATTGGCTGACTATGTGCCTTTTATTGACTTAAAAGCTGAGTAAATGTAAAGATTTATTGGAAGTGTCGGATTAGTGGTTGTTAAGATTTTTTAAATTCTTATTCGCTATGTGCTTTTCATTGTCTTTAATGATGAACAAAATCTGAAAACGTTTGGAATGGCCGGATTAACGGTTGTTAAGCCTCTTTCAGTCATTATTGGCAGACTATGTGACTTTCATTGACTTAAAAGCTGAGTAAATGTATAGAATTACTGGATTGGTCGGATTAACGGTTGTTTAACTTTTTCAGTCACTATTGGCATATTATGTGTCTTTCATTGACTTAAAAGCTGAGTAAATGTAAGGAATTATTGGAATGGGCAGATTAACTGTAGCTTACCTTTTCCAGTCATTATTGGCAAACTATGTGCTGTTACTTGAATTAAAAGCTGAGTAAATGGAAAGAATGATTGGAATGGTCGGATTAACGGTTGTGTACCTTTTTCAGTCATTATTGGCAAATCATGTACCTTTCATTGACTTAAGAGCTGAGTAAATGTAAAGTTTTAATGAAAGTGCGGGATTAACGGTTGTTTAGATTTTTTTAATCCATATTCGCTGTCTATGTGCTTTTCATTGTCTTTACTGATGAAAAAAGCTTAAAACGTTTGGAATGGCCAGATTAACGGTTTTTTAAGCCATTTTCAGTCATTATTGGCAGATTATGTGCCTTTCATTGACTTAACAGCTGAGTAAATGTAAAGAATTATTGGAATGGTCGGATTAACGGTTGTTTACTTTTTTCAGTTATTATTGGAAGACTATGTGCCTTTCATTGATTTAAAAGCTGAGAAAATATAAGGAATTATTGGGATGGTCGGATTAACTGTTGCTTACCTTCTTCAGTCATTATTGGCAAATTATGTGCCTTTCCTTGACTTAAAAGCTGAGTAAATGTAAAGAATTATTGGAATGGACGGAATAACGGTTCTTTACCTTTTTGTGTCATTATTGGCAGACTATGTGCCTTTCATTGACTTAAAAGCTGAATAAATGTAAAGAATTTTTGGAATGGACGGAATAACGGTTCTTTAACTTTTTCAGTCATTATTGGTAGACTATGTGCCTTTCATTGACTTAAAAGCTGAGTAAATGTAAAGAATTATTGGAATGGTCGGATTAACGGTTGTTCAGCTTTTTCATTCATTATTGGCTGACTATGTGCCTTTTATTGACTTAAAAGCTGAGTAAATGTAAAGATTTATTGGAAGTGTCGGATTAGTGGTTGTTAAGATTTTTTAAATTCTTATTCGCTATGTGCTTTTCATTGTCTTTAATGATGAACAAAATCTGAAAACGTTTGGAATGGCCGGATTAACGGTTGTTAAGCCTCTTTCAGTCATTATTGGCAGACTATGTGACTTTCATTGACTTAAAAGCTGAGTAAATGTATAGAATTACTGGATTGGTCGGATTAACGGTTGTTTAACTTTTTCAGTCACTATTGGCATATTATGTGTCTTTCATTGACTTAAAAGCTGAGTAAATGTAAGGAATTATTGGAATGGGCAGATTAACTGTAGCTTACCTTTTCCAGTCATTATTGGCAAACTATGTGCTGTTACTTGAATTAAAAGCTGAGTAAATGGAAAGAATTATTGGAATGGCCCGACTAACGGTTGTTTAGACTTTTTCAGTCATTATGGGCAGACTATGTGCCTTTCATTGACTTAAAAGCTAAGTAAATGTAAAGAATTACTGGAATGGTCGGATTAACGGTTGTTTACCTTTTTCAGTCACTATTGGCATATTATATGCCTTTCATTGACTTAAAAGCTAAGTAAATGTAAAGAATTATTGGAATCGCCAGATTAACGGTTGTTTAGACTTTTTCAGTCATTATGGGCAGACTATGTGCCTTTCAATGACTTAAAAGCAGAGTAAATGTAAAGAATTATTGGAATGGTCAGATTAACAGTTGCTTACCTTTTTCAGTCATTATTGGCAAATTAGGTGCCTTTCGTTGACTTAAAAGCTGAGTAAATGTAAAGAATTATTGGAATGGCCAAATTCACGGTTGTTTAGACTTTTTCAGTCATTATTGGCAGACTATGTGCCTTTTATTGACTTAAAAGCTGAGTAAATTTAAAGATTTATTGGAAGTGTCGGATTAGTGGTTGTTAAGATTTTTTAAATTCTTATTCGCTGTGTATGTGCTTTTCATTGTCTTTAATGATGAACAAAATCTGAAAACGTATGGAATAGCCGGATTAACGGTTGTTAAGCCTCTTTCAGTCATTATTGGCAGACTATGTGCCTTTCATTGACTTAAAAGCTGAGTAAATGTAAAGAATTACGGGAGTGGTCGGATTAACGGTTGTTTACCTTTTCAGTCACTATTGTCAGACTATGTGCCTTTCATTGACTTAAAAGCTGAGTAAATGTAAAGAATTATTTGAATGGTCGGATTAACGGTTGTTCAGCTTTTTCAGTCATTATTGGCAGACTATGTGCCTTTTATTGACTTAAAAGCTGAGTAAATATAAAGATTTATTGGAAGTGTCGGATTCGTGGTTGTTAAGATTTTTTAAATTCTTATTCACTGTCTATGTGCTTTTCATTGTCTTTAATGATGAAAAAATCTGAAAACGTCTGGAATGGCCGGATTAACGGTTGTTAAGCCTATTTCAGTCATTATTGGCAAATTATGTGCCTTTCATTGACTTAAAAGCTGAGTAAATGTAAAGAATTATTGGAATGGCCAAATTAACGGTTGTTTAGACTTTTTCAGTCATTATTGGCAAACTATGTGCTGTTACTTGAATTAAAAGCTGAGTAAATGGAAAGAATGATTGGAATGGTCGGATTAACGGTTGTGTACCTTTTTCAGTCATTATTGGCAAATCATGTACCTTTCATTGACTTAAGAGCTGAGTAAATGTAAAGTTTTAATGAAAGTGCGGGATTAACGGTTGTTTAGATTTTTTAAATCCATATTCGCTGTCTATGTGCTTTTCATTGTCTTTACTGATGAAAAAAGCTTAAAACGTTTGGAATGGCCAGATTAACGGTTTTTTAAGCCATTTTCAGTCATTATTGGCAGATTATGTGCCTTTCATTGACTTAACAGCTGAGTAAATGTAAAGAATTATTGGAATGGTCGGATTAACGGTTGTTTACTTTTTTCAGTTATTATTGGAAGACTATGTGCCTTTCATTGATTTAAAAGCTGAGAAAATATAAGGAATTATTGGGATGGTCGGATTAACTGTTGCTTACCTTCTTCAGTCATTATTGGCAAATTATGTGCCTTTCCTTGACTTAAAAGCTGAGTAAATGTAAAGAATTATTGGAATGGACGGAATAACGGTTCTTTACCTTTTTGTGTCATTATTGGCAGACTATGTGCCTTTCATTGACTTAAAAGCTGAATAAATGTAAAGAATTTTTGGAATGGACGGAATAACGGTTCTTTAACTTTTTCAGTCATTATTGGTAGACTATGTGCCTTTCATTGACTTAAAAGCTGAGTAAATGTAAAGAATTATTGGAATGGTCGGATTAACGGTTGTTCAGCTTTTTCATTCATTATTGGCTGACTATGTGCCTTTTATTGACTTAAAAGCTGAGTAAATGTAAAGATTTATTGGAAGTGTCGGATTAGTGGTTGTTAAGATTTTTTAAATTCTTATTCGCTATGTGCTTTTCATTGTCTTTAATGATGAACAAAATCTGAAAACGTTTGGAATGGCCGGATTAACGGTTGTTAAGCCTCTTTCAGTCATTATTGGCAGACTATGTGACTTTCATTGACTTAAAAGCTGAGTAAATGTATAGAATTACTGGATTGGTCGGATTAACGGTTGTTTAACTTTTTCAGTCACTATTGGCATATTATGTGTCTTTCATTGACTTAAAAGCTGAGTAAATGTAAGGAATTATTGGAATGGGCAGATTAACTGTAGCTTACCTTTTCCAGTCATTATTGGCAAATTATGTGCTTTCATTGACTTGAAAGCTGAGTAAATGTAAAGAATTATTGGAATGGCCCGACTAACGGTTGTTTAGACTTTTTCAGTCATTATGGGCAGACTATGTGCCTTTCATTGACTTAAAAGCTAAGTAAATGTAAAGAATTACTGGAATGGTCGGATTAACGGTTGTTTACCTTTTTCAGTCACTATTGGCATATTATATGCCTTTCATTGACTTAAAAGCTAAGTAAATGTAAAGAATTATTGGAATCGCCAGATTAACGGTTGTTTAGACTTTTTCAGTCATTATGGGCAGACTATGTGCCTTTCAATGACTTAAAAGCAGAGTAAATGTAAAGAATTATTGGAATGGTCAGATTAACAGTTGCTTACCTTTTTCAGTCATTATTGGCAAATTAGGTGCCTTTCGTTGACTTAAAAGCTGAGTAAATGTAAAGAATTATTGGAATGGCCAAATTCACGGTTGTTTAGACTTTTTCAGTCATTATTGGCAGACTATGTGCCTTTTATTGACTTAAAAGCTGAGTAAATTTAAAGATTTATTGGAAGTGTCGAATTAGTGGTTGTTAAGATTTTTTAAATTCTTATTCGCTGTGTATGTGCTTTTCATTGTCTTTAATGATGAACAAAATCTGAAAACGTTTGGAATAGCCGGATTAACGGTTGTTAAGCCTCTTTCAGTCATTATTGGCAGACTATGTGCCTTTCATTGACTTAAAAGCTGAGTAAATGTAAAGAATTATTGGAAAGGTCGGATTAACGGTTTTTACCTTTTTCAGTCATTATTTGCAAATTTTGTGCCTTTCATTGACTTAGAAGCTGAGTAAATGTAAAGATTTATTGGAATCGCCAGATTAACGGTTGCTTAGACTTTTTCAGTCATTATGGGCAGACTGTGCCTTTATATTGACCTAAAAGCTGAGTAAATAAAAAGAATGACTGGAATGGTCGGATTAACGGTTGTTTACCTTTTTCAGTCACTATTGTCAGACTATGTGCCTTTCATTGATTTAAAAGCTGAGTAAAGGTAAAGAATTATTGGAATGGGCGTAGTAACTGTTGCTTAATTTTTCAGTCATTATTGGCATATTGTGTGCTATTATTGACTTAAAAGCAGAGTAAATGTAAAGAATTATTGGAATCGCCAGATTAACGGTTGTTTAGACTTTTTCAGTCATTATGGGCAGACTCTGTGCCTTGCATTGACTTAAAAGCTGAGTAAATGTAATGAATTACTGAAATGGTCGGATTAACGGTTGTTTACCTTGTTCAGTCACAATTAGCAGACTATGTGCCTTTCATTGACTTGAAAGCTAAGTAAATGTAAAGAATTATTGGAATCGCCGGATTAACGTTTGCTTAGACTTTTTCAGTCATTATGGGCAGACTATGTGCCTTTCATTGACTTAAAAGCTGAGTAAATGTAAAGAATTACGGGAGTGGTCGGATTAACGGTTGTTTACCTTTTCAGTCACTATTGTCAGACTATGTGCCTTTCATTGACTTAAAAGCTGAGTAAATGTAAAGAATTATTTGAATGGTCGGATTAACGGTTGTTCAGCTTTTTCAGTCATTATTGGCAGACTATGTGCCTTATATTGACTTAAAAGCTGAGTAAATATAAAGATTTATTGGAAGTGTCGGATTAGTGGTTGTTAAGATTTTTTAAATTCTTATTCGCTGTCTATGTGCTTTTCATTGTCTTTAATGATGAAAAAATCTGAAAACGTCTGGAATGGCCGGATTAACGGTTGTTAAGCTTATTTCAGTCATTATTGGCAAATTATGTGCCTTTCATTGACTTAAAAGCTGAGTAAATGTAAAGAATTATTGGAATGGCCAAATTAACGGTTGTTTAGACTTTTTCAGTCATTATTGCCAAACTATGTGCTGTTACTTGAATTAAAAGCTGAGTAAATGGAAAGAATGATTGGAATGGTCGGATTAACGGTTGTTTACCTTTTTCAGTCATTATTGGCAAATCATGTACCTTTCATTGACTTAAGAGCTGAGTAAATGTAAAGTTTTAATGAAAGTGCGGGATTAACGGTTGTTTAGATTTTTTTAATCCATATTCGCTGTCTATGTGCTTTTCATTGTCTTTACTGATGAAAAAAGCTTAAAACGTTTGGAATGGCCAGATTAACGGTTTTTTAAGCCATTTTCTGTCATTATTGGCAGATTATGTGCCTTTCATTGACTTAACAGCTGAGTAAATGTAAAGAATTATTGGAATGGTCGGATTAATGGTTGTTTACCTTTTTCAGTTATTATTGGAAGACTATGTGCCTTTCATTGATTTAAAAGCTGAGAAAATATAAGGAATTATTGGGATAGTCGGATTAACTGTTGCTTACCTACTTCAGTCATTATTGGCAAATTATGTGCCTTTCCTTGACTTAAAAGCTGAGTAAATGTAAAGAATTATTGGAATGGACGGTATAACGGTTCTTTACCGTTTTGTGTCATTATTGGCAGACTATGTGCCTTTCATTGACTTAAAAACTGAATAAATGTAAAGAATTTTTGGAATGGACGGAATAACGGTTCTTTAACTTTTTCAGTCATTATTGGTAGACATTTACTCAGCTTTTAAGTCAATGAAAGGCACATAGCCTTTCATTGACTTAAAAGCTGAGTAAATGTAAAGAATTATTGGAATGGTCGGATTAACGGTTGTTCAGCTTTTTCATTCATTATTGGCTGACTATGTGCCTTTTATTGACTTAAAAGCTGAGTAAATGTAATGATTTATTGGAAGTGTCGGTTTAGTGGTTGTTAAGATTTTTTAAATTCTTATTCGCTATGTGCTTTTCATTGTCTTTAATGATGAACAAAATCTGAAAACGTTTGGAATGGCCGGATTAACGGTTGTTAAGCCTCTTTCAGTCATTATTGGCAGACAATGTGACTTTCATTGACTTAAAAGCTGAGTAAATGTATAGAATTACTGGATTGGTCGGATTAACGGTTGTTTAACTTTTTCAGTCACTATTGGCATATTATGTGTCTTTCATTGACTTAAAAGCTGAGTAAATGTAAAGAATTATTGGAATGGGCAGATTAACTGTAGCTTACCTTTTCCAGTCATTATTGGCAAATTATGTGCTTTCATTGACTTGAAAGCTGAGTAAATGTAAAGAATTATTGGAATGGCCAAATTAACGGTTGTTTAGACTTTTTCTGTCATTATTGGCAAACTATGTGTCTTTTATTGACTTAAAAGCTGAGGACATGTAAAGAATTTTTGGAATCGCCCGACTAACGGTTGTTTAGACTTTTTCAGTCATTATGGGCAGACTATGTGCCTTTCATTGACTTAAAAGCTAAGTAAAGGTAAAGAATTACTGGAATGGTCGGATTAACGGTTGTTTACCTTTTTCAGTCACTATTGGCATATTATGTGCCTTTCATTGACTTAAAAGCTGAGTAAATGTAAAGAATTATTGGAATCGCCAGATTAACGGTTGTTTAGACTTTTTCAGTCATTATGGGCAGACTATGTGCCTTTCAATGACTTAAAAGCAGAGTAAATGTAAAGAATTATTGGAATGGGCGGATTAACAGTTACTTACCTTTTTCAGTCATTATTGGCAAATTAGGTGCCTTTCGTTGACTTAAAAGCTGAGTAAATGTAAAGAATTATTGGAATGGCCAAATTCACAGTTGTTTAGACTTTTTCAGTCATTATTGGCAGACTATGAGCCTTTTATTGACTTAAAAGCTGAGTAAATGTAAAGATTTATTGGAAGTGTCGGATTAGTGGTTGTTAAGATTTTTTAAATTCTTATTCCCTGTGTATGCGCTTTTCATTGTCTCTAATGATGAACAAAATCTGAAAAAGTTTGGAATAACCGGATTAACGGTTGTTAAGCCTCTTTCAGTCATTATTGGCAGACTATGTGCCTTTCATTGACTTAAAAGCTGAGTAAATGTAAAGAATTATTGGAAAGGTCGGATTAACGGTTTTTACCTTTTTCAGTCATTATTTGCAATTTTTGTGACTTTCATTGGCTTAGAAGCTGAGTAAATGTAAAGATTTATTGGAATCGCCAGATTAACGGTTGCTTAGACTTTTTCAGTCATTATGGGCAGACTGTGCCTTTCATTGACCTAAAAGCTGAGTAAATGTAAAGAATTACTGGAATGGTCGGATTAACGGTTGTTTACCTTTTTCAGTCACTATTGTCAGACTATGTGCCTTTCATTGATTTAAAAGCTGAGTAAATGTAAAGAATTATTGGAATGGGCGTAGTAACTGTTGCTTAATTTTTCAGTCATTATTGGCATATTATGTGCTATTGTTGACTTAAAAGCAGAGTAAATGTAAAGAATTATTGGAATCGCCAGATTAACGGTTGTTTAGACTTTTTCAGTCATTATGGGCAGACTCTGTGCCTTGCATTGACTTAAAAGCTGAGTAAATGTAATGAATTACTGAAATGGTCGGATTAACGGTTGTTTACCTTGTTCAGTCACAATTAGCAGACTATGTGCCTTTCATTGACTTGAAAGCTAAGTAAATGTAAAGAATTATTGGAAACGCCGGATTAACGGTTGCTTAAACTTTTTCAGTCATTATGGGCAGACTATGTGCCTTTCATTGACTTAAAAGCTGAGTAAATGTGAAGAATTACTGGAATGGTCAGATTAACGGTTGTTTGACTTCATCAGTCCTTATTGGCAGATTATGTGCATTTCATTGACTTAACAGCTGAGTACATGTAAAGAATTACTGGAATGGACGGATTAACGGTTGTTTACCTTTTTCAGTCACTATTGGCAGATTATGTGCATTTCATTGACTTAACAGCTGAGTAAATGTAAAGAATTACTGGAATGGTCGGATTAACGGTTTTTTACTTTTTTCAGTCACTATTGGCAGCCTATGTGCCTTTCATTGACTTAAAAGCTAAGTAAATGTAAAGAATTATTGGAATCGCCAGATTAACTGTTGCTTAGACTTTTTCAGTCATTATGGGCAGACTATGTGCCTTTCATTGACTTAAAAGCTGAGTAAATGTAAAGAATTACTGGAATGGTCGGATTAACGGGTGTTTACCTTTTTCAGTCACTTTTGGCAGACTATGTGCCTTTCATTGACTTTAAAGCTGAGTAAATGTAAATCATTACTGGAAAGGCCAGATTAACTGTTGCTTAGACATTTTCAGTCATTATGGGCAGACTATGTGCCTTTCATTGACTTAAAACCTGAGTAAATGTAAAGAATTACTGGAATTGTCGGATTAACGGTTGTTTAGACTTTTTCAGTCATTATGGGAAGACTTTGTGCCTTTCATTGACTTAAAAGCTGAGTAAATGTAAAGAATTACTGGAATGGTCGGATTAACGGTTGATTAGACATTTTCAGTCACTATTGGCAGATTATGTACATTTCATTGACTTAACAGCTGAGTAAATATAAAGAATAACTGGAATGGTTGGATTAACGGTTGTTTAACTTTTTCAATCACTATTGGCAGCCTATGTGCCTTTCATTGACTTAAAAGCTAAGTAAATGTAAAGAATTATTGGAATCGCCAGATTAACGGTTCCTTAGACTTTTTCAGTCATTATGGGCAGACTATGTGCCTTTCATTGACTTAAAAGCTGAGTAAATGTAAAGAATTACTGGATTAGTCGGATTAACGGTTTTCTAGCTTTTTCAGTCACTATTGGCAGACTATGTGCCTTCCATTGACTTAAATGCTGAGTAAATGTAAAGAATTACTGGAATGGTCAGTTTAACGGTTGTTTACCTTTTTCAGTCATTATCCGCAGACTATGTGCCTTTCATTGACTTGAAAGCTGAGTAAATGTAAAGAATTACTGGAATTGTCGGATTAACGGTTGTTTAGACTTTTTCAGTCATTATGGGCAGACTTTGTGCCTTTCATTGACTTGAAAGCTGAGTAAATGTAAAGAATTATTGCAATCAATAGATTAACGGTTGCTTAGACTTTTTCAGTCATTATGGGCAGACTATGTGCCTTTCATTGACTTAAAAGCTGAGTAAATGTAAAGAATTACTGGAATGGTCGGATTAACGGTTGTTACCTTTTTCAGTCACTATTGGCAGACTATGTGCCTTTCATTGACTTAAAAGCTGAGTAAAGGTAAAGAATTACTGGAATGGTCGGATTAACGGTTGATTACCTTTTTCAGTCACTAGTGGCAGATTATGTACATTTCATTGACTTAACAGCTGAGTAAATATAAAGAATAACTGGAATGGTTGGATTAACGGTTGTTTAACTTTTTCTGTCACTATTGGCAGCCTAAGTGCCTTTTATTGACTTAAAAGCTAAGTAAATATAAAGAATTATTGGAATCGCCAGATTAACGGTTGCTTAGACTTTTTCAGTCATCATGGGCAGACTATGTGCCTTTCATTGACTTAAAAGCTGATAAATGTTAAGAATTACTGGAATGGTTGGATTAGCGGTTGTTTACCTTTTTCAGTCACTATGGGCAGACTATGTGCCTTTCATTGACTTAAAAGCTTAGTAAATGTAAAGAATTATCGGAATGGCCAGATTAACGGTTGCCTAGACTTTTTCAGTCATTATGGGCAGACTATGTGACTTTCATTGAGTTAAAAGCTGAGTAAATGTAAAGAATTATTGGAATTGCAAGATTAACGGTTGTTTAGACTTTTTCAGTCATTATTGGCAGACTATGTGATTTTCATTGACTTAAAAACTGAGTAAATGTAAAGAATTACTGGAATGGTCGGATTAACGGTTGTTTGACTTTTTAGTCACTATTAGGAGACTCTGAGGCTTTCATAGGCTTAAAAGCTGAGTAAATGTAAAGAATTATTGGAATCGCCAGATTAACGGTTGCTTAGACTATTTACCTCATTATGGGCAGACTATGTGCCTTTCATTGACTTAAAAGCTGAGTAAATGTAAAGAATTACTGGAATGGTCGGATTAACGGTTGTTTACCTATTTCAGTCACTATTGGCGGACTATGTGCCTTTCATTGACTTAAAAGCTGAGTAAATGTAAAGAATTACTGGAATGGTCGGATTAACGGTTGTTTACCTTTTTCAGTCATTATGGGCAGACTTTGTGCCTTTTATTGACTTAAAAGCTGAGTAAATGTAAAGAATTATTGGAATGGTCGGATTAACGGTTGTTTACCTTTTTCAGTCACTATTGGCCGACTATGTGACTTTCATTGACTTAAAAGCTTAGTAAATGTAAAGAATTATTGGAAAGGTAAGAATAACGGCCGTTTAGACTTTTTCAGTCATTATGGGCAGACTATGTGCCTTTAATTTACTTAAAAGCTGAGTAAATTTAAAGAATTACTAAAATGGTCGGATTAACGGTTGTTTACCTTTTTCAGTCACTATTGGCAGATAATGTGACTTTCATTGACTTGAAAGCTGAGTAAATGTAAAGAATTACTGGAATGGTCGGATTAACGGTTGTTTACCTTTTTCAGTCACAATTGGCAATTATGTGCCTTTCATTGACTTGAAAGCTGAGTAAATGTAAAGAATTATTGGAAAGGCGAGATTAACGGTTGCTTAGACATTTTCAGTCATTATGGGCAGACTATGTGCCTTTCATTGACTTAAAAGCTGAGTAAATATAAAGAATTACTAGAATGGTCGGATTAACGGTTGTTTACCTTTTTCAGTCACTATTGGCAGACTATGTGCCTTTCATAGACTTAAAAGCTGAGTAAATGTAAAGAATTATTGGAATGGTCGGATTAACGGTTGTTTACCTTTTTCAGTCACTATTGGCAGACTATGTGCCTTTCATTGACTTAAAAGCTGAAAATGTAAAGAATTATTGGAATCGCCAGATTAACGGTTGCTTAGACTTTTTCAGTCATGAAGGGCAGACTATGTGCCTTTCATTGACTTAAAAGCTGAGTATATGTAAAGAATTACTGGAATGGTCGGATTAACGGTTGTTTACCTTTTTCAGTAACTATTGGCAGACTATGTGCCTTTCATTGACTTAAAAGCTGAGTATATGTAAAGAATTATTGGAATCGCCAGATTAACGGTTGTTTAGACTATTTCAGTCATTATGGGCAGACTATGTGCCTTTCATTGACTTAAAAGCTGAGTAAATGTAAAGAATTACTGGAATGGTCGGATTAACGGTTGTTTACCTTTTTCAGTCATTATTGGCGGACTATGTGCCTTTCATTGACTTAAAAGCTGAGTAAATGTAAAGAATTACTGGAATGTTCGGATTAACGGTTGTTTACCTTTTTCAGTCATTATGGGCAGACTTTGTTCCTTTCATTGACTTAAAAGCTGAGTAAATGTAAAGAATTATTGGAATGGTCGGATTAACGGTTGTTTACCTTTTTCAGTCACTATTGGCGGACTATGTGCCTTTCATTGACTTAAAAGCTGAGTAAATGTAAAGAATTATTGGAAAGGTAAGAATAACGGTCGTTTAGACTTTTTCAGTCATTATGGGCAGACTATGTGCCTTTCATTGACTTAAAAGCTGAGTAAATGTAAAGAATTATTTGATTCACCAGATTAACGGTTGCTTAGACTTTTTCAGTCATTATTGGCAGACCATTTGCCTTTCATTGACTTAAAAGCTGAGTAAATGTAAAGAATTATTTGAATCATTAATTTAACGGTTGCTTAGACGTTTTCAGTCAATATGGGCAGACTATGTGCCTTTCATTGACTTAAAAGCTGAGTATATGTAAAGAATTACTGGAATGGTCAGATTAATGGTTGTTTACCTTTTTCTGTCACTATTGGCAGACTATGTGCCTTTCATTGACTTAAAAGCTGAGTAAATATAAAGAATTAATGGAATGGTCGGATTAACGGTTGTTTAGACTTTTTCAGTCATTATGGGCAGACTATGTGCCTTTCATTGACTTAAAAGCTGAGTAAATGTAAAGAATTAATGGAATGGCCAGATTAACGGTTGTTTACCTTTTTCAGGCATTATTGGCAAATTATGTGCCTTTCATTGACTTAAAAGCTGAGTAAATGTAAAGAATTATTGGAATTGCCAGATTAACGGTCGCTTATAATTTTTCAGTCATTATGGGCCGACTATGTGCCTTTCATTGACTTAAAACCTGAGTATATCTAAAGATTTACTGGAATGGTCGGATTAACGGTTGTTTACCTTTTTCAGTCATTATTTGCAGACTATGTGCCTTTCATTGACTTTAAAGCTGAGTATATGTAAAGAATTACTGGAATGGTCGGATTAACGGTTGTTTACCTATTTCAGTCAAAACTGGCAGACTATGTGCCTTTCATGGACTTAAAAGCTGAGTAAATGTAAAGAATTATTGGAATCGCCAGATTAACGGTTGCTTAGACTTTTTCAGTCATTATGGGCAGACGATGTGCCTTTCATTGACTTAAAAGCTGAGTAAATCTAAAGAATAATTGGAATCACCAGATTAACGTTTGTTTAGACTATTTCAGTCATTATGGGCAGACTATGTGCCTTTCATTGACTTAAAAGCTGTGTAAATGTAAAGAATTATTGGAATGTTCAGATTAACGGTTACTTAGACTTTTTCAGTCATTATGGGCAGACTATGTGCCTTTCATTGACTTAAAAGCTGAGAAAATGTAAAAAATTATTGGAATCGCCAGATTAAAGGTTGTTTAGATTTTTTCAGTGATTATATGCAGACTATGTGCCTTTCATTGACTTAAAAGCTGAGTAGATGTAAACAATTACTGGAATGGTCGTATTAACGGTTGTTTAACTTTTTCAGTCACTATTGGCAGACTATGTGCCTTTAATTGACTTAAAAGCTGAGAAAATGTAAAGAATTATTGGAATCGCCAGATTAACGGTTGTTTAGATTTTTTCAGTCATTATGGGCAGACTATGTGCCTTTCATTGATTTAAAAGCTGAGTAAATGTAAAGAATTACTGGAATGGTCGGAGTAACGGTTGTTTAGACTTTTTCAGTCATTATGGGCAGACTATGTGCCTTTCATTGACTTAAAAGCTGAGTAAATGTAAAGAATTAATGGAATGGCCAGATTAACGGTTTTTTACCTTTTTCAGTCATTATTGGCAAATTATGTGCCTTTCATTGACTTAAAAGCTGAGTAAATGTAAAGAATTATTGGAATCGCCAGATTAACGGTCGCTTATAATTTTCCAGTCATTATGGGCAGACTATGTGCCTTTCATTGACTTAGAACCTGAGTATATCTATAGAATTACTGGAATGGTCGGATTAACGGTTGTTTACCTTTTTCAGTCACTATTTGCAGACTATGTGCCTTTCATTGACTTAAAAGCTGAGTATATGTAAAGAATTACTGGAATGGTCGGATTAACGGTTGTTTACCAATTTCAGTCACTATTGGCAGACTATGTGCCTTTCATTGACTTAAAAGTTGAGTAAATGTAAAGAATTATTGGAATCACCAGATTAACGGTTGCTTAGACTTTTTCAGTTATTATGGGCAGACTATGTGCCTTTTATGACTTAAAAGCTGAGTATATGTAAAGACTTACTAGAATGATCGGATTAACGGTTGTTTAGACATTTTCAGTCATTATGGGCAGACTATGTGCCTTTCATTGACTTAAAAGCTGAGTAAATATAAAGAATTTTTGGAATCGCCAGATTAACGGTTGCTTAGACTTTTTCAGGCATTATGGCAGACTATGTGCCTTTCATTGACTTAAAAGCTGAGTATAGGTAAAGAATTACTGGAATGGTCAGATTAACGGTTGTTTACCTTTTTCAGTCACTATTGGCAGACTATGTGCCTTTTTTTTACTTAAAAGCTGAGTAAATGTAAAGAATTACTGGAATGGTCGGATTAACGGTTGTTTACCTTTTTCAGTCACTATTGGCAGACTATGTGCCTTTCATTGACTTAAAAGCTGAGTAAATGTAAAGAATTACTGGAATGGTCGGATTAACGGTAGTTTACCTTTTTCAGTCATTATGGGCAGACTATGTGCCTTTCATTGACTTACAAGCTGAGTAAATGTAAAGTACTTTTGGAATGGCCAGATTAAGGGTTGTTTAGACTTTTTCAGTCATTATGGGCAGAATGTGTGCATTTCATTGTCTTAAAAGAAGAGTAAATGTAAACAATTACTGGAATAGTCGGATTAACGGTTGTTTAGACTTTTTCAGTCATTATGGGCAGACTATGTGCTTTTCATTGACTTAAAAGCTGAGCAAATGTAAAGAATTATTTGAATCGCCAGATTAACGGTTTTTTAGACTTTTTCAGTCATTATGGGCAGACTATGTGCCTTTCATTGACTTAAAAGGTGAGTAAATGTAAAGAATTACTGGAATGGTCAGATTAAAGGTTGTTTACCTTTTTCAGTCATTATTGGCAAATTATGTGCCTTTCATTGACTTAAAAGCTGAGTAAATGTAAAGAATTATTTGAATCGACAGATTAACGGTTGTTTAGACTTTTTCAGTCATTATGTGCAGACTAAGTGCCTTTCATTGACTTAAAAGCTGTAAAGAATTACTGGAATGGTCAGATTAACGGTTGTTTACCTTTTTCAGTCACTATTGGCAGACTATGTGCCTTTCATTGACTTGAAAGCTGAGTAAATGTAAAGAATTATTGGAATCGCCATATTAACGGTTGTTTACCTTTTTTAGTCATTATGGGCAGACGATGTGCCTTTCATTGACTTAAAAGCTGAGTAAATGTAAAGAATTATTGGAATGGCCAGATTAACGGTTTTTTAGACTTTTTCAGTCATTATGGGCAGACTATGTGCCATTCATTGACTTAAAAGCTGAATAAAATTAACGAATTACTGGAATGGTCGGATTATCGCTTGTTTAGACTTTTTCAGTCATTATGGGCAAACTATGTGCCTTTCATTGACTTAAAAGCTTAGTAAATGTAAAGAATTTCTGGAATGGTCGGATTAACGGTTGTTTACCTTTTTCAGTTACTATTGGCAGACTACGTGCCTTTCATCGACTTAAAAGCTGAGTAAATGTAAAGAATTATTGGAATCGCCAGATTAACGGTTGCTTAGACTTTTTCAGTCATTATGGGCAGACTATGTGCCATTCATTGACTTAAAAGCTGAATAAATTTAAAAAATTACTGGAATGGTCGGATTATCGGTTGTTAGACTTTTTCAGTCATTATGGGCAGACTATGTGCCTTTCATTGACTTAAAAGCTGAGTAAATGTAGAGAATTATTGGAATCGCCAGATTAACGGTTGTTTAGACTTTTTCAGTCATTATGGGCAGACTATATGCCTTTCATTGACTTAAAAGCTGAGTAAATGTAAAGAATTATTGGAATGGCCAGATTAACGGTTGTTTAGACTTTTTCAGTCATTATGGGCAGACTATGTGCCATTCATTGACTTAAAAGCAGAATAAATGTAAAGAATTAATGGAATGGTCGGATTATCGGTTTTTTAGACTTTTTCAGTCATTATGGGCAGACTATGTGCCTTTCATTTACTTAAAAGCTGAGTAAATGTAAAGAATTATTGGAATCGCCAGATTAACGGTTGCTTAGACTTTTTCAGTCATTATGGGAAGACTATGTGCCATTCATTGACTTAAAAGCTGAGTAAATGTAAAGAATTACTGGAATGCTCGGATTATCGGTTGTTTAGACTTTTTCAGTCATTATGGGCAAACTATGTGCCTTTCATTGACTTAAAAGCTGAGTAAATATAGAGAATAATTGGAATCGCCAGATTAACGGTTGTTTACCTTTTTCAGTCACCATTGGCAGACTATGTGCCTTTCATTGACTTAAAAGCTGAGTAAATGTAAAGAATTACTTGAATGGTCGTATTAACGGTTGTTTACCTTTTTCAGTCACTATTGGCAGACTCTGTGCCTTTCATTGACTTAAAAGCTGAGTAAATGTAAAGAATTATTGGAATCGCCAGATTAACGGTTGCTTAGACTTTTTCAGTCATTATAGGCAGACTATGTGCCTTTCTTTGAGTTAAAAGCTGAGTAAATGTAAAGAATTACTGGAATGGTCGGATTAATGGTTGTTTACCTTTTTCAGTCACTTTTGGCAGACTATGTGCCTTTCATTGACTTAAAAGCTGAGTAAATGTAAAGAATTACTGGAATGGTCGGATTAACGGTTTCTTACCTTTTTCAGTCACTATTGGCAGACTATGTGCCTTTCATTGACTTAAAAGCTGAGTAAATGTAAAGAATTACTGGAATGGTCAGATTAACGGTTGTTTACCTTTTTCAGTCACTATTGGCAGACTATATGCCCTTCATTGACTTATAAGCTGAGAAAATGTAAAGAATTATTGGAATCGCCCGATTAACGGTCGTTTAGATTTTTTCAGTCATTATGGGCAGACTATCTGCCTTTCATTGACTTAAAAGCTGAGTAAATGTAAAGAATTATTGGAATGGCCAGATTAACGGTTGTTTAGACTTTTTCAGTCATCATGGGAAGACTATGTGCCTTTCATTGATTAAAACCTGAATAAATGGAAAGAATTACTAGAATGGTCGGATTAACGGTTGTTTACACTTTTTCAGTAATTATGGGCAGACTATGTGCCTTTATATGATTTAAAAGCTGAGTAAATGTAAAGAATTATTGGAATTGCCAGATTAACGGTCTTTTAGACTTTTTCAGTCATTATGGGCATACTATGTGCCTTTCATTGACTTAAAAGCTGAGTAAATGTAAAGAATTACTGGAATAGTCGGATTAACGGTTGTTTACCCTTTTAAGTCACTATTGGCAGACTATGTGCTTTTCATTGACTTGAAAGCTGAGTAAATGTAAAGAATTATTGGAATCGCCAGATTAACAGTCGCTTGGACTTTTTCAGTTATTATGGGCAGACTATCTGCCTTTCATTGACTTAAAAGCTGAGTAAATGTAAAGAATTACTGGAATGGTCGGATTAACGGTTGTTTAACTTTTTCAGTCACTATTGGCAGACTATGTGCCCTTCATTGACTTAAAAGCTGAGTAAATGTAAAGAATTATTGGAAAGGCCAGATTAACGGTTGCTTTGACTTTTTCAGTCATTATGGACAGACTATGTGCCTTTCATTGACTTAGAAGCTGAGTAAATTTAAAGAATTACTGGATTGGTCGGATTAACGGTTGTTTAGACTTTTTCAGTCATTATGGGCAGACTATGTGCCTTTCATTGACTTAAAAGCTGAGTAAATGTAAAGAAGTATTGGAATGGGCAGATTAACGGTTGTTTAGACTTTTTCAGTCACTATTGGCATATTATGTGCCTTTCATAGACTTAAAAGCTGAGTAAATGTAAAGAATTATTGGAATCGCTAGATTAACGGTTGTTTAGACTTTTTCAGTCATTATTGGCAAACTATGTGCTTTTACTTGAAATAAAGCTGAGTAAATGTAAAGAATGATTGAAATGGTCGGATTAACGGTTATTTACTTTTTTCAGTCATTATTGGCAAATTTTGTGCCTTTTATTGACTTAAGAGCTGAGTAAATGTAAAGTTTTATTGGAAGTGTGGGATTAACGGTTGGTTAGATTTTTTCAATCCATATTCGCTGTCTATGTGCTTTTCATTGTCTTTACTGATTACAAAAACCTGAAAACGTTTGGAAGGGCCAGATTAACGGTCTTTAAGCCATTTTCAGTCATTATGGGCAGACTATGTGCCTTTCATTGACTTAAAAGCTGAGTAAATGTAAAAAAATTACTGGAATGGTCGGATTAACGGTTTTTTACCTTTTTCAGTCACTATTGGCAGACTATGTGCCTTTCATTGGCTTAAAAGCTGAGTAAATGTAAAGAATTATTGGAATCGCCAGATCAACGGTTGCTTAGACTTTTTCAGTCATTATGGGCAGACTATGTGCCTTTCATTGACTTAAAAGCTAAGTAAATGTAAAGAATTACTCGAATAGTCGGATTAACGGTTGTTTACCTTTTTCAGTCACTATTGGCATATTATGTGCCTTTCATTGACCTAAAAGCTGAGTATATATAAAGAATTATTGGAATCGCGAGATTAACGGTTCTTTAGACTTTTTCAGTCATTATTGGCAAACTATGTGCTTTTACTTGAATTAAAAGCTGAGTAAATAAAAAGAATGATTGGAATAGTCGGATTAACGCTTGTTTACTTTTTTCAGTCATTATTGGCAAATTTTTTGCCTTTCATTGACTTAAGAGCTGAGTAAATGTTAAGTTTTATTGGAAGTGTGGGATTAACGGTTGTTTAGATTTTTAAATCCATATTCGCTGTCCATGTGCTTTTCATTGTCTTTACTGATGAAAAAAAGCTGAAGACGTTTGCAAATGCCGGATTATCGGTTTTTAAGCCATTTTCAGTCATTATTGGCAGATTATGTGCCTTTCATTGACTTAAAAGCTGAGTAAATGTAAAGAATTATTGGAATGGCCAGATTAACAGTTGCTTAGACTTTTTCAGTCATTAAGGGCAGACTATGTGCCTTTCATTGACTTAAAAGCTGAATAAATGTAAAGAATTATTGGAATGGTCAGATTAACTGTTGTTTACATTTTTCGGTCATTATTGGCAGACTATGTGCCTTTCATTGATTTAAAAGCTGAGAAAATGTTAGGAATTATAGGAATGGTCGGATTAACTGTTGCTTAACTTTTTCAGTCATTATTGGCAAATTATGTGCCTTTCATTGACTTAAAAGCTGAGTATATGTAAAGAATTATTGGAATGGACGGAATAACGTTTCTTTACCTTTTTCAGTCATTACTGGCAGACTATCTGCCTTTCATTGACTTAAAAGCTGAGCAAATGTCAAGAATTATTGGAATGGCCAGATTAACGATTGTTTAGACTTTTTCAGTCATTATTGGCAGACTATGTGCCTTTCATTGACTTAAAAGCATAGTACATGTAAAAAAATATTGGATTGGTCGGATTAACGGTTGTTTAGACTTCATCAGTCCTTATTGGCAGACTATGTGCCTTTCATTGGCTTAAAAGCTGAGTAAATGTAAAGAATTATTGGAATGGCCAGATTAACGGTTGTTTAGATTTTTTAACTCATTATGGGCAGACTATGTCCCTTTCATTGACTTAAAAGCTGAGTAAATGTAAAGAATTATTGGAATGGCCAGATTAACGGTTGTTTAGACTTTTTCAGTCATTATGGGCAGACTATGTGCCTTTCATTGACTTAAAAGCTTAGTAAATGTAAAAAATTACTGGAATGGTCGGATTATCGGTTGTTTACCTTTTTCAGTCAATATTGGCAGACTATGTGCTTTTAATTGACTTAAAAGCTGAGTAAATGTAAAGAATTATAGGAATGGCCAGATTAACTGTTGCTTAGACTTTTTCAGTCATTATGGGCAGACTATGTGCCTTTCATTGACTTAAAAGCTGAGTAAATATAAAGAATTACTGGAATGGTCGGATTAACGGTTGTGTACCTTTTTCAGTCACTATTGGCATATTATGTGCCTTTCATTGACTTAAAAGCTGAGTAAATGTAAAGAATTATTGGAATGGCCAGATTAACGGTTGTTTAGACTTTTTCAGTCATTATGGGCAGACTATGTGCCTTTCATTGACTTAAAAGCTGAGTAAATGTAAAGAAGTACTGGAATAGTCGGATTAACGGTTGTTTACCCTTTTCAGTCACTATTGGCAGACTATGTGCCTTTCATTGAGTTAAAAGCTGAATAAATGTAAAAAAATTACTGGAATGATCGGATTAACGGTTGTTTACCATTTTCCGTCACTATTGGCAGACTATGTGCCTTTCATTGACTTAAAAGCATAGTACATGTAAAAAAATATTGGATTGGTCGGATTAACGGTTGTTTAGACTTCATCAGTCCTTATTGGCAGACTATGTGCCTTTCATTGGCTTAAAAGCTGAGTAAATGTAAAGAATTATTGGAATGGCCAGATTAACGGTTGTTTAGATTTTTTAACTCATTATGGGCAGACTATGTCCCTTTCATTGACTTAAAAGCTGAGTAAATGTAAAGAATTATTGGAATGGCCAGATTAACGGTTGTTTAGACTTTTTCAGTCATTATGGGCCGACTATGTGCCTTTCATTGACTTAAAAGCTGAGTAAATGTAAAGAATTATTGGAATGGCCAGATTAACGGTCTTTAAGCCATTTTCAGTCATTATGGGCAGACTATGTGCCTTTCATTGACTTAAAAGCTTAGTAAATGTAAAAAATTACTGGAATGGTCGGATTATCGGTTGTTTACCTTTTTCAGTCACTATTGGCAGACTATGTGCTTTTAATTGACGTAAAAGCTGAGTAAATGTAAAGAATTATAGGAATAGCCAGATTAACTGTTGCTTAGACTTTTTCAGTCATTATGGGCAGACTATGTGCCTTTCATTGACTTAAAAGCTGAGTAAATGTAAAGACTTAC
Organism: Sepioteuthis lessoniana; assembly: GCA_963585895.1. NCBI lineage: Eukaryota > Metazoa > Mollusca > Cephalopoda > Myopsida > Loliginidae > Sepioteuthis > Sepioteuthis lessoniana. The sequence goes on from OY757914.1 coordinate 102,438,724, forward strand.
TGGAATAGTTGGATTAACGGTTGTGTACCTTTTTCAGTCACTATTGGCATATTATGTGCCTTTCATTGACTGAAAAGCTGAGTAAATGTAAAGAATTATTGGAATCGCCAGGTTAACGGTTGCTTAGACTTTTTCAGTCATTATGGGCAGACTATGTGCCTTTCATTGACTTAAAAGCTAAGTAAATGTAAAGAATTACTCGAATAGTCGGATTAACGGTTGTTTACCTTTTTCAGTCACTATTGGCATATTATGTGCCTTTCATTGACCTAAAAGCTGAGTATATATAAAGAATTATTGGAATCGCGAGATTAACGGTTCTTTAGACTTTTTCAGTCATTATTGGCAAACTATGTGCTTTTACTTGAATTAAAAGCTGAGTAAATAAAAAGAATGATTGGAATAGTCGGATTAACGCTTGTTTACTTTTTTCAGTCATTATTGGCAAATTTTTTGCCTTTCATTGACTTAAGAGCTGAGTAAATGTTAAGTTTTATTGGAAGTGTGGGATTAACGGTTGTTTAGATTTTTAAATCCATATTCGCTGTCCATGTGCTTTTCATTGTCTTTACTGATGAAAAAAAGCTGAAGACGTTTGCAATGGCCGGATTAACGGTTTTTAAGCCATTTTCAGTCATTATTGGCAGATTATGTGCCTTTCATTGACTTAAAAGCTGAGTAAATGTAAAGAATTATTGGAATGGCCAGATTAACAGTTGCTTAGACTTTTTCAGTCATTAAGAGCAGACTATGTGCCTTTCATTGACTTAAAAGCTGAATAAATGTAAAGAATTATTGAAATGGTCAGATTAACTGTTGTCTACATTTTTCGGTCATTATTGGCTGACTATGTGCCTTTCATTGATTTAAAAGCTGAGAAAATGTTAGGAATTATAGGAATGGTCGGATTAACTGTTGCTTAACTTTTTCAGTCATTATTGGCAAATTATGTGCCTTTCATTGACTTAAAAGCTGAGTATATGTAAAGAATTATTGGAATGGACGGAATAACGTTTCTTTACCTTTTTCAGTCATTACTGGCAGACTATCTGCCTTTCATTGACTTAAAAGCTGAGCAAATGTCAAGAATTATTGGAATGGCCAGATTAACGATTGTTTAGACTTTTTCAGTCATTATTGGCAGACTATGTGCCTTTCATTGACTTAAAAGCATAGTACATGTAAAAAAATATTGGATTGGTCGGATTAACGGTTGTTTAGACTTCATCAGTCCTTATTGGCAGACTATGTGCCTTTCATTGGCTTAAAAGCTGAGTAAATGTAAAGAATTATTGGAATGGCCAGATTAACGGTTGTTTAGATTTTTTAACTCATTATGGGCAGACTATGTCCCTTTCATTGACTTAAAAGCTGAGTAAATGTAAAGAATTATTGGAATGGCCAGATTAACGGTTGTTTAGACTTTTTCAGTCATTATGGGCAGACTATGTGCCTTTCATTGACTTAAAAGCTTAGTAAATGTAAAAAATTACTGGAATGGTCGGATTATCGGTTGTTTACCTTTATCAGTCACTATTGGCAGACTATGTGCTTTTAATTGACTTAAAAGCTGAGTAAATGTAAAGAATTATAGGAATGGCCAGATTAACTGTTGCTTAGACTTTTTCAGTCATTATGGGCAGACTATGTGCCTTTCATTGACTTAAAAGCTGAGTAAATATAAAGAATTACTGGAATGGTCGGATTAACGGTTGTGTACCTTTTTCAGTCACTATTGGCATATTATGTGCCTTTCATTGACTTAAAAGCTGAGTAAATGTAAAGAATTATTGGAATGGCCAGATTAACGGTTGTTTGGAATTTTTCAGTCATTATGGGCAGACTATGTGCCTTTCATTGACTTAAAAGCTGAGTAAATGTAAAGAAGTACTGGAATAGTCGGATTAACGGTTGTTTACCCTTTTCAGTCACTATTGGCAGACTATGTGCCTTTCATTGAGTTAAAAGCTGAATAAATCTAAAAAAATTACTGGAATGGTCGGATTAACGGTTGTTTACCATTTTCCGTCACTATTGGCAGACTATGTGCTTTTCATTGACTTAAAAGCATAGTACATGTAAAAAAATATTGGATTGGTCGGATTAACGGTTGTTTAGACTTCATCAGTCCTTATTGGCAGACTATGTGCCTTTCATTGGCTTAAAAGCTGAGTAAATGTAAAGAATTATTGGAATGGCCAGATTAACGGTTGTTTAGATTTTTTAACTCATTATGGGCAGACTATGTCCCTTTCATTGACTTAAAAGCTGAGTAAATGTAAAGAATTATTGGAATGGCCAGATTAACGGTTGTTTAGACTTTTTCAGTCATTATGGGCCGACTATGTGCCTTTCATTGACTTAAAAGCTGAGTAAATGTAAAGAATTATTGGAATGGCCAGATTAACGGTTGTTTAGACTTTTTCAGTCATTATGGGCAGACTATGTGCCTTTCATTGACTTAAAAGCTTAGTAAATGTAAAACATTACTGGAATGGTCGGATTATCGGTTGTTTACCTTTTTCAGTCACTATTGGCAGACTATGTGCTTTTAATTGACGTAAAAGCTGAGTAAATGTAAAGAATTATAGGAATAGCCAGATTAACTGTTGCTTAGACTTTTTCAGTCATTATGGGCAGACTATGTGCCTTTCATTGACTTAAAAGCTGAGTAAATATAAAGAATTACTGGAATGGTCGGATTAACGGTTGTGTACCTTTTTCAGTCACTATTGGCATATTATGTGCCTTTCATTGACTGAAAAGCTGAGTAAATGTAAAGAATTATTGGAATGGCCAGATTAACGGTTGTTTAGACTTTTTCAGTCATTATGAGCAGACTATGTGCCTTTCATTGACTTAAAAGCTAAGTAAATGTAAAGAATTACTGGAATAGTCGGATTAACGGTTGTTTACCCTTTTCAGTCACTATTGGCAGACTATGTGCCTTTCATTGAGTTAAAAGCTGAATAAATGTAAAAAAATTACTGGAATGGTCGGATTAACGGTTGTTTACCATTTTCCGTCACTATTGGCAGACTATGTGCCTTTCATTGACTTAAAAGCTGAGTAAATGTAAAGAATTATTGGAATGGCCAGATTATGTGTTGTTTAGACTTTTTCAGTCATTATGGGCAGACTATGTGCCTTTCATTGACTTAAAAGCTGAGTAAATGTAAAGAAATACTGGAATGGTCGGATTAACGGTTGCTTACCTTTTTCAGTCACTACTGGCAAACTATGTGCCTTTCATTGACTTAAAAGCTGAGTAAATGTAAAGAATTACTTAAATGGTTGGATTAACGGTTGTTTACCTTTTTCAATCACTATTGGCAGACTATGTGCCTTTCATTGACATAAAAGCTGAGTAAATGTAAAGAATTACTGCAATGGTCGGATTAACGGTAGTTTACCTTTTTCAGTCACTATTGGCAGACTATGTGCCTTTCATTGACTTAAAAGCTGAGTAAATGTAAAGAATTATTAGAATTGCCAGATTAAAGGTTGCTAAGACTTTTCACTCATTATGGGCAGACTATGTGCCTTTCATTGACTTAAAAGCTGAGTAAATGTAAAGAATTACTGGAATCGTCGGATTAACAGTTGTTAACTTTTTTCAGTCACTATTGGCAGACTATGTGCCTTTCATTGACTTAAAAGCTGAGTAAATGTAAAGAATTATTGGAATCGTCAGGTTAACGGTTTTTTTAGACTTTTTCAGTCATTATGGGCAGACTATGTGCCTTTCATTGATTTAAAAGCTGAGTAAATGTAAAGAAATACGGGAATGGTCGGATTAACGGTTGTTTACCTTTTTCAGTCACTATTGGCAGACTATGTGCCTTTCATTGACTTAAAAGCTGAGTAAATGTAAAGAATTACTGGAATGGTCTGATTAACGGTTGTGTACCTTTTTCAGTCACTATTGGCATATTATGTGTCTTTCATTGACTTAAAAGCTGAGTAAATGTAAAGAATTATTGAAAGGGCCAGATTAACGGTTTTTTAGACTTTTTCAGTCATTATGGGAAGACTATGTGCTTTTCATTGACTTGAAAGCTGAGTAAATGTAAACAATTACTGGAATGATCGGATTAACGGTTGTTTACTTTTTCAGTCACTATTGGCAGACTATGTGCCTTTCATTGACTTAGAACCTAAGTATATGTAAAGAATTATTGGAATCGCCAGATTAACGGTTGCTTAGACTTTTTCAGTCATTATGGGCAGACTATGTGCCTTTCATTGATTTAAAAGCTGAGTAAATGTAAAGAATTACTGGAATGGTCGGATTAACGGTTGTTTATCTTTTTCAGTCACTATTGGCAGACTATGTGCCTTTCATTGACTTAAAAGCTGAGTAAATGTAAAGAATTATTGGAATGGCCAGATTAACGGTTGTTTAGACTTTTTCAGTCATTATGGGAAGACTATGTGCCTTCCATTGACTTAAAAGATGAGTAAATGAAAAGAATAACTGGAAGGGTTGGATTAACGGTTGTTTACCATTTTCAGTCACTATTGGCAGACTATGTGCCTTTCATTGACTTAGAACCTTAGTAAATGTAAAGAATTATTGGAATCGCCAGATTAACGTTTGCTTAGACTTTTTCAGTCATTATGGGCAGACTATGTGCCTTTGATTGACTTAAAAGCTGAGTAAATGTTAAGAATTATTGGAATCGCCAGATTAACGGTTGCTTAGACTTTTTCAGTCATTATGGGCAGACTATGTGCCTTTCATTGACTTAAAAGCTGAGTAAATATAAAGAATTACTGGAATGGTCGGATTAACGGTTGTGTACCTTTTTCAGTCACTATTGGCATATTATGTGCCTTTCATTGACTTAAAAGCTGAGTAAATGTAAAGAATTATTGGAATGGCCAGATTAACGGTTGTTTAGACTTTTTCAGTCATTATGGGCAGACTATGTGCCTTTCATTCACTTAAGAGCTGAGTAAATGTAAAGAATTACTGGAATAGTCGGATTAACGGTTGTTTACCCTTTTCAGTCACTATTGGCAGACTAAGTGCCTTTCATTGAGTTAAAAGCTGAGTAAATGTAAAAAAATTACTGGAATGGTCGGATTAACGGTTGTTTACCATTTCCCGTCACTATTGGCAGACTATGTGCCTTTCATTGACTTAAAAGCTGAGTAAATGTAAAGAATTATTGGAATGGCCAGATTATGTGTTGTTTAGACTTTTTCAGTCATTATGGGCAGACTATGTGCCTTTCATTGACTTAAAAGCTGAGTAAATGTAAAGAAATACTGGAATGGTCGGATTAACGGTTGCTTACCTTTTTCAGTCACTACTGCCAAACTATGTGCCTTTCATTGACTTAAAAGCTGAGTAAATGTAAAGAGTTACTTAAATGGTTGGATTAACGGTTGTTTACCTTTTTCAGGCACTATTGGCAGACTATGTGCCTTTCATTGACTTAAAAGCTGAGTAAATGTAAAGAATTACTGCAATGGTCGGATTAACGGTAGTTTACCTTTTTCAGTCACTATTGGCAGACTATGTGCCTTTCATTGACTTAAAAGCTGAGTAAATGTAAAGAATTATTGGAATTGCCAGATTAAAGTTTGCTAAGACTTTTCACTCATTATGGGCAGACTATGTGCCTTTCATTGAGTTAAAAGCTGAGTAAATGTAAAGAATTACTGGAATCGTCGGATTAACAGTTGTTAACTTTTTTCAGTCACTATTGGCAGACTATGTGCCTTTCATTGACTTAAAAGCTGAGTAAATGTAAAGAATTACTGGAATGGTCGGATTAACGTTTGTGTATCTTTTTCAGTATCTATTGGCATATTATGTGTCTTTCATTGACTTTAAACCTGAGTAAATGTAAAAAATTATGGGAATGGCCAGATTAACAGTTTTTTAGATTTTTCAGTCATTATGGGAAGACTATGTGCTTTTAATTGACTTGAAAGCTGAGTAAATGTAAACAATTACAGGAATGATCGGATTAACGGTTGTTTACCTTTTTCAGTCACTATTGGCAGACTATGTGCCTTTCATTGACTTAAAAGCTGAGTAAATGTAAAGAATTACTGGAATGGTCGGATTAACGGTTGTGTACCTTTTTCAGTCACTATTGGCATATTATGTGTCTTTCATTGACTTAAAAGCTGAGTAAATGTAAAGAATTATTGGAATCGCCAGATTAACGGTTGCTTAGACTTTTTCAGTCATTATGGGCAGACTATGTGCCTTTCATTGACTTAAAAGCTGAGTAAATGTAAAGAAAAACTGGAATGGTCGGATTAACGGTTTTTAACTTTTTCAGTCACTATTGGCAGACTATGTGCCTTTCATTGACTTAAAAGCTGAGTAAATGTAAAGAATTACTGGAATGGTCGGATTAACGGTTGTGTACCTTTTTCAGTCACTATTGGCATATTATGTGTCTTTCATTGACTTCAAAGCTGAGTAAATGTAAAGAATTACTGGAATGGTCGGATTAACGGTTGTGTGTCTTTTTCAGTCACTATTGGCATATTATGTGTCTTTCATTGACTTAAAAGGTGAGTAAATGTAAAGAATTATTGGAATGGCCAGATTAACGGTTTTTTTGACTTTTTCAGTCATTATGGGAAGACTATGTGCTTTTCATTGACTTGAAAGCTGAGTAAATGTAAACAATTACTGGAATGATCGGATTAATTGTTGTTTACCTTTTTCAGTCACTATTGGCAGACTATGTGCCTTTCATTGACTTAGAACCTAAGTATATGTAAAGAATTATTGGAATCGCCAGATTAACGGTTGCTTAGACTTTTTCAGTCATTATGGGCAGACTATGTGCCTTTCATTGACTTAAAAGCTGAGTAAAAATAAAGAATTACTAGAATGGTCGGATTAACGGTTGTTTACCTTTTTCAGTCACTATTGGCAGACTATGTGCCTTTCATTGACTTAGAACCTGAGTAAATGTAAAGAATAATTGGAATCGCCAGATTAACGGTTGCTTAGACTTTTTCAGTCATTATGGGCAGACTATGTGCCTTTCATTGACTTAAAAGCTGAGTAAATGTAAAGAATTACTGGAAGGGTCGGATTAATGGTTGTTTACCTTTTTCTGTCACTATTGGCAGACTATGTGCCTTTCATTGACTTAAAAGCTGAGTAAATGTAAAGAATTACTGGAATGGTCGGATTAACGTTTGTGTATCTTTTTCAGTATCTATTGGCATATTATGTGTCTTTCATTGACTTAAAAGCTGAGTAAATGTAAAGAATTATTGGAATGGCCAGATTAACGGTTTTTTAGACTTTTTCAGTCATTATGGGAAGACTATGTGCTTTTCATTGACTTGAAAGCTGAGTAAATCTACACAATTACTGGAATGATCGGATTAACGGTTGTTTACCTTTTTCAGTCACTATTGGCAGACTATGTGCCTTTCATTGACTTAGAACCTAAGTATATGTAAAGAATTATTGGAATCGCCAGATTAACGGTTGCTTAGACTTTTTCAGTCATTATGGGCAGACTATGTGCCTTTCTTTGACTTAAAAGCTGAGTAAGTGTGAAGAATTACTGGAAGGGTCGGATTAACGGTTGTTTACCTTTTTCAGTCACTACTGGCAGACTATGTGCCTTTCATTGACTTAAAAGCTGAGTAAATGTAAAGAATTACTGGAATGGTCGGATTAACGTTTGTGTATCTTTTTCAGTATCTATTGGCATATTATGTGTCTTTCATTGACTTAAAAGCTGAGTAAATGTAAAGAAATACTGGAATGGTCGGATTAACGGTTGTTTACCTTTTTCCGTCACTATTGGCATATTATGTGTCATTCATTGACTTGAAAGGTGAGTAAATGTAAAGAATTATTGGAATGGCCAGATTAACGGTTTTTTAGACTTTTTCAGTCATTATGGGAAGACTATGTGCTTTTCATTGAATTGAAAGCTGAGTAAATGTAAACAATTACTAGAATGATCGGATTAACGGTTGTTTACCTTTTTCAGTCACTATTGGCAGACTATGTGCTTTTCATTGACTTAAAAGCTGAGTAAATGTAAAGAATTATTGGAATTGAAGGTTAAAGGTTGCTTAGACTTTTTCAGTCATTATGGGCAGACTATGTGCCTTTCATTGACTTAAAAGCTGAGTAAATGTAAAGAACTACTGGAATCGTGGGATTAACAGTTGTTTACCTTTTTCAGTCACTATTGGCAGACTATGTGCCTTTCATTGACTTAAAAGCTGAGTAAATGTAAACAATTACTGGAATGGTCGGATTAACGGTTTTTTAGACTTTTTCAGTCATTATGGGAAGACTATGTGCTTTTCATTGACTTGAAAGCAGAGTAAATGTAAACAATTACTGGAATGATCGGATTAACGGTTGTTTACCTTTTTCAGTCACTATTGGCAGACTATGTGCCTTTCATTGACTTAAAAGCTGAGTAAATGTAAAGAATTATTGGAATGGCCAGATTAACGGTTGCTTAGACTTTTTCAGTCAATATAGACAGACTATGTCCCTTTCATTGACTTAAAAGCTGAGTAAATGTAAAGAATTATTGGTATGGCCAGATTATGTGTTGCTTAGACTTTTTCAGTCATTATGGGTAGACTATGTGCCTTTCATTGACTTAAAAGCTGAGTAAGTGTAAAGAATTACTGGAAGGGTCGGATTAACGGTTGTTTACCTTTTTCAGTCACTATTGGCAGACTTTGTGCCTTTCATTGACTTAAAAGCTGAGTAAATGTAAAGAATTACTTAAATGGTTGGATTAACGGTTGTTTACCTTTTTCAGTCTCTATTGGAAGACTATGTGCCTTTCATTGACTTAAAAGCTGAGTAAATGTAAAGAATTATTGGAATTGCCAGATTAAAGGTTGCTTAGACTTTTTCAGTATATATGGGCAGACTATGTGCCTTTCATTGACTTAAAAGCTGAGTAAATGTAAAGAATTATTGGAATGGCCAGATTATGTGTTGTTTAGACTTTTTCAGTCATTATGGCAGACTATGTGCCTTTCATTGACTTAAAAGCTGAGTAAATGTAAAGAATTATTGGAATCGCCAGATTAACGGTTGCTTAGACTTTTTCAGTCATTATGGGCAGACTATGTGCCTTTCATTGACTTAAAAGCTGAGTAAATGTAAAGAAATACTGGAATGGTCGGATTAACGGTTGTTTACCTTTTTCTATCACTATTGGCATATTATGTGTCTTTCATTGACTTAAAAGGTGAGTAAATGTAAAGAATTATTGGAATGGCCAGATTAACGGTTTTTTAGACTTTTTCAGTCATTATGGGAAGACTATGTGCTTTTCATTGACTTAAAAGCTGAGTAAATGTAAACAATTACTGGAATGATCGGATTAACGGTTGTTTAGCTTTTTCAGTCACTATTGGCAGACTATGTGCATTTCATTGACTTAAAAGCTGAGTAAATGTAAAGAATTATTGGAATTGCCAGATTAAAGGTTGCTTAGACTTTTTCAGTCACTATTGGCAGACTATGTGCTTTTCATTGACTTAAAAGCTGAGTAAATATAAAGATTTACTGGAATTGTCGGATTAACAGTTGTTTACCTTTTTCAGTCACTATTGGCAGACTATGTGCGTTTCATTGACTTAAAAGCTGAGTAAATGTAAAGAATTATTGGAATGGCCAGATTATGTGTTGCTTAGACTTTTTCAGTCATTATGGGCAGACTATGTGCCTTTTATTGACTTAAAAGCTGAGTAAATGTAAAGAATTATTGGAATCGCCAGATTAACGGTTGCTTAGACTTAATCAGTCATTATGGGCAGACTATGTGCCTTTCAGTGACTTAAAAGCTGAGTAAATGTAAAGAAATACTGGAATGGTCGGATTAACGGTTGTTTACCTTTTTCAGTCACTCTTGGCAGACTATGTGCCTTTCATTGACTTAGAAGCTGAGTAAATGTAAAGAATTACTGGAATGGTCGGATTAACGGTTGTGTACCTTTTTCAGTCACTATTGGCATATTATGTGTCTTTCATTGACTTAAAAGCTGAGTAAATGTAAAGAATTACTGGAATGGTCGGATTAACGGTTGTGTATCTTTTTCAGTCACTATTGGCATATTATGTGTCTTTCATTGACTTAAAAGGTGAGTAAATGTAAAGAATTATTGGAATGGCCAGATTAACGGTTTTTTAGACTTTTTCAATCATTATGGGAAGACTATGTGCTTTTCATTGACTTGAAAGCTGAGTAAATGTAAACAATTACTGGAATGATCGGATTAATGGTTGGTTACCTTTTTCAGTCACTATTGGCAGACTATGTGCCTTTCATTGACTTAGAACCTAAGTATATGTAAAGAATTATTGGAATCGCCAGATTAACGGTTGCATAGACTTTTTCAATCATTTTGGGCAGACTATGTGCCTTTCATTGACTTAAAAGCTGAGTAAATGTAAATAATTACTAGAATGGTCAGATTAACGATTGTTTACCTTTTTCAGTCACTATTGGCAGACTATGTGCCTTTCATTGACTTAAAAGCTGAGTAAATGTAAAGAATTATTGGAATGGCCAGATTAACGGTTTTTTAAAACTTTTTCAGTCATTATGGGCAGACTATGTGCTTTTCATTGACTTGAAAGCAGAGTAAATGTAAACATCTACTGGAATGATCGGATTAACGGTTGTTTACCTTTTTCAGTCACTATTGGCAGACTATGTGCCTTTCATTGACTTAAAAGCTGAATAAATGTAAAGAATTATTGGAATGGCCAGATTAACGGTTGCTTAGACTTTTTCAGTCAATATAGTCAGACTATATGCTTTCATTGACTTAAAAGCTGAGTAAATGTAAAGAATTATTGGAATCGCCAGATTAACGGTTGCTTAGACTTTTCCAGTCATTATGGGCAGACTATGTGCCTTTCATTGACTTAAAAGCTGAGTAAATGTAAAGAAATACTGGAATGGTGGGATTAACGGTTGTTTACCTTTTTCAGTCACTATTGGCAGACTATGTGCCTTTCATTGACTTAAAAGCTGAGTAAATGTAAAGAATTACTGGAATGGTCGGATTAACGGTTGTGTACCTTTTTCAGTCACTATTGGCATATTATGTGTCTTTCATTGACTTCAAAGCTGAGTAAATGTAAAGAATTATTGGAATGGCCAGATTAACGGTTTTTTAGACTTTTTCAGTCATTACGGGAAGACTATGTGCTTGTCATTGACTTGAAAGCTGAGTAAATGTAAACAATTACTGGAATGATCGGATTAACGGTTGTTTACCTTTTTCAGTCACTATTGGCAGACGATGTGCCTTTCATTGACTTAGAACCTAAGTATATGTAAAGAATTATTGGAATCGCCAGATTAACGGTTGCTTAGACTTTTTCAGTCATTTTGGGCAGACTATGTGCCTTTCATTGACTTAAAAACTGAGTAAATGAAAAGAATTATTGGAATCGCCAGATTAACGATTGCTTAGACTTTTTCAGTCATTATGGGCAGACTATATGCCTTTCATTGACTTAAAAGCTGAGTAAATGTAAAGAAATACTGGAATGGTCGGATTAACAGTTGTTTACCTTTTTCAGGCACTATTGGCAGACTATGTGCCTTTCATTGACTTAAAAGCTGAGTAAATGTAAACAATTACTGGAATGGTCGGATTAACGGTTGTTTAGCTTTTTCAGTCACTATTGGCAGACTATGCGCCTTTCATTGACTTAAAAGCTGAGTATATGTAAAGAATTATTGGAATGGCCAGATTAACGGTTGTTTAGACTTTTTCAGTCATTATGGGAAGACTATGTGCCTTTCATTGACTTAAAAGCTGAGTAAATGTAAAGAATTACTGGAAGGGTCGGATTAACGGTTGTTTACCTTTTTCAGTCACTATTGGCAGACTATGTGCCTTTCATTGACTTAAAAGCTGAGTAAATGTAAAGAATTACTGGAATGGTCGGATTAACGGTTGTGTACCTTTTTCAGTCACTATTGGCATATTATGTGTCTTTCATTGACTTAAATGCTGAGTAAATGTAAAGAATTATTGGAATCGCGAGGTTAACGGTTGCTTAGACTTTTTCAGTCATTATGGGCAGACTATGTGCCTTTCATTGACTTAAAATCTGAGTAAATGTAAAGATATACTGGAATGGTCGGATTAACGGTTGTTTACCTTTTTCAGTCACTATTGGCAGACTATGTGCCTTTCATTGACTTAAAAGCTGAGTAAATGTAAAGAATTACTTAAATGGTTGGATTTACAGTTGTTTACCTTTTTCAGTCACTATTGGCAGACTATGTGCCTTTCATTGACTTAAAAGCTGAGTAAATGTAAAGAATTACTGGAATGGTCGGATTAACGGTAGTTTACCTTTTTCAGTCATTATGGGCAGACTATGTGCCTTTCATTGACTTAAAAGCTGAGTAAATGTAAAGAATTATTGGAATCGCCAGATTAACGGTTGCTTAGACTTTTTCAGTCATTATGGGCAGACTATGTGCCGTTCACTGACTTAAAAACTGAGTAAATGTAAAGAATTATTGGAATCGCCAGATTAACGGTTGCTTAGACTTTTTCAATCATTATCGGCAGACTATGTGCCTTTCATTGACATAAAAGCTGAGTAAATGCAAAAAAAAACTGGAATGGTCGGATTAACGGTTGTGTAACTTTTTCAGTTACTATTGGCAGACTATGTGCCTTTCATTGACTTAAAAGCTGAGTAAATGTAAAGAATTACTGGAATGGTCGGATTAACTGTTTTTACCTTTTTCAGTCATATTGGCAGACTATGTCCCTTTCATTGACTTAAAAGCTGAGTAAATGTAAACAATTACTGGAATGGTTGGATTAACAGTTGTTTAGACTTTTTCAGTCATTATGGGGAGACTTTGTGCCTACCATTGACTTAAAAGCTGAGTAAATGTAAAGAATTACTGGAATGGTCGGATTAACGGTTGTTAACCTTTTTCAGTCACTATTGGCAGACGATGTGCCTTTCATTGACTTAGAACCTAAGTATATGTAAAGAATTATTGGAATCGCCAGATTAACGGTTGCTTAGACTTTTTCAGTCATTTTGGGCAGACTATGTGCCTTTCATTGACTTAAAAACTGAGTAAATGAAAAGAATTATTGGAATCGCCAGATTAACGATTGCTTAGACTTTTTCAGTCATTATGGGCAGACTATATGCCTTTCATTGACTTAAAAGCTGAGTAAATGTAAAGAAATACTGGAATGGTCGGATTAACAGTTGTTTACCTTTTTCAGGCACTATTGGCAGACTATGTGCCTTTCATTGACTTAAAAGCTGAGTAAATGTAAACAATTACTGGAATGGTCGGATTAACGGTTGTTTAGCTTTTTCAGTCACTATTGGCAGACTATGCGCCTTTCATTGACTTAAAAGCTGAGTATATGTAAAGAATTATTGGAATGGCCAGATTAACGGTTGTTTAGACTTTTTCAGTCATTATGGGAAGACTATGTGCCTTTCATTGACTTAAAAGCTGAGTAAATGTAAAGAATTACTGGAAGGGTCGGATTAACGGTTGTTTACCTTTTTCAGTCACTATTGGCAGACTATGTGCCTTTCATTGACTTAAAAGCTGAGTAAATGTAAAGAATTACTGGAATGGTCGGATTAACGGTTGTGTACCTTTTTCAGTCACTATTGGCATATTATGTGTCTTTCATTGACTTAAATGCTGAGTAAATGTAAAGAATTATTGGAATCGCGAGGTTAACGGTTGCTTAGACTTTTTCAGTCATTATGGGCAGACTATGTGCCTTTCATTGACTTAGAACCTGAGTAAATGTAAAAAATTATTGGAATCGCCAGATTAACGGTTGCTTAGACTTTTTCAGTCATTATGGGCAGACTATGTTCCTTTCATTGACTTAAAAGCTTAGTAAATGTAAAGAATTACTAGAATGGTCGGATTAACGGTTGTTTACCTTTTTCAGTCACTATTGGCCGACTATGTGCCTTTCATTGAGTTCAAAGCTGAGTAAATGTAAAGAATTACTGGAATGGTCGGATTAACGGTTGTTTACCTTTTTCAGTCACTATTGGCAGACTATGTGCTTTTCATTGACTTAAAAGCTGAGTAAATGTAAATATTATTGGAATGGCCTGATTAAAGGTTGCTTAGAATTTTTCAGTCATTATGGGCAGACTATGTGCCTTTCATTGACTTAAAAGCTGAGTAAATGAAAAGAATTATTGGAATGGCCAGATTAAGGGTTGCTTAGACTTTTTCAGTCGTTATGGGCAGACTATGTGCCTTTCATTGACTTAAAAGCTGAGTAAATGTAAAAAAAAACTGGAATGGTCGGATTAACGGTTGTGTACCTTTTTCAGTCACTATTGGCAGACTATGTGCCTTTCATTGACTTAAAAGCTGAGTAAATGTAAAAGTTACTGGAACGGTCGGATTAACCGTTGTTTACCTTTTTCAGTCATATTGGCAGACTATGTCCCTTTCATTGACTTAAAAGCTGAGTAAATGTAAAGAATTATTGGAATCGCCAGATTAACGGTTGCTTAGACTTTTTCAGTCATTATGGGCAGACTATGTGCCTTTCATTGACTTAGAACCTGAGTAAATGTAAAAAATTATTGGAATCGCCAGATTAAAGGTTGCTTAGACTTTTTCAGTCATTATGGGCAGAGTATGTTCCTTTCATTGACTTAAAAGCTTAGTAAATGTAAAGAATTACTAGAATGGTCGGATTAACGGTTGTTTACCTTTTTCAGTCACTATTGGCCGACTATGTGCCTTTCATTGAGTTCAAAGCTGAGTAAATGTAAAGAATTACTGGAATGGTCGGATTAACGGTTGTTTACCTTTTTCAGTCACTTTTGGCAGACTATGTGCTTTTCATTGACTTAAAAGCTGAGTAAATGTAAATATTATTGGAATGGCCAGATTAAAGGTTGCTTAGAATTTTTCAGTCATTATGGGCAGACTATGTGCCTTTCATTGACTTAAAAGCTGAGTAAATGAAAAGAATTATTGGAATGGGTAGATTAAGGGTTGCTTAGACTTTTTCAGTCATTATGGGCAGACTATGTGCCTTTCATTGACTTAAAAGCTGAGTAAATATAAAAAAAAACTGGAATGGTCGGATTAACGGTTGTGTACATTTTTCAGTCACTATTGGCAGACTATGTGCCTTTCATTGACTTAAAAGCTGAGTAAATGTAAAAGTTACTGGAATGGTCGGATTAACCGTTGTTTACCTTTTTCAGTCATATTGGCAGACTATGTCCCTTTCATTGACTTAAAAGCTGAGTAAATGTAAAGAATTATTGGAATCGCCAGATTAACGGTTGCTTAGACTTTTTCAGTCATTATGGGCAGACTATGTGCCTTTCATTGACTTAAAAGCTGAGTAAATGTAAAGAATTACTGGAATGGTCGGATTAACGGTTGTTTACCTTTTTCAGTCACTATTGGAAGACTATGTGCCTTTCATTGACTTAAAAGCTGAGTAAATGTAAAGAATTATTGGAATCGCCAGATTAACGGTTGCTTAGACTTTTTCAGTCATTATGGGCAGACTATGTGCCTTTCATTGACTTAAAAGCTGAGTAAATGTAAAGAATTACTGTAATGGTTGGATTAACGGTTGTTTAGACTTTTTCAGTCATTATGGGAAGACTATGTGCCTACCATTGACTTAAAAGCTGAGTAAATGTAAAGAATTACTGGAATGGTCGGATTAACGGTTGTTTACCTTTTTCAGTCACTATTGGCAGACTATGTGCCTTTCATTGATTTAAAAGCTGAGTAAATGTAAAGAATTATTGGAATGGCCAGGTTAAGGTTGCTTAGACTTTTCCAGTCATTATGGGCAGACTATGTGTCTTTCATTGACTTAAAACCTGAGTAAAGGTAAAGAATTATTGGAATCGCCAGATTAACGGTTGTTTAGACTTTTTCAGTCATTATGGGCAGACTATGTGCCTTTCATTGACTTAAAAGCTGTGTAAATGTAAAGAATTATTGGAATGGTCGGATTAACGGTTGTTTACCTTTTTCAGTCACTATTGGCAGACTATGTGCCTTTCATTGACTTAAAAGCTGAGTAAATGTAAAGAATTACTTAAATGGTCGGATTAACGGT
The DNA here is from genome assembly GCA_963585895.1 of Sepioteuthis lessoniana. Classification (NCBI taxonomy): domain Eukaryota; kingdom Metazoa; phylum Mollusca; class Cephalopoda; order Myopsida; family Loliginidae; genus Sepioteuthis; species Sepioteuthis lessoniana. The sequence goes on from OY757914.1 coordinate 102,454,846, forward strand.
TGTTTACCTTTTTAAGTCACTATTGGCAGACTATGTGCCTTTCATTGACTTAAAAGCTGAGTAAATGTAAAGAATTATTGGAATCGCCAGAATAACGGTTGCTTAGACTTTTTCAGTCATTATGGGCAGACTATGTGCCTTTCATTGACTTAAAAGCTAAGTAAATGTAAAGAATTATTGGAATGGCCACATTATGTGTTGTTTAGACTTTTTCAGTCATTATGGGAAGACTATGTGCCTACCATTGACTTAAAAGCTGAGTAAATGTAAAGAATTATTGGAATCGCAAGATTAATGGTTGCTTAGACTTTTTCAGTCATTTTGGGCAGACTATGTGCCTTTCATTGACTTAAAAGCTGAGTAAATGTAAAGAAATACTGGAATGGTCGGATTATCGGTTGTTTACCTTTTTAAGTCACTATTGGCAAACTATGTGCCTTTCATTGACTTAAAAGCTGAGTAAATGTAAAGAATTATTGGAATTGCCAGATTAAAGGTTGCTTAGACTTTTTCAGTCAATATGGGCAGACTATCTGCCTTTCACTGACTTAAAAGCTGAGTAAATGTAAAGAATTACTGGAATGGTTGTATTATCGCTTGTTTAGACTTTTTCAGTCATTATGGGAAGACTATGTGCCTACCATTAATTTAAAAGCTGAGTAAATGTAAAGAATTACTGGAATGGTCGGATTAACGGTTGTTTACCTTTTTCAGTCACTATTGGCAGACGATGTGCTTTTCATTGACTTAAAAGCTGAGTAAATGTAAAGAATTATTGGAATGGCCAGATTAAAGGTTGTTTAGAATTTTTCAGTCATTATGGGCAGACTATGTGCCTTTCATTGACTTAAAAGCTGAGTAAATGAAAAGAATTATTGGAATCGCCAGATTAACGGTTGCTTAGACTTTTTCAGTCATTATGGGCAGACTATGTGCCTTTCATTGACTTAAAAGCTGAGTAAATGTAAAAAAAAAACTGGAATGTTCGGATTAACGGTTGTGTACCTTTTTCAGTTTATTGGCAGACTATGTGCCTTTCATTGACTTAAAAGCTGAGTAAATGTAAAAGTTACTGGAATGGTCGGATTAACGGTTGTTTACCTTTTTCAGTCATATTGGCAGACTATGTCCCTTTCATTGACTGAAAAGCTGAGTAAATGTAAAGAATTATTGGAATCGCCAGATTAACGGTTGCTTAGACTTTTTCAGTCATTATGGGCAGACTATGTGCCTTTCATTGACTTAAAAGCTGAGTAAATGTAAAGAATTACTGGAATGGTTGGATTTAACGGTTGTTTAGACTTTTTCAGTCATTATGGGAAGACTATGTGCCTAACATTGACTTAAAAGCTGAGTAAATGTAAAGAATTACTGGAATGGTCGGATTAACGGTTGTTTACCTTTTTCAGTCACTATTGGCAGACTATGTGCCTTTCATTGATTTAAAAGCTGAGTAAATGTAAAGAATTATTGGAATGGCCAGGTTAAGGTTGCTTAGACTTTTCCAGTCATTATGGGCAGACTATGTGTCTTTCATTGACTTAAAACCTGAGTAAAGGTAAAGAATTATTGGAATCGCCAGATTAACGGTTGTTTAGACTTTTTCAGTCATTATGGGCAGACTATGTGCCTTTCATTGACTTAAAAGCTGTGTAAATGTAAAGAATTATTGGAATGGTCGGATTAACGGTTGTTTACCTTTTTCAGTCACTATTGGCAGACTATGTGCCTTTCATTGACTTAAAAGCTGAGTAAATGTAAAGAATTACTTAAATGGTCGGATTAACGGTTGTTTACCTTTTTAAGTCACTATTGGCAGACTATGTGCCTTTCATTGACTTAAAAGCTGAGTAAATGTAAAGAATTATTGGAATCGCCAGATTAACGGTTGCTTAGACTTTTTCAGTCATTATGGGCAGACTATGTGCCTTTCATTGACTTAAAAGCTGAGTAAATGTAAAGAATTACTTAAATGGTCGGATTAACGGTTGTTTACCTTTTTAAGTCACTATTGGCAGACTATGTGCCTTTCATTGACTTAAAAGCTGAGTAAATGTAAAGAATTATTGGAATCGCAGGATTAATGGTTGCTTAGACTTTTTCAGTCATTATGGGCAGACTATGTGCCTTTCATTGTCTTAAAAGCTGAGAAAATGTAAAGAAATACTGGAATGGTCGGATTATTGGTTGTTTACCTTTTTAAGTCACTATTGGCAGACTATGTGCCTTTCATTGACTTAAAAGCTGAGTAAATGTAAAGAATTATTGGAATTGCCAGATTAAAGGTTGTTTAGACTTTTTCAGTCAATATGGGCAGACTATGTGCCTTTCACTGTCTTAAAAGCTGAGTAAATGTAAAGAATTACTGGAATGGTTGGATTAACGGTTGTTTAGACTTTTTCAGTCATTATGGGAAGACTATGTGCCTACCATTAATTTAAAAGCTGAGTAAATGTAAAGAATTACTGGAATGGTCGGATTAACGGTTGTTTACCTTTTACAGTCACTATTGGCAGACTACGTGCCTTTCATTGACTTAAAAGCTGGGTAAATGTAAAGAATTAAATGAATGGCCAGATTAACGGTTGTTTAGACTTTTTCAGTCATTATGGGCAGACTATGTGCCTTTCATTGACTTAAAAGCTGAGTAAATGTAAAGAATTACTGGAATGGTCGGATTAACAGTTGTGTACCTTTCTCAGTCACTATTGGCATATTATGTGCCCTTCATTGACTTAAAAGCTGAGTAAATATAAAGAATTATTGGAATGGTCGGATTAACGGTTGATTAGACTTTTTCAGTCATTATGGGAAGACTATGTGCCTTTCATTGACTTAAAAGCTGACTAAATGTAAAAATAACTGGAATGGTCGGATTAAAGGTTGTTTACCTTTTTCAGTCATATTGGCAGACTATGTCCCTTTCATTGACTTAAAAGCTGAGTAAATGTAAAGAATTATTGGAATTGCCAGATTATCGGTTGCTTAGACTTTTTCAGTCATTATTGGCAGACTATGTGCCTTTTATTGACTTAAAAGCTGAGTAAATGTAAAGAATTACTTAAATGGTCGGATTAACGGTTGTTTACCTTTTTAAGTCACTATTGGCAGACTATGTGCCTTTCATTGACTTAAAAGCTGAGTAAATGTAAAGAATTATTGGAATCGCCAGATTAACGGTTGCTTAGACTTTTTCAGTCATTATGGGCAGACTATGTGCCTTTCATTGACTTAAAAGCTGAGTAAATGTAAAGAATTATTGGAATGGCCACATTATGTGTTGTTTAGACTTTTTCAGTCATTATGGGCAGACTATGTGCCTTTCATTGACTTAAAAGCTGAGTAAATGTAAAGAATTATTGGAATGGCCACATTATGTGTTGTTTAGACTTTTTCAGTCATTATGGGCAGACTATGTGCCTTTCATTGACTTAAAAGCTGAGTAAATGTAAAGAATACTTGGAATGGTCGGATTAACGGTTGTTTACATTTTTCAGTCACTATTGGCAGACTATGTGCCTTTCATTGACTTAAAAGCTGAGTAAATGTAAAAGTTACTGGAATGGTCGGATTAACGGTTGTTTACCTTTTCCAGTCATAATGGCAGACTATGTCCCTTTCATTGACTTAAAAGCTGAGTAAATGTAAAGAATTATTGGAATCGCCAGATTAACGGTTGCTTAGACTTTTTCAGTCATTATGGGCAGACTATGTGCCTTTCATTGAGTTAAAAGCTGAGTAAATGTAAAGAATTACTGGAATGGTCGGATTAACGGTTGTTTAGACTTTTTCAGTCATTATGGGAAGACTATGTGCCTACCATTGACTTAAAAGCTGAGTAAATGTAAAGAATTACTGGAATGGTCGGATTAACGGTTGTTTACCTTTTTCAGTCACTATTGGCAGACTATGTGCCTTTCATTGATTTAAAAGCTGAGTAAATATAAAGAATTATTGGAATGGCCAGGTTAAGGTTGCTTAGACTTTTCCAGTCATTATGGGCAGACTATGTGTCTTTCATTGACTTAAAACCTGAGTAAAGGTAAAGAATTATTGGAATCGCCAGATTAACGGTTGTTTAGACTTTTTCAGTCATTATGGGCAGACTATGTGCCTTTCATTGACTTAAAAGCTGTGTAAATGTAAAGAATTATTGGAATGGTCGGATTAACGGTTGTTTACCTTTTTCAGTCACTATTGGCAGACTATGTGCCTTTCATTGACTTAAAAGCTGAGTAAATGTAAAGAATTACTTAAATGGTCGGATTAACGGTTGTTTGCCTTTTTAAGTCACTATTGGCAGACTATGTGCCTTTCATTGACTTAAAAGCTGAGTAAATGTAAAGAATTATTGGAATGGCCAGATTATGTGTTGTTTAGACTTTTTCAGTCATTATGGGCAGACTATGTGCCTTTCATTGACTTAAAAGCTGAGTAAATGTAAAGAATTATTGGAATCGCAAGATTAATGGTTGCTTAGACTTTTTCAGTCATTATGGGCAGGCTATGTGCCTTTCATTGACTTAAAAGCTGAGTAAATGTAAAGAATTACTGGAATGGTTGGATTAGCAGTTGTTTAGACTTTTTCAGTCATTATGGGAAGACTATGTGCCTACCATTAATTTAAAAGCTGAGTAAATGTAAAGAATTACTGGAATGGTCGGATTAACGGTTGTTTACCTTTTTCAGTCACTATTGGCAGACTATGTGCCTTTCATTGACTTAATAGCTGAGTAAATGTAAAGAATTATTGGAATGGCCAGATTAACGGTTGTTTAGACTTTTTCAGTCATTATATGGGCAGACTATGTGCCTTTCATTGACTTTAAAGCTGAGTAAATATAAAGAATTACTGGAATGGTCGGATTAACAGTTGTGTACCTTTCTCAGTCACTATTGGCATATTATGTGCCTTTCATTGACTTAAAAGCTGAGTAAATATAAAGAATTATTGGAATGGCCAGATTAACGGTTGATTAGACTTTTTCAGTCATTATGGGAAGACTATGTGCCTTTCATTGACTTAAAAGCTGACTAAATGTAAAAATAACTGGAATGGTCGGATTAAAGGTTGTTTACCTTTTTCAGTCACTATTGGCAGACTATGTCCCTTTCATTGACTTAAAAGCTGAGTAAATGTAAAGAATTATTGGAATTGCCAGATTAACGGTTGCTTAGATTTTTCAGTCATTATTGGCAGACTATGTGCCTTTTATTGACTTAAAAGCTGAGTAAATGTAAAGAATTACTGCAATGTTCGGATTAATGGTTGTTTACCTTTTTCAGTCACTATTGGCAGACTATGTGCCTTTCATTGACTTAAAAGCTGAGTAAATGTAAAGAATTATTGGAATCGCCATATTAACGGTTGCTTAGACTTTTTCAGTCATTATGGGCAGACTATGTGCCTTTAATTGACTTAAAAGCTGAGTAAATGTGAAGAATTACTGGAATGGTTGGATTAACGGTTGTTTAGACTTTTTTAGTCATTATGGGAAGACTATGTGCTACCATTGACTTAAAAGCTGAGTAAATGTAAAGAATTGCTGGAATGGTCGGAGTAACGGTTGTTTACCTTTTTCAGTCACTATTGGCAGACTATGTGGCTTTCATTGACTTAAAAGCTGAGTAAATGTAAAGAATACTTGGAATGGTCGGATTAAAGGTTGTTTACCTTTTTCAGTCACTATTGGCAGACTATGTGCCTTTCATTGACTTAATAGCTGAGTAAATGTAACAGTTACTGGAATGGTCGGATTAACGGTTGTTTACCTTTTTCAGTCATATTGGCAGACTATGTCCCTTTCATTGACTTAAAAGCTGAGTAAATGTAAAGAATTATTGGAATCGCCAGATTAACGGTTGCTTAGACTTTTTCAGTCATTATGGGCAGACTATGTGCCTTTCATTGAGTTAAAAGCTGAGTAAATGTAAAGAATTACTGGAATGGTCGGATTAAAGTTGTTTACCTTTTTCAGTCAATATTGGCATATTATGTGCCTTTCATTGACTTAAAAGCTGAGTAAATGTAAAGAATATATTGGAATCGCCAGATTAACGGTTGCTTAGACTTTTTCAGTCATTATGGGCAGACTATGTGCCTTTCATTGACTTAAAGCTGACTAAATGTAAAGAATTACTGGAATGGTTGGATTAAAGGTTGTTTAGACTTTTTCAGTCATTATGGGAAGACTATGTGCCTACCATTGACTTAAAAGCTGAGTAAATGTAAAGAATTACTGGAATGGTCGGATTAACGGTTGTTTACCTTTTTCAGTCACTATTGGCAGACTATGTTCCTTTCATTGACTTAAAAGCTGAGTAAATGTAAAGAATTATTGGAATGGCCAGGTTAAGGTTGCTTAGACTTTTTCAGTCATTATGGGCAGACTATGTGCCTTTCATTGAGTTAAAAGCTGCGTAAATGTAAAGAATTACTGGAATGGTCGGATTAAAGTTGTTTACCTTTTTCAGTCAATATTGGCATATTATGTGCCTTTCATTGACTTAAAAGCTGAGTAAATGTAAAGAATTATTGGAATCGCCAGATTAACGGTTGCTTAGACTTTTTCAGTCATTATGGGCAGACTATGTGCCTTTCATTGACTTAAAAGCTGACTAAATGTAAAAATAACTGGAATGGTCGGATTAAAGGTTGTTTACCTTTTTCAGTCACTATTGGCAGACTATGTCCCTTTCATTGACTTAAAAGCTGAGTAAATGTAAAGAATTATTGGAATTGCCAGATTAACGGTTGCTTAGATTTTTCAGTCATTATTGGCAGACTATGTGCCTTTTATTGACTTAAAAGCTGAGTAAATGTAAAGAATTACTGGAATGTTCGGATTAATGGTTGTTTACCTTTTTCAGTCACTATTGGCAGACTATGTGCCTTTCATTGACTTAAAAGCTGAGTAAATGTAAAGAATTATTGGAATCGCCATATTAACGGTTGCTTAGACTTTTTCAGTCATTATGGGCAGACTATGTGCCTTTAATTGACTTAAAAGCTGAGTAAATGTGAAGAATTACTGGAATGGTTGGATTAACGGTTGTTTAGACTTTTTTAGTCATTATGGGAAGACTATGTGCTACCATTGACTTAAAAGCTGAGTAAATGTAAAGAATTGCTGGAATGGTCGGAGTAACGGTTGTTTACCTTTTTCAGTCACTATTGGCAGACTATGTGCCTTTCATTAACTTAAAAGCTGAGTAAATGTAAAGAATACTTGGAATGGTCGGATTAACGGTTGTTTACCTTTTTCAGTCACTATTGGCAGACTATGTGCCTTTCATTGACTTAATAGCTGAGTAAATGTAACAGTTACTGGAATGGTCGGATTAACGGTTGTTTACCTTTTTCAGTCATATTGGCAGACTATGTCCCTTTCATTGACTTAAAAGCTGAGTAAATGTAAAGAATTATTGGAATCGCCAGATTAACGGTTGCTTAGACTTTTTCAGTCATTATGGGCAGACTATGTGCCTTTCATTGAGTTAAAAGCTGAGTAAATGTAAAGAATTACTGGAATGGTCGGATTAAAGTTGTTTACCTTTTTCAGTCAATATTGGCATATTATGTGCCTTTCATTGACTTAAAAGCTGAGTAAATGTAAAGAATATATTGGAATCGCCAGATTAACGGTTGCTTAGACTTTTTCAGTCATTATGGGCAGACTATGTGCCTTTCATTGACTTAAAGCTGACTAAATGTAAAGAATTACTGGAATGGTTGGATTAAAGGTTGTTTAGACTTTTTCAGTCATTATGGGAAGACTATGTGCCTACCATTGACTTAAAAGCTCAGTAAATGTAAAGAATTACTGGAATGGTCGGATTAACGGTTGTTTACCTTTTTCAGTCACTATTGGCAGACTATGTTCCTTTCATTGACTTAAAAGCTGAGTAAATGTAAAGAATTATTGGAATGGCCAGGTTAAGGTTGCTTAGACTTTTTCAGTCATTATGGGCAGACTATGTGCCTTTCATTGAGTTAAAAGCTGCGTAAATGTAAAGAATTACTGGAATGGTCGGATTAAAGTTGTTTACCTTTTTCAGTCAATATTGGCATATTATGTGCCTTTCATTGACTTAAAAGCTGAGTAAATGTAAAGAATTATTGGAATCGCCAGATTAACGGTTGCTTAGACTTTTTCAGTCATTATGGGCAGACTATGTGCCTTTCATTGACTTATAAGCTGAGTAAATGTAAAGAATTACTGGAATGGTTGGATTAACGGTTGTTTAGACTTTTTCAGTCATTATGGGAAGACTATGTGCCTACCATTGACTTAAAAGCTGAGTAAATGTAAAGAATTACTGGAATGGTCGGATTAACGGTTGTTTACCTTTTTCAGTCACTATTGGCAGACTATGTGCCTTTCATTGATTTAAAAGCTGAGTAAATGTAAAAATTATTGGAATGGCCAGGTTAAGGTTGCTTAGACTTTTCCAGTCATTATGGGCAGACTATGTGTCTTTCATTGACTTAAAACCTGAGTAAAGGTAAAGAATTATTGGAATCGCCACATTAACGGTTGTTTAGACTTTTTCAGTCATTATGGGCAGACTATGTGCCTTTCATTGACTTACAAGCTGTGTAAATGTAAAGAATTATTGGAATGGTCGGATTAACGGTTGTTTACCTTTTTCAGTCACTATTGGCAGACTATGTGCCTTTCATTGACTTAAAAGCTGAGTAAATGTAAAGAATTACTTAAATGGTCGGATTAACGGTTGTTTACCTTTTTAAGTCACTATTGGCAGACTATGTGCCTTTCATTGACTTAAAAGCTGAGTAAATGTAAAGAATTATTGGAATCGCCAGATTAACGGTTGTTTAGACTTTTTCAGTCATTATGGGCAGACTATGTGCCTTTCATTGACTTAAAAGCTGAGTAAATGTAAAGAATTACTTAAATGGTCGGATTAACGGTTGTTTACCTTTTTAAGTCACTATTGGCAGACTATGTGCCTTTCATTGACTTAAAAGCTGAGTAAATGTAAAGAATTATTGGAATCGCAAGATTAATGGTTGCTTAGACTTTTTCAGTCATTATGGGCAGACTATGTGCCTTTCACTGACTTAAAAGCTGAGTAAATGTAAAGAATTACTGGAATGGTTGGATTAACGGTTGTTTAGACTTTTTCAGTCATTATGGGAAGACTATGTGCCTACCATTAATTTAAAAGCTGAGTAAATGTAAAGAATTACTGGAATGGTCGGATTAACGGTTGTTTACCTTTTACAGTCACTATTGGCAGACTATGTGCCTTTCATTGACTTAAAAGCTGAGTAAATGTAAAGAATTAAAAGAATGGCCAGATGAACGGTTGTTTAGACTTTTTCAGTCATTATGGGCAGACTATGTGCCTTTCATTGACTTAAAAGCTGAGTAAATGTAAAGAATTACTGGAATGGTCGGATTAACAGTTCTGTACCTTTCTCAGTCACTATTGGCATATTATGTGCCTTTCATTGACTTAAAAGCTGAGTAAATATAAAGAATTATTGGATTGGCCAGATTAACGGTTGATTAGACTTTTTCAGTCATTATGGGAAGACTATGTGCCTTTCATTGACTTAAAAGCTGACTAAATGTAAAAATAACTGGAATGGTCGGATTAAAGGTTGTTTACCTTTTTCAGTCATATTGGCAGACTATGTCCCTTTCATTGACTTAAAAGCTGAGTAAATGTAAAGAATTATTGGAATTGCTAGATTAACGGTTGCTTAGACTTTTTCAGTCATTATTGGCAGACTATGTGCCTTTTATTGACTTAAAAGCTGAGTAAATGTAAAGAATTACTTAAATGGTCGGATTAACGGTTGTTTAGACTTTTTCAGTCATTATGGGAAGACTATGTGCCTACCATTAATTTAAAAGCTGAGTAAATGTAAAGAATTACTGGAATGGTCGGATTAACGGTTGTTTACCTTTTTCAGTCACTATTGGCAGACTATGTGCCTTTCATTGACTTAAAAGCTGAGTAAATGTAAAGAATTATTGGAATGGCCAGATTAACGGTTGTTTAGACTTTTTCAATCATTATATGGGCAGACTATGTGCCTTTCATTGACTTAAAACCTGAGTAAATATAAAGAATTACTGGAATGGTCGGATTAACAGTTGTGTACCTTTCTCAGTCACTATTGGCATATTATGTGCCTTTCATTGACTTAAAAGCTGAGTAAATATAAAGAATTATTGGAATGGCCAGATTAACGGTTGATTAGACTTTTTCAGTCATTATGGGAAGACTATGTGCCTTTCATTGACTTAAAAGCTGACTAAATGTAAAAATAACTGGAATGGTCGGATTAAAGGTTGTTTACCTTTTTCAGTCACTATTGGCAGACTATGTCCCTTTCATTGACTTAAAAGCTGAGTAAATGTAAAGAATTATTGGAATTGCCAGATTAACGGTTGCTTAGATTTTTCAGTCATTATTGGCAGACAATGTGCCTTTTATTGACTTAAAAGCTGAGTAAATGTAAAGAATTACTGGAATGTTCGGATTAACGGTTGTTTACCTTTTTCAGTCACTATTGGCAGACTATGTGCCTTTCATTGACTTAAAAGCTGAGTAAATGTAAAGAATACTTGGAATGGTCGGATTAACGGTTGTTTACCTTTTTCAGTCATTATTGGCAGACTATGTGCCTTTCATTGACTTAATAGCTGAGTAAATGTAAAAGTTACTGGAATGGTCGGATTAACGGTTGTTTACCTTTTTCAGTCATATTGGCAGACTATGTCCCTTTCATTGACTTAAAAGCTGAGTAAATGTAAAGAATTATTGGAATCGCCAGATTAACGGTTGCTTAGACTTTTTCAGTCATTATGGGCAGACTATGTGCCTTTCATTGAGTTAAAAGCTGAGTAAATGTAAAGAATTACTGGAATGGTCGGATTAAAGTTGTTTACCTTTTTCAGTCAATATTGGCATATTATGTGCCTTTCATTGACTTAAAAGCTGAGTAAATGTAAAGAATATATTGGAATCGCCAGATTAACGGTTGCTTAGACTTTTTCAGTCATTATGGACAGACTATGTGCCTTTCATTGACTTAAAGCTGACTAAATGTAAAGAATTACTGGAATGGTTGGATTAACGGTTGTTTAGACTTTTTCAGTCATTATGGGAAGACTATGTGCCTACCATTGACTTAAAAGCTGAGTAAATGTAAAGAATTACTGGAATGGTCGGATTAACGGTTGTTTACCTTTTTCAGTCACTATTGGCAGACTATGTGCCTTTCATTGACTTAAAAGCTGAGTAAATGTAAAGAATACTTGGAATGGTCGGATTAACGGTTGTTTACCTTTTTCAGTCACTATTGGCAGACTATGTGCCTTTCATTGACTTAAAAGCTGAGTAAATGTAAAGAATTATTGGAATGGCCAGATTAACGGTTGTTTAGACTTTTTCAATCATTATATGGGCAGACTATGTGCCTTTCATTGACTTAAAAGCTGAGTAATTATAAAGAATTACTGGAATGGTCGGATTAACAGTTGTGTACCTTTCTCAGTCACTATTGGCATATTATGTGCCTTTCATTGACTTAAAAGCTGAGTAAATATAAAGAATTATTGGAATGGCCAGATTAACGGTTGATTAGACTTTTTCAGTCATTATGGGAAGACTATGTGCCTTTCATTGAGTTAAAAGCTGAGTAAATGTAAAGAATTACTGGAATGGTCGGATTAAAGTTGTTCACCTTTTTCAGTCAATATTGGCATATTATGTGCCTTTCATTGACTTAAAAGCTGAGTAAATGTAAAGAATATATTGGAATCGCCAGATTAACGGTTGCTTAGACTTTTTCAGTCATTATGGACAGACTATGTGCCTTTCATTGACTTAAAGCTGACTAAATGTAAAGAATTACTGGAATGGTTGGATTAACGGTTGTTTAGACTTTTTCAGTCATTATGGGAAGACTATGTGCCTACCATTGACTTAAAAGCTGAGTAAATGTAAAGAATTACTGGAATGGTCGGATTAACGGTTGTTCACCTTTTTCAGTCACTATTGGCAGACTATGTGCCTTTCATTGACTTAAAAGCTGAGTAAATGTAAAGAATACTTGGAATGGTCGGATTAACGGTTGTTTACCTTTTTCAGTCACTATTGGCAGACTATGTGCCTTTCATTGACTTAAAAGCTGAGTAAATGTAAAAGTTACTGGAATGGTCGGATTAACGGGTGTTTACCTTTTTCAGTCATATTGGCAGACTATGTGCCTTTCATTGACTTAAAAGCTGAGTAAATGTAAAGAATTATTGGAATCGCCAGATTAAGGGTTGCTTAGACTTTTTCAGTCATTATGGGCAGACTATGTGCCTTTCATTGAGTTAAAAGCTGAGTAAATGTAAAGAATTACTGGAATGGTCGGATTAAAGTTGGTTACCTTTTTCAGTCAATATTGGCATATTATGTGCCTTTCGTTGACTTAAAAGCTGAGTAAATGTAAAGAATTATTGGAATCGCCAGATTAACGGTTGCTTAGACTTTTTCAGTCATTATGGGCAGACTATGTGCCTTTCATTGACTTAAAAGCTGACTAAATGTAAAGAATTACTGGAATGGTTGGATTAACGGTTGTTTAGACTTTTTCAGTCATTATGGGAAGACTATGTGCCTTTCATTGAGTTAAAAGCTGAGTAAATGTAAAGAATTACTGGAATGGTCGGATTAAAGTTGTTTACCTTTTTCAGTCAATATTGGCATATTATGTGCCTTTCATTGACTTAAAAGCTGAGTAAATGTAAAGAATATATTGGAATCGCCAGATTAACGGTTGCTTAGACTTTTTCAGTCATTATGGACAGACTATGTGCCTTTCATTGACTTAAAGCTGACTAAATGTAAAGAATTACTGGAATGGTTGGATTAACGGTTGTTTAGACTTTTTCAGTCATTATGGGAAGACTATGTGCCTACCATTGACTTAAAAGCTGAGTAAATGTAAAGAATTACTGGAATGGTCGGATTAACGGTTGTTTACCTTTTTCAGTCACTATTGGCAGACTATGTGCCTTTCATTGACTTAAAAGCTGAGTAAATGTAAAGAATACTTGGAATGGTCGGATTAACGGTTGTTTACCTTTTTCAGTCACTATTGGCAGACTATGTGCCTTTCATTGACTTAAAAGCTGAGTAAATGTAAAGAATTATTGGAATGGCCAGATTAACGGTTGTTTAGACTTTTTCAATCATTATATGGGCAGACTATGTGCCTTTCATTGACTTAAAAGCTGAGTAATTATAAAGAATTACTGGAATTGTCGGATTAACAGTTGTGTACCTTTCTCAGTCACTATTGGCATATTATGTGCCTTTCATTGACTTAAAAGCTGAGTAAATATAAAGAATTATTGGAATGGCCAGATTAACGGTTGATTAGACTTTTTCAGTCATTATGGGAAGACTATGTGCCTTTCATTGAGTTAAAAGCTGAGTAAATGTAAAGAATTACTGGAATGGTCGGATTAAAGTTGTTTACCTTTTTCAGTCAATATTGGCATATTATGTGCCTTTCATTGACTTAAAAGCTGAGTAAATGTAAAGAATATATTGGAATCGCCAGATTAACGGTTGCTTAGACTTTTTCAGTCATTATGGACAGACTATGTGCCTTTCATTGACTTAAAGCTGACTAAATGTAAAGAATTACTGGAATGGTTGGATTAACGGTTGTTTAGACTTTTTCAGTCATTATGGGAAGACTATGTGCCTACCATTGACTTAAAAGCTGAGTAAATGTAAAGAATTACTGGAATGGTCGGATTAACGGTTGTTCACCTTTTTCAGTCACTATTGGCAGACTATGTGCCTTTCATTGACTTAAAAGCTGAGTAAATGTAAAGAATACTTGGAATGGTCGGATTAACGGTTGTTTACCTTTTTCAGTCACTATTGGCAGACTATGTGCCTTTCATTGACTTAAAAGCTGAGTAAATGTAAAAGTTACTGGAATGGTCGGATTAACGGGTGTTTACCTTTTTCAGTCATATTGGCAGACTATGTGCCTTTCATTGACTTAAAAGCTGAGTAAATGTAAAGAATTATTGGAATCGCCAGATTAAGGGTTGCTTAGACTTTTTCAGTCATTATGGGCAGACTATGTGCCTTTCATTGAGTTAAAAGCTGAGTAAATGTAAAGAATTACTGGAATGGTCGGATTAAAGTTGGTTACCTTTTTCAGTCAATATTGGCATATTATGTGCCTTTCGTTGACTTAAAAGCTGAGTAAATGTAAAGAATTATTGGAATCGCCAGATTAACGGTTGCTTAGACTTTTTCAGTCATTATGGGCAGACTATGTGCCTTTCATTGACTTAAAAGCTGACTAAATGTAAAGAATTACTGGAATGGTTGGATTAACGGTTGTTTAGACTTTTTCAGTCATTATGGGAAGACTATGTGCCTACCATTGACTTAAAAGCTGAGTAAATGTAAAGAATTACTGGAATGGTCGGATTAACGGTTGTTTACCTTTTTCAGTCACTATTGGCAGACTATGTTCCTTTCATTGACTTAAAAGCTGAGAAAATGTAAAGAATTATTGGAATGGCCAGGTTAAGGTTGCTTAGACTTTTTCAGTCATTATGGGAAGACTATGTGCCTACCATTAATTTAAAAGCTGAGTAAATGTAAAGAATTACTGGAATGGTCGGATTAACGGTTGTTTACATTTTACAGTCACTATTGGCAGACTATGTGCCTTTCATTGACTTAAAAGCTGAGTAAATGTAAAGAATTAAAAGAATGGCCAGATGAACGGTTGTTTAGACTTTTTCAGTCATTATGGGCAGACTATGTGCCTTTCATTGACTTAAAAGCTGAGTAAATGTAAAGAATTACTGGAATGGTCGGATTAACAGTTCTGTACCTTTCTCAGTCACTATTGGCATATTATGTGCCCTTCATTGACTTAAAAGCTGAGTAAATATAAAGAATTATTGGATTGGCCAGATTAACGGTTGATTAGACTTTTTCAGTCATTATGGGAAGACTATGTGCCTTTCATTGACTTAAAAGCTGACTAAATGTAAAAATAACTGGAATGGTCGGATTAAAGGTTGTTTACCTTTTTCAGTCATATTGGCAGACTATGTCCCTTTCATTGACTTAAAAGCTGAGTAAATGTAAAGAATTATTGGAATTGCCAGATTAACGGTTGCTTTGACTTTTTCAGTCATTATTGGCAGACTATGTGCCTTTTATTGACTTAAAAGCTGAGTAAATGTAAAGAATTACTTAAATGGTCGGATTAACGGTTGTTTACCTTTTTAAGTCATTATTGGCAGACTATGTGCCTTTCATTGACTTAAAAGCTGAGTAAATGTAAAGAATTATTGGAATCGCCAGATTAACGGTTGCTTAGACTTTTTCAGTCATTATGGGCAGACTATGTGCCTTTCATTGACTTAAAAGCTGAGTAAATGTAAAGAATTATTGGAATCGCCAGATTAACGGTTGCTTAGACTTTTTCAGTCATTATGGGCAGAATATGTGCCTTTCATTGACTTAAAAGCTGAGTAAATGTAAAGAATACTTGGAATGGTCGGATTAACGGTTGTTTACCTTTTTCAGTCACTATTGGCAGATTATGTGCCTTTCATTGACTTAAAAGCTGAGTAAATGTAAAAGTTACTGGAATGGTCGGATTAACGGTTGTTTACCTTTTCCAGTCATAATGGCAGACTATGTCCCTTTCATTGACTTAAAAGCTGAGTAAATGTAAAGAATTATTGGAATCGCCAGATTAACGGTTGCTTAGACTTTTTCAGTCATTATGGGCAGACTATATGCCTTTCATTGAGTTAAAAGCTGAGTAAATGTAAAGAATTACTGGAATGGTCGGATTAAAGTTGTTTACCTTTTTCAGTCAATATTGGCATATTATGTGTCTTTCATTGACTTAAAAGCTGAGTAAATGTAAAGAATTATTGGAATCGCCAGATTAACGGTTGCTTAGACTTTTTCAGTCATTATGGGCAGACTATGTGCCTTTCATTGACTTAAAAGCTGACTAAATGTAAAGAATTACTGGAATGGTTGGATTAACGGTTGTTTAGACTTTTTCAGTCATTATGGGAAGACTATGTGCCTACCATTGACTTAAAAGCTGAGTAAATGTAAAGAATTACTGGAATGGTCGGATTAACGGTTGTTTACCTTTTTCAGTCACTATTGGCAGACTATGTGCCTTTCATTGATTTAAAAGCTGAGTAAATGTAAAGAATTATTGGAATGGCCAGGTTAAGGTTGCTTAGACTTTTCCAGTCATTATGGGCAGACTATGTGACTTTCATTGACTTAAAACCTGAGTAAAGGTAAAGAATTATTGGAATCGCCAGATTAACGGTTGTTTAGACTTTTTCAGTCATTATGGGCAGACTATGTGCCTTTCATTGACTTAAAAGCTGTGTAAATGTAAAGAATTATTGGAATGGTCGGATTAACGGTTGTTTACCTTTTTCAGTCACTATTGGCAGACTATGTGCCTTTCATTGACTTAAAAGCTGAGTAAATGTAAAGAATTACTTAAATGGTCGGATTAACGGTTGTTTACCTTTTTAAGTCACTATTGGCAGACTATGTGCCTTTCATTGACTTAAAAGCTGAGTAAATGTAAAGAATTATTGGAATCGCCAGATTAACGGTTGCTTAGACTTTTTCAGTCATTATGGGCAGACTATGTGCCTTTCATTGACTTAAAAGCTGAGTAAATGTAAAGAATTACTTAAATGGTCGGATTAACGGTTGTTTACCTTTTTAAGTCACTATTGGCAGACTATGTGCCTTTCATTGACTTAAAAGCTGAGTAAATGTAAAGAATTATTGGAATCGCAAGATTAATGGTTGCTTAGACTTTTTCAGTCATTATGGGCAGACTATGTGCCTTTCATTGTCTTAAAAGCTGAGTAAATGTAAAGAAATACTGGAATGGTCGGATTATGGGTTGTTTACCTTTTTAAGTCACTATTGGCAGACTATGTGCCTTTCATTGACTTAAAAGCTGAGTAAATGTAAAGAATTATTGGAATTGCCAGATTAAAGGTTGCTTAGACTTTTTCAGTCAATATGGGCAGACTATGTGCCTTTCACTGACTTAAAAGCTGAGTAAATGTAAAGAATTACTGGAATGGTTGGATTAACGGTTGTTTAGACTTTTTCAGTCATTATGGGAAGACTATGTGCCTACCATTAATTTAAAAGCTGAGTAAATGTAAAGAATTACTGGAATGGTCGGATTAACAGTTCTGTACCTTTCTCAGTCACTATTGGCATATTATGTGCCCTTCATTGACTTAAAAGCTGAGTAAATATAAAGAATTATTGGATTGGCCAGATTAACGGTTGATTAGACTTTTTCAGTCATTATGGGAAGACTATGTGCCTTTCATTGACTTAAAAGCTGACTAAATGTAAAAATAACTGGAATGGTCGGATTAAAGGTTGTTTACCTTTTTCAGTCATATTGGCAGACTATGTGCCTTTCATTGACTTAAAAGCTGAGTAAATGTAAAGAATTAAAAGAATTGCCAGATTAACGGTTGCTTTGACTTTTTCAGTCATTATTGGCAGACTATGTGCCTTTTATTGACTTAAAAGCTGAGTAAATGTAAAGAATTACTTAAATGGTCGGATTAACGGTTGTTTACCTTTTTAAGTCATTATTGGCAGACTATGTGCCTTTCATTGACTTAAAAGCTGAGTAAATGTAAAGAATTATTGGAATCGCCAGATTAACGGTTGCTTAGACTTTTTCAGTCATTATGGGCAGACTATGTGCCTTTCATTGACTTAAAAGCTGAGTAAATGTAAAGAATTATTGGAATGGCCACATTATGTGTTGTTTAGACTTTTTCAGTCATTATGGGCAGACTATGTGCCTTTCATTGACTTAAAAGCTGAGTAAATGTAAAGAATACTTGGAATGGTCGGATTAACGGTTGTTTACCTTTTTCAGTCACTATTGGCAGACTATGTGCCTTTCATTGACTTAAAAGCTGAGTAAATGTAAAAGTTACTGGAATGGTCGGATTAACGGTTGTTTACCTTTTCCAGTCATAATGGCAGACTATGTCCCTTTCATTGACTTAAAAGCTGAGTAAATGTAAAGAATTATTGGAATCGCCAGATTAACGGTTGCTTAGACTTTTTCAGTCATTATGGGCAGACTATGTGCCTTTCATTGACTTAAAAGCTGAGTAAATGTAAAGAATTATTGGAATGGCCAGATTATGTGTTGTTTAGACTTTTTCAGTCATTATGGGCAGACTATGTGCCTTTCATTGACTTAAAAGCTGAGTAAATGTAAAGAATTATTAGAATCGCAAGATTAATAGTTGCTTAGACTTTTTCAGTCATTATGGGCAGGCTATGTGCCTTTCATTGACTTAAAAGCTGAGTAAATGTAAAGAAATACTGGAATGGTCGGATTATCGGTTGTTTACCTTTTTAAGTCACTATTGGCAGACTATGTGCCTTTCATTGACTTAAAAGCTGAGTAAATGTAAAGAATTATTGGAATTGCCAGATTAAAGGTTGCTTAGACTTTTTCAGTCAATATGGGCAGACTATGTGCCTTTCACTGACTTAAAAGCTGAGTAAATGTAAAGAATTACTGGAATGGTTGGATTAACGGTTGTTTAGATGTTTTCAGTCACTATTGGCATATTATGTGCCTTTCATTGACTTAAAAGCTGAGTAAATATAAAGAATTATTGGAATGGCCAGATTAACGGTTGATTAGACTTTTTCAGTCATTATGGGAAGACTATGTGCCTTTCATTAACTTAAAAGCTGAGTAAATGTAAAAATTACTGGAATGGTCGGATTAACGGTTGTTTACCTTTTTCAGTCATATTGGCAGACTATGTCCCTTTCATTGACTTAAAAGCTGAGTAAATGTAAAGAATTAGTGGAATCGCCAGATTAACGGTAGCTTAGACTTTTTCAGTCATTATGGGCAGACTATGTGCCTTTCATTGACTTAAAAGCTGAGTAAATGTAAAGAATTACTGGAATGGTTGGATTAACAGTTGTTTACCTTTTTCAGTCACTATTGGCAGACTATGTGCCTTTCATTGACTTAAAAGCTGAGTAAATGTAAAGAATTATTGGAATCGCCAGATTAACGGTTGCTTAGACTTTTTCAGTCATTATGGGCAGACTATGTGCCTTTCATTGACTTAAAAGCTGAGTAAATGTGAAGAATTACTGGAATGGTTGGATTAACGGTTGTTTAGTTTTTTTCAGTCATTATGGGAAGACTATGTGCTACCATTGACTTAAAAGCTGAGTAAATGTAAAAAATTCCTGGAATGGTCGGATTAACGGTTGTTTACCTTTTTCAGTCACTATTGGCAGACTATGTGCCTTTCATTGACTTAAAAGCTGAGTAAATGTAAAGAATTATTGGAATGGCCAGATTAACGGTTGTTTAGACTTTTCCAGTCATTATGGGCAGACTATGTGTCTTTCATTGACTTAAAAGCTGAGTAAATGTAAACAATTATTGGAATCGCCAGATTAATGGTTGCTTAGACTTTTTCAGTCATTATGGGCAGACTCTGTGCCTTTAATTGACTTAAAACTGAGTAAATGTAAAGAATTATTGGAATTGCCAGATTATGTGTTGTTTAGACTTTTTCAATCATCATTGACAGACTATGTGCCTTTCATTGACTTAAAAGCTGAGTAAATGTAAAGAAATACTGGAATGGTCGGATTAACGGTTGTTTACCTTTTTCAGTCACTATTGGCAGACTATGTGCCTTTCATTGACTTAAAAGCTGAGTAAATGTAAAGAATTATT
Organism: Sepioteuthis lessoniana; assembly: GCA_963585895.1. NCBI lineage: Eukaryota > Metazoa > Mollusca > Cephalopoda > Myopsida > Loliginidae > Sepioteuthis > Sepioteuthis lessoniana. The sequence goes on from OY757914.1 coordinate 102,474,686, forward strand.
GGAATCAACAGATTAACGGTTGCTTAGACTTTTTCAGTCATTATGGCAGACTATGTGCCTTTCATTGACTTAAAAGCTGAGTAAATGTAAAGAAATACTGGAATGGCCGGATTAACGGTTGTTTATCTTTTTCATTCACTATTGGCAGACTATGTGCCTTTCATTGACTTAAAAGCTGAGTAAATGTAAAGAATTATTGGAATGGCCAGATTAACAGTTGTTTAGACTTTTTCAGTCATTATGGGAAGACTATGTGACTTTCACTGACTTAAAAGCTGAGTAAATGTAAAGAATTACTGGAATGGTCAGATTAAAGATTGTTTATCTTTTTCAGTCACTATTGGCAGACTCTGTGCCTTTCATTGACTTAAAAGCTGAGTAAATGTAAGGAATTATTGGAATCGCCAGATTAACGGTTGCTTAGACTTTTTCAGTCATTATGGGCAGACTATGTGCCTTTCATTGACTTAAAAGCTGAGTAAATGTAAAGAATTACTGGAATGGTCGGATTAACGGTTGTTTACCTTTTTCAGTCCCTATTGGCAGACTATGTGCCTTTCATTGACTTAAAAGCATAGTAAATGTAAAGAATTACTTAAATGGTCGGATTAACGGTTGTTTAACTTTTTCAGTCACTATGGGCAGACTATGTGCCTTTAATTGACATAAAAGCTGAGTAAATGAAAAGAATTATTGGAATGGCCAGATTAACGGTTGTTTAGACTTTTCCAGTCATTATGGGCAGACTATGTGCCTTTCACTGACTTAAAAGCTGAGTAAATGTAAAGAATTACTGGAATGGTCGGATTAAAGATTGTTTATCTTTTTCAGTCACTTTTGGCAGACTATGTGCCTTTCATTGACTTAAAAGCTGAGTAAATGTAAAGAATTATTGGAATGGCCAGATTAACGGTTGTTTAGACTTTTTCAGTCATTATGGGCAGACTATGTGCCTTTCACTGACTTAAAAGCTGAGTAAATATAAAGAATTACTGGAATGGTCGGATTAAAGATTGTTTATCTTTTTCAGTCACTTTTGGCAGACTATGTGCCTTTCATTGACTTAAAAGCTGAGTAAATGTAAAGAATAATTCGAATGGCCAGATTAACGGTTGTTTAGACTTTTTCAGTCATTATGGGCAGACTATGTGCCTTTCATTGACTTAAAAGCTGAGTAAATGTGAAGAATTACTGGATTGGTTGGATTAACGGTTGTTTAGACTTTTTCAGTCATTATGGGAAGACTATGTGCTACCATTGACTTAAAAGCTGAGTAAATGTAAAGAATTACTGGAACGGTCGGATTAACGGTTGTTTACCTTTTTCATTCACTATTGGCAGACTATGTGCCTTTCATTGAGTTAAAAGCTGAGTAAATGTAAAGAATTATTGGAATGGCCAGATTATGTGTTGTTTAGACTTTTTCAGTTCTTATGGGCAGAGTATGTGCCTTTCATTGACTTAAAAGCTGAGTAAATGTAAAGAATTATTGGACTCAACAGATTAACGGTTGCTTAGACTTTTTCAGTCATTATGGGCAGACTATGTGCCTTTCATTGACTTAAAAGCTGAGTAAATGTAAAGATATACTGGAATGGCCGGATTAACGGTTGTTTATCTTTTTCATTCACTATTGGCAGACTCTGTGCCTTTCATTGACTTAAAAGCTGAGTAAATGTACTGAATTACCTAAATGGTCGGATTAACGGTTGTTAAACTTTTTCAGTCACTATTGGCAGACTATGTGCCTTTCATTGACTTAAAAGCTGAGTAAATGTAAAGAATTATTGGAATCGCCAGATTAAAGTTTGTTTACCTTTTTCAGTCACTATTGGCATATTATTTACCTTTCATTGACTTAAAAGCTGAGTAAATGTAAAGAATTATTGGAATCACCAGATTAACGGTTGTTTAGACTTTTTTAGTTATTATGGGAAGACTATGTGCCATTCATTGACTTAAAAGCTGAGTAAATGTAAAGAATTACTGGAATGGTTAGATTAACGGTTGTTTACCTTTTTCAGTCACTATTGGCAGACTATGTGACTTTCACTGACTTAAAAGCTGAGTAAATGTAAAGAATTATTGGAATCGCCAGATTCACGTTTGCTTAGACTTTACCAGAAAAAGACCAGAACCGTTATTCCGTCCATTCCAATAATTATTTACATTTACTCAGCTTTTAAGTCAATGAAAGATATATTGTCTGCCAATAATCACTGAAAAAGTCTAAACAACTGTTAATCTGGCCATTCCAATAATTCTTTACATTTACTCAGCTTTAAAATCAATGAAAGGCACATAGTCTGACAGAGTGACTGAAAAAGGTAAACAACTGTTAATCCGACCATTCCAGTAATTCTTTACATTTACTCAGCTTTAAGTCAATGAAAGGCACATAGTCTGCCCCTAATGACTGAAAAAGTCTAAGCAACCGTTAATCTGGCGATTCCAATAATTCTTTACATTTACTTAGCTTTTATGTCAATGAAAGGCACAGAGTCTGCCAATAGTGTCTCAAAAAGGTAAACCACCGTTAATCCGACCATTCAAGTAATTCTTTACATTACTCAGCTTATAAGTCAGTGAAAGGCACATAGTCTTCCCATAATGACTGAAAAAGTCTAAACAACCGTTAATCTGGCCATTCCAATAATTCTTTACATTTACTCAGCTTTTAAGTCAATGAAAGGCACATAATATGCCAATAGTGACTGAAAAAGGTAAACAACCGTTAATCCGACCATTCCAGTAATTCTTTACATTTACTCAGCTTTTAAGTCAATGAAAGGCACATAGTCTGCCCATAATGACTGAAAAAGTCTAAGCAACCTTTAATCTGGCGATTCCAATAATTCTTTACATTTACTCAGCTTTTAAGTCAATGAAAGGCACATAGTCTGCCAATAGTGACTGAAAAAGGTAAACAACCGTTAATCCGACCATTTAGGTAATTCTGTACATTTACTCAGCTTTTAAGTCAATGAAAGGCACATAGTCTGCCCATAATGACTGAAAAAGTCTAAGCAACCGTTAATCTGTTGATTCCTATAATTCTTTACATTTACTCAGCTTAAATGCTGAGTAAATGTAAAGAATTACTGGAATGGTCGGATAATGGTTGTTTAGACTTTTTCAGTCATTATGGGCAGACTATGTGCCTTTCATTGACTTAAAAGCTGAGTAAATGTAAAGAATTACTGGAATGGTCGGACAACGGTTGTTTGGACTTTTTCAGTCATTATGGGCAGACTATGTGCCTTTCATTGACTTAAAAGCTGAGTAAAAATAAAGAATTTCTGGAATGGTTGGATTAAATATTGTTTTCCCTTTTCAGTCAATATTGGCAGACTATGTGCCTTTCATTGACTTAAAAGCTGTGTAAATGTAAAGAATTACTTAAATGGTCGGATTAATGGTTGTTTACCTTTTTCAGTCACTATGGGCAGACTATGTGCCTTTCATTGACATAAAAGCTGAGTAAATGTAAAGAATTTTTGGAATCGCCAGATTAACGGTTGCTTAGTCTTTTTCAGTCATTATGGGCAGACTATGTGCCTTTCATTGTGTTAAAAGCTGAGTAAATGTAAAGAATTACTGGAATGGTCGGATTAATTGTTGTGGACCTATTTCAGTCACTATTGGCAGACTATGTGCCTTTCAATGACTTAGAACCTGAGTAAATGTAAAGAATTATTGGAATCGCCAGATTAACGGTTGCTTAGACTTTTTCAGTATTAATGGGCAGACTATGTGCCTTTCATTGACTTAAAAGCTGAATAAATGTAAAGAATTACTAGAATGGTCGGATTAATGGTTGTTTACCTTTTTCAGTCACTCTTGGCAGACTATGTGACTTTCATTGAGTTAAAAGCTGAGTAAATGTAAAGAATTATTGGAATGGCCAGATTATGTGTTGTTTAGACTTTTTCAGTCATTATGGGCAGACTATGTGCCTTTCATTGCCTTAAAAGCTGAGTAAATGTAAAGAATTATTGGAATCAACAGATTAACGGTTGCTCAGACTTTTTCAGTCATTATGGGCAGACTATGTGCCTTTCATTGACTTAAAAGCTGAGTAAATGTAAAGAAATACTGGAATGGCCGGATTAACGGTTGTTTTTCTTTTTCATTCACTATTGGCAGACTATGTGCCTTTCATTGACTTAAAAGCTGAGTAAATGTAAAGAATTACTGGAATGGTCGGATTAACGGTTGTTTACCTTTTTCAGTCACAATTGTCAGACTATGTGCCTTTCATTGACTTAAATCTGAGTAAATGTAAAGAATTATTGGAATGGACGGAATAACGGTTCTGATCTGTTTCAGTTATTATTGGCAGACTATGTGCCTTTCATTGACTTAAAAGCTGAGTAAATGTAGAGAATTATTGGAATCGCCAGATTAACTGTTGCTTAGACTTTTTCAGTCATTATGGGCAGACTATGTGCCTTTCATTGACTTAAAAGCTGAGTAAATGTAAAGAATTACTGGAATGGTTGGATTAACGGTTGTTTACCTTTTTCAGTCTCTATTGGCAGACTATGTGCCTTTCATTGACTTAAAAGCTGAGTAAATGTAAAGAATTATTGGAATGGCCAGATTAACGGTTGTTTAGACTTTTTCAGTCATTATGGGCACTCTATGTCTCTTTCATTGACTTAAAAGCTGAGTAAATGTAAAGAATTACTGGAATGGTCGCATTAACGGTTGTTTACCTTTTTCATTCATTATTGGCAGACTATGTGCCTTTCATTGACTTAAAAGCTGAGTAAATGTAAAGAATTATTGGAATGGCCAGATTAACGGTTGTTTAGACTTTTTCAGTCATTATTGGCAGACTATGTGCCTTTTATTGACTTAAAAGCTGAGTAAATGTAAAGATTTATTGGAAGTGTCGTATTAGTGGTTGTTAAGATTTTTTTAATCCTTATTCGCTGTCTATGTGCTTTTCATTGTCTTTAATGATGAACAAAATCTGAAAACGTTTGGAATGGCCGGATTAATGGTTGTTAAGCCTCTTTCAGTCATAATTGGCAGACTATGTGCCTTTCATTGACTTAAAAGCTGAGTAAATCTAAAGAATTATTGGAATCGCAAGATTAACGGTTTCTTAGACTTTTTCAGTCATTATTGGCAAACTATTTGGTTTTACTTGAATTAAAAGCTGAGTAAATGTAAAGAATGATTGGAATGGTTGGATTAACGGTTGTTTACCTTTTTCAGTCATTATTGGCAAATTATGTACCTTTCATTACCTTAAAAGCTGTGTAAATGTAAAGAATTATCGAGATGGTCGGATTAACGGTTGTTCAGCCTTTTTCAATCATTATTGGCAGACTATGTGCCTTTCATTGACTTAAAAGCTGAGTAAATGTAAAGAATTATTGGAATGGTTGGATTAACGGTTGTTTAACTTTTGCAGTCATTATTGCCAAATTATGTGCCTTTCATTGACTTAAACGCTGAGTAAATGTAAAGAATTATTGGAATCGCCAGATTAACGGTTTCTCAGTATTTTTCAGTCATTATTGGCAAACTATGTGCTTTTACTTGAATTTAAAGCTGAGTAAATGTAAAGAATGATTGGAATGGTCGGATTAACGGTTCTTTACCTTTTTCAGTCATTATTGGCAAATTATGTACCTTTCATTGACTTAAGAGCTGAGTAAATGTAAAGTTTTATTGGAAGTGTCGGATTAACGGTTGTTTAGATTTTTTAAATCTATATTCGCTGTCTATGTGCTTTTCATGATCTTTACTGATGAAAAAAATCTGAAAACTTTTGGAATAGCCGGATTAACGGTTTTTCAGCCATTTTCAGTCATTATTGGCAGACTATGAGCCTTTCATTGCCTTGAAAGCTGAGTAAATGTAAGGAATTATTGGTATGGTAGGATTAACTGTTGCTTACCTTTTTCAGTCATTATTGGCAAATTATGTGCCTTTCATTGACTTTAAAGCTGAGTAAATATAAGGAATTATTGGAATGGTCGGCTTAACGGTTGTTTACCTTTTTCAGTCATTATTGGCAGACTATGTGCCTTTCATTGATTTGAAAGCTTAGAAAATGTAAGGAATTATTGGAATGGCCAGATTAACGCTTGTTTAGACTTTTTCAGTCATTATTGGCAGTCTATGTGCTTTTCATTTACTTAAAAGCTGAGTAAATGTAAAGAATTATTGGAATCGCCGTATTAAGGGTTGTTTACCTTTTTCAGTCATTATTGGCAAATTATGTGCCTTTCGTTGACTTAAAAGCTGAGTAAATGTAAAGATTTATTGGAAGTGTCGGATTAGCGGTTGTTACAATTTTTTAAATCCTTATTGTCTTTAATGATAAACGAAATCTAAAAACGTTTGGAATCTAAAAACGTTTTTCAGTCACTATTGGCAGACTATGTGCCTTTCATTCACTTAAAAGCTTAGAAGATATAAGGAATTATTGGAATGATCGGATTAACGGTATTTTAACCTATTTCAGTCATTATTGACAGACAATATGCCTTTCATTGACTTGAAACCTAAGTAAATGTAAAGAATTATCGGAATGGCCGGATTAAAGGTTGTTTACCCTCTTTTAGTCATTATTGGCAGACTTTATGCCTTTCACTGACTTAAAAGGTAAGTGAAAAGTATTATTGGAATGGCTGGATTGACAGCTTTCCATTCTTTTTAATGACAAGCGAAATATAAAATGGTTTGGAATGGTCGGTTTATCGCTTGTTTAGCGTTTTTTAATCTTTATTCACTTTCTATGTGCTTTCCATTGTCCATGTGCTTTTCATTGTCATTAAAGACAAAATAAACAAAATCTAGAAACGTTTGGAATGGCCAAATCAACGATTGTTTAGCGTTTTTTAATCTTCTCTCTATTGTCTTTAATTAAAAACGAAATATAAAATCGTTTGGAATGGTCTGATTAACGGTTGTTTAGCCTTTTTTAGTCATTATTGGCAGACTATTTGCCTTTCATTCGCTTAAAAGCTCAGTAAATGTAAAGAATTATTTGAAGTGTCGGATTAACGGTTATTTGCTTTTTTAAATCTCTATTCTCTCTATATATGCTTTTAATTGTCTTTAATGATTAACGAAATCTAAGAAAATTTGGAATCGCCGGATTAACGGTTCTTTAGCTTTTTTTAGTCATTACTAGCATTTGACTTAAAAGCTGAGTAAATGTAAGGAATTATCGGAAAGGTTCGATTAACTGTTGTTTACCCTCTTTCAGTTATTATTGAGAGACAATGTGACTTTCATTGACTTTAAAGCTGAGTAAATGTGAGGAATTATTGGAATGGTCGGATTAACGGTTGTTTAGCCTTTTTAAGTCATTACTGGCATACAATGTGCTTTAAAGGTTATGTAGCCTTTTTTAATCATTACTGGCAGACAATGTGCCCTTCATTTGACTTAAAAGCTGAGTAAATGTAAGGAATTATGGGAATGGTCGGATTAACGGTTGTTTAACCTATTTCAGTCATTATTGGCAGACTTTGTGCATTTCATTGACTTAAAAGCTGAGTAAATGTAATAAATTATTGGAATGGCCTGATTAATGGTTTTTTTTAACTTTTTTAAAACCTTATTCGCTGTCTATGTACTTTTCATTTTCTTTAATGATAAACGAAATCTAAAAACGTTTGGAATGGCCGGATTAACGGTCGTTTAGCCCTTTCCAGTCATTGTTAACAGACCGTGTGCCTTTCATTGACTTAAAAGCTGAGTAAATGTAAGGAATTAAAATGGTCGGATTAACGGTTGTTTACCTTTTTCAGTCATTATTGGCAAATTATGTGCCTTTCATTGACTTAAAAGCTGAGTTAATGTAAAGATTTATTGGAAGTGTCGGATTAACGGTTTTTTAGATTTTTTAAATCATTATTCGCTGTCTATGTGCTTTTCATTGTCTTTGATGATGAACAAAATCTAGAAACGTTTGGAATGGCCAAATTAACGGTTGTTTAGCGTTTTTTAATTAAAGATTAAAAACGCTAAACAACCGTTAATTTGGCCATTCCAAACGTTCACTGTCTATCTGCTTCCTTTCCAAACGTTCACTTTCCATTGTCTTTAATGACAAACGAAATATAAAATCGTTTGGAATGGTCTGATTTACGGTTGTTTAGCCTTTTTTAATCATTATTGGCAGACTATTTGCCTTTCATTTACTTAAAAGCTGAGTAAATATAAAGAATTATTGGAAGTGTCGGATTAACGTTTATTTGCTTTTTTAAATCTCTATTCTCTCTATATATGCTTTTAATTGTCTTTAATGATTAAGGAAATCTAAGAACATTTGGAATTGCCGGATTAACGGTTGTGTAGCCTTTTCTAATCATTACTGGCAGACAATGTGCCCTTCATTTGACTCAAAAGCTGAGTAAATGTAAGGAATTATCGGAAAGGTCGGAGTAACGGTTGTTTACCCTCTTTCAGTCATTACTGGCAGACAATGTGCCTTTCATTTTTCAGTCATATTATTGGCAGACTATGTGACTTTCATTGACTTAAACGCTGAGTAAATGTAAAGAATTATTGAAATGATCGGATTAACGTTTGTTTAGCTTTTTCAGTCATTATTGGCAGACTATGTGCCTTTTTTTTTATTAATAAAGATTTACTCAGCTGAAAGACAACGGAAGGCACATAGTCTGCCAATAATGACTGAAAAAGGCTAAACAACCGTTGATCCGGCTATTCCAATAATTTGTCTTTAATGACAAACGAAATATAAAATCGTTGGAATGGTCGGATTAATGGTTGTTTTGCCTTTTTCAGTCATTATTGGCAGACTATGTGCCTTTCGTTGACTTTAAAGAATTATTAGAATGGTCGGATTATCGGTTTTTTGCCCTTTTTTAGTAATTATTGGCAGACGATATGCTTTTCATTGACTTAAAAGATTGTGAATCACTACTGGCTGTCTATGTGAATTTCATTCTCTTAAATGATAAACGAAATCTAAAAATGATTGGAATGGTCAAATTAACGGTTGATCTGCCTTTTTTTATTATTACTGGCTGTCAATGTCTTAAATGATAAACAAACGCTAAAATCAATTGGAATGGCATGATTACCGGTTGTTTAGCGTTGTGTATGTGCTTTTCATTGTCTTAAATTATAAACGAAAACTGAAAACGTTTGGAATGTTCGGATTAACAGTTGTTTGGAGTTTTTCAATCATTACTGGCTGTCTATGTGCCTTACATTAACTAAAATGATGAGTAAATGTAAAGAATGATTGAAATGGTCGGATTAACGGTTGTTTAGCGTTTTTCAATCAAAACTGAATCTAAAAATCTAAAGTTTTTTAATGATATACGAAATATAAAATCGTTTGGAATAATAGGATTATCGGTTGTTTAGCCTTTTTCAGTCATTATTGGCAGACTATGTGCCTTTCATTGAATTTAAAGCTGAGTAAATGTAAAGAATTAGTGGAAGTGTCGGATTAACTTTTTTTTGTTTTTTTAAATCAGTATTCTCTGTCTATATGCTTTTCATTGCCTATAATGATTAACGAAATATAAAATCGTTTGGAATGGTCGGATTAACGGTTGTTTAGCGTTTTTCAGTCATTATTGGCAGACTATGTGCCTTTCATTGACTTAAAAGCTGAGTAAATGTAAAGAAATATTGGAATGGTCGGATTAACGGTTGTTTAGAGTTTTCTGTCATTATTGGCAGACTATGTGCCTTTCATTGACTTAAAAGCTGAGTAAATGTAAAGAAATATTGGAATGGCCGGATTAACGGTTGTTTAGCTATTTTAAATCCTTATTCGCAGTCTATGTACTTTTCATTGTCTTTAATCATAAACGAAATCTAAAAACGTTTGGAATAGCCGGATTAACTTTCATTATTACCAGACTATGTTCATATCATTGACTTAAAAGCCGAGTAAATGTAGAGAATTATTGGAATGGCCGGATTAACGGTCGTTTAGCCTTTTTCAGTCATTATTGGCAGACTATGTGCCTTTCATTTGCTTAAAAGCTGAGTAAGTTATATATATAAAGAATTATTGGAATGGTCGGGTTAACGGTTGTTTAGACTTTTTTAGTAATTATTGGCAGACTATGTGCCTTACATTGACTTAAAAGGTGAGTAAGTTAAAGAATTACTGGAATTGCCGGATTAACGGTTGTTAGCCTTTTTCAGTCATTATTGGCATACTATGTGCCTTTCATTGACTTAAAAGCTGAGTAAATGTAAATAATCATCTGATTAACGGTTTTTTGCTTTTTTAAATCATTATTCTCTGTCTATATGCTTTTCATAATCATTAAAGATTATCGAAATCTAAAAACGTTTGGAATGGCCAGATTAAAGCTGAGTAAATGTAAAGAATTATTGGAATGGCCGGATTAACGGTTGTTTACCCTCTTTCAGTCATTACTGGCAGACAATGTGCCTTTCATTTTTCAGTCATATTATTGGCAGACTATGTGACTTTCATTGACTTGAACGCTGAGTAAATGTAAAGAATTATTGAAATTATTGGATTACCGGTTGTTTAGCTTTTTCAGTAATTATTGGCAGACTATGTGCCTTTATTGACTTCAAATCTGAGTAGGTGTAAACAATTATTGGAATGGTCGGATTAACGGTTTTTTCACTTTTTTAAATCTTTATTCCCTGTCTATTTGCTTTTCATTGTTTTTAATGATAAACAAAATCTGAAAACGTTTGGAATGGCCGGATTAACGGTTGTTTAGCGTTTTTATTATTAATAAAGATTTACTCAGCTTTAACTCAACGAAAGGCAATATAGTCTGCCAATAATTTCTGAAAAAGGCTAAACAACCGTTAATCCGGCTATTCCAATAATTTTTCTTTAATGACAAACGAAATATAAAATCGTTTGGAATGGTCGGATTAACGGTTATTTTGCCCTTTTCAGTCATTATTGGATGATTATGTGCCTTTCATTGACTTAAAGATTGTGAATCACTACTGGCTGACTATGTGAAGTTCATTCTCTTAAATGATAAACGAAATCTAAAAATGATTAGAATGGTCGAATTAACCGTTAATTTGCCTTTTTCTCTCATTACTGGCTGTCAATGTGCATTTAATCGTCTTAAATGATTAAAAAAAAGCTAAAAACAATTGGAATTGACGGATTAACGGTTCTTTAGCGTTGGCTATCTGCTTTTCATTGTCTTAATTGATAAACGAAATCTAAAAACGATTGGGATAGTCGGATTAACGGTTTTTTAGCCTTTTTCAATCATTACTGGCTGTCTATGTCCACATAATCGTCTTCAATGATAAACAAACGCTAAAAACAATTGGAATGGTATGATTAACGGTTGTTTAGCGTTGTGTATGTGCTTTTCATTGTCTTAAATTATAAACAAAAACTGAAAACGTTTGGAAAGTTCGGATTAACAGTTTTTTAGAGTTTTTCAATCATTACTGGCTTGTCTATGTGCCTTTTATTGACTAAAATGATGAGCAAATGTAAAGAATGATTGAAATGGTTGGATTAACGGTTGTTTAGCATTTTTCAATCAAAACTAAATCTAAAAATCTAAAGTTCTTTAATGATATACGAAATATAAAATCGTTTGGGATGGTCGGATTAACGGTTGTTTAGCCTTTTTCAGTCATTATTGGCCGACTATGTGCCTTTAATTGACTTAAAGGCTGAGAGTATACGTAAAGAATTATTGGAATGGCTGGATTAACGGCTGTTTAGCATTTTCCATTCATTATTGGCAGACTATGTGCCTTTCATTGACTTAAAAGCAGAGTAAGTGTAAAGAATTATTGGAATGGCTTGATTAACGGTTGTTTAGCTTTTTTAAATCTTTATTCGCTGTCTATGTGCTTTCCAGTGTCTTTAAGGACAAACGAAATATGAAATCGTTTGGAATGGCCGGATTAACCGTTGGTAACGTTTTCCATCATTATTGGCAGGCTATGTGCCTTTCATAGACTTAAAGTCTGAGTAAATGTAAAGAATTATTGGAAGGGTCGGATTAACGATTTTTTAGCTTTTTAAAATCATTATTCGCTCTCTATGTGCTTTTCATTATCTTTAATGATAAACGACATCTAAAAACTTTTGGAATGTCTGGATTAACGGTTGTTTACATGGTAAATGTAAAGAATTATTGGAATGGTCGGAATAACGGTTGTATACCTTTTTCAGTCATTATTGGCAGACTATGTGCCTTTCATTGACTTCAAAGCTGAGTAAATGTAAAGAATTATTGGAAGGGTCGGATTATCGGTTGTTTAGCTTTTTTAGTCATTATTGGCAGACTATGTGCCTTTCATTGACTTAAAAGATTGTGAATCTCTACTGGCTGTCTATGTGAATTTCATTCTCTTAAATGATAAACGAAATCTAAAAATGATTGGAATGGTCGAATTAACGGTTGATTTGCCTTTTTCTATCATTACTGACTGTCTATGTGCATTTAATCGTGTTAAATGGTTTTAAAAAAGCTAAAAACAATTGGAATTGACGGATTAACGGTTCGTTAGCGTTGGCTATCTGCTTTTCATTGTCTTAAATGATAAACGAATTCTAAAAACTGTTGGGATAGTCGGATTAACGGTTTTTAGCGTTTTTCAATCATTACTGGCTGTCTATGTGCACATAATCGTCTTAAATGATAAACAAACGTTAAAATCAATTGGAATGGCATGATTAACGGTTGTTTAGAGTTGCCTCTGTGCTTTTCATTGTCTTAAATGATAAACGAAATCTGAAAACGTTTAGAATGGTCGGATTAACGGTTGTTTAGCGTTTTTCAGTCATTATTGGCAGACTATGTGCCTTTCAGTCATTACTGGCAGACTCTGTGACATTATTGGCAGACTATGTGACTTAAAAGCTGAATAAATGTAATGTCTATGTGTTTTCATTGTTTTAAATGAAAAACGAAATCTAAAAAGCGATTCGAATTGCCGGATTAATGATTGTTTCGCGTTTTTCAATCATTACTGGCCGTGTAACTGAATTTCATTGTCTTAAATAGACACAATGAAATCTAAATTCACAATGAAATTCACAATGAAATCTAAATTCACAATGAAATTCACAGCTACATAAGCTTTTCACTGTCTTAAATGATAAACGAAATCTAAAAACGATTGGAATCGTCGGATTAACGGTTGTTTAGCTTTTTCAATCATTACTGTCTGACTATGTGCCTTACATTGACTTAAAAGATAAGCGAATGTAAAGAATGATTGGAATGGCCGGATTAACGGTTGCTTAGGGTTTTTTTTATTCATTACTAGCGTTCTATGCGCCTTTAATCGTCTTAATTAAAAACGAAACCTGAAAACGCTTTGAATGGCCGGATTAACAGTGGTTTTGCGTTTTCCAATCATTATTGGAAGACAATGTGCCTTACGTTGACTTAAAAGTTGAGCGAATGTAAAGAATGTGTGGAATGGTCAGATTAACGCCTGTTTAGCGTTTTTCAATCATTACTGGCTGTCTAAGTGCTTTTCATTGTCTTAAATGAAAAACGAAATATAAAAACGATTGGAATGGTCGGATTTACGGGTGTTTAGCGTTTTTCAATCATTATTGGCAGACCATGTGCCTTACATTGAATTAAAAGCTGACTAAATGTAAAGAATCATTAGAATGGCTGGAGTAATGCTTTTTTGCGTTTGTCAATCATTACAGGCTGTCTAAGTGAATTTCATTATCTTAAATGATAAACGAAAGCTAAAAACGATTGGAATGGTCGGATTAGTGGAATGACCAGATTAGCGGTTGTTTAGCGTTTTTCAATCATTACTGGCTGTCTATGTGCTTTTCATAGTCTTTAATTATAAACGAAATCTAAAAATTATTTGAATGGCGAGATTTACGGTTGGTTAGCGTTTTTCAATCCATTATTGCCAGACTACTGACTGAAAAGATGAGCGAATGTAAAGAATGATTGAACTGGCCGGATTAATGGTTGTTTTGCGTGTTTCAATCATTCCTGGCTGTCTAAGTGCATTTCATTGACTTAAAAGATGAGCAAATGTAAAAAATGAGTGGAATTGCCGGATCAGCGGTTGTTTAGCGTTTATCAATCATTACTGGCTGTCTACATGCATTTCATTGTCTTAAATGATAAACGAATTCTAAAAACGATTGGAATGGCTGGATTAACTGTTGTTTAGCGTTTTTCAATCATTACCGGCTGTATATGTGCTTTACATTGCTTTAAAAGATTAACAAATGTAAAGAATGAGTGGAATTGCCGGATCATCGGTTGTTTAGCGTTTTTCAATCATTACTGCCAACGTGCATTTCATTGTTTTAAATGATAAACGAAATCTAAAAACGATTGGAATGGCCGGATTAACGGTTGTTTAGCATTTTTCAATCATTATTGGCAGACTATGTGCCTTACATTGACTTAAAAGATGAACGAATGTACAGAAATTGGAATGGCCGGATTAACGGTTGCTGAGTTTTTTTCAGTCATTATTGGCAGATTATGTGCCTTACATCGTCTTTAAATGATGAGCGAATGTAAAGAATTACCGTCATTACTGTCATTACTAATGTAAAGAATGATTGGAATAGATGTCATTACTTTCATTATGTTAAAAGATGAGCGAATGTAAAGAATGTTCGGAATGGTCGGATTAACGGTTGTTTAACGTTTTTCAATCATTACCGGTTGTCTATATTTATTTCATTGTCTAAAATTATAAAGAAAAGCTGATAATGATTGGAATGGTCAGATTAACGGATTTTTAGTGTTTTTCAATCATTACTGGCCGTCGATGTTCATTACATTGACTTAAAAGATGAACAAATGGAAACAATGATTGGAATACCGGATTAACGGTTTACTAGCGTTTTTCAATCATTACTTGCAGACTTAAAAAATGAACCAATTTAAAGAATGATTGGAATTGCCGGATTGACGGTTGTTTGGCGTTTTTCAATCATTACTGGCTGTCTATGTGCATTTCATTGTCTATAAAGATAAATAAAATCTAAAAATTATTTGAATTGCCGGATTAACGGTTGTTTAGTGTTTTTCAATCCTTATTGGCAGACTATGTTCATTACATTGACTTTAAAGATGAGCCAAATGAAACAGTGACTGAAATAGCCGCATTAACGGTTGTTTTTGCTTTTTTCAATCATTACTGGTTCTCTCTGAAACTAGTAGACAAATTCACCTACCTAGGAAGTAGCGTCTCATCAACCGAAAAAGACATCGACACACGACTGACTAAGGCATGGACAGCTATCGATAGGCTCTCGATCATATGGAAGTCGGACCTAACGGATAAAATGAAACGCAGTTTCTTCCAGGCAGCGGTTGTGTCGATACTACTATATGGATGCACCACCACATGGACGCTAACGAAGCGGCTGGGGAGGAAACTAGACGGAAATTACACTAGAATGTTGAGAGCAGTATTAAACAAGTCCTGCCGACAACACCCCACGAGACCTCAACTGTACGGACACTTGCCCCCCATCACGAAAACTATACAAGTTAGACGAACCAGACACGCGGGACACTGCTGGAGAAGCAAGGACGAGCTCATAAGCGATGTACTCCTGTGGACCCCCACTTATGGATGTGCAAAAGTAGGACGACCAGCACGAACTTACATACAGCAACTATGTGAGGACACGGGATGTAACCTTGAAGACCTGCCGGAGGCGATGAATGATTGGGAGAAATGGCGAGAGAGGGTCAGGGATATCCGCGCTGGCGGTGCGACATGATGATGAATGATGTGCATTTCATTGTCTTAAATGATAAACGAAATCTAAAAACGATTTGAATGGCCAGTTAACGGTTATTTAGCGTTTTTTTAATAATTCCTGGCAGTCTATGTGTATTATATTGACTTTAAAGATGAACGAATGTAAACAGTGATCGGAATGGCCGGATTAACGGTTCTTTAGCGTATTTCAATCATTATAGGCTGTCTATGTGCATTTCATTGACTTAAATGATAAACGAAATCTAAAAACGATTGGAATGGCTGTATTAACGGTTGTTTAGCGTTTTTCAATAATTATTGGCTATGTACATTTCATTGACTTAAATGGTAAACGAAAGCTAAAAACGTTTGGAATGGCTGGATTAATGGTTGGTTAGCTTTTTTCAATAATTGCTGACAGTCGATGTGTATTATATAGACTTTAAAGATGAACCAATATAAACAATGATTGGTATGGCCGGATTAACGGTTTTTTTAGCGTTTTACAATCCTTAATAGTCGTCTATGAGTATTTCATTATCTTAGATGATAAACGAAAGGAAAAAACGATATGAATGGCTGGAATAAAGGTTGTTTAGCGTTTATCAATTCTTAGTGGCCGTCATTGTCAAATATAATGCTCACTGACGGCCACCAATGATTGAAACAACTGCTAATTCGATAATTCCAATCAAAATATTCCTTCCATTTATCATTTGAGTAAAATTAAAACACTAAGACGCCCGGCAATCACTGAAAAGACCATTCGTCCGGCAACCCCTATTCCAGTTTTACTTTCGTTTAAAATGTAATGCCATAGACGGCCAACAACGATTGAAAAAATTCTAAACCACCATTAATCTTGCAATCCCAAACCCAGGTTTTTTCTGATCATCTAAATGAAAGTAATGCTGGAAGACGGTCAGCAATGATTAAAACCATCTAAACCAACTTATCCGGGCAATCCTTAGGCTGCTGCACTTTTCGTTTAATATATGAGTGTAGGTAAACCCTCAACGACCAACAATGATTAAAACCATCTAAACCGACATTATCTGAACGATCCTTAGGCTGCTGCACTTTTCGTTTAATATATGAGTGTAGGTAAACCCTCAACGACCAACAATGATTAAAACCATCTAAACCGACATTATCTGAACGATCCTTAGGCTGCTGCACTTTTCGTTTAATATATGAGTGTAGGTAAACCCTCAACGACCAACAATGATTAAAACCATCTAAACCGACATTATCTGAACGATCCTTAGGCTGCTGCACTTTTCGTTTAATATATGAGTGTAGGTAAACCCTCAACGACCAACAATGATTAAAACCATCTAAACCGACATTATCTGAACGATCCTTAGGCTGCTGCACTTTTCGTTTAATATATGAGTGTAGGTAAACCCTCAACGGCCAACAATGATTAAAACCATCTAAACCGACATTATCTGAACGATCCTTAGGCTGCTGCACTTTTCGTTTAATATATGAGTGTAGGTGAACCCTCAACGACCAACAATGATTAAAACCATCTAAACCGACATTATCTGAACGATCCTTAGGCTGCTGCACTTTTCGTTTAATATATGAGTGTAGGTAAACCCTCAACGACCAACAATGATTAAAACCATCTAAACCGACATTATCTGAACGATCCTTAGGCTGCTGCACTTTTCGTTTAATATATGAGTGTAGGTAAACCCTCAACGACCAACAATGATTAAAACCATCTAAACCGACATTATCTGAACGATCCTTAGGCTGCTGCACTTTTCGTTTAATATATGAGTGTAGGTAAACCCTCGACGACCAACAATGATTAAAACCATCTAAACCGACATTATTTGAACGATCCTTAGGCTGCTGCACTTTTCGTTTAATATCTGAGTATATGTAATGCTCTTAACTGCCAGTAAGGATTAAAACATCTAAACCAACGTTATCCGTACAATCGTTATGCTGATGCACTTTTCGTTTAATATTTGAGTATATGTAATGCTCTCAACGGCCAGCAAAGATTAAAAACATCTAAACCGACGTTGCCCGGGAAATCTATATTCTTCTGCACTTTTCGTTTAATATCTGATTCTTTCTTTTCTTTGGTTTCTTTTGTTTTTGATGGCATATCAACTCTTTTTAGGTTATTTAATGCCAAAGCCATTCTCCTAGAAGAACAGTAGTGGTACTATTTAACCCATAGCTGGGAGGATAAGGGGGTTCATACCTTTCCTAAGGGTATTTGTCCGAAAGTGAACGTAATAGTGCGACTGGAGTACGAACTCGCATACGACGATTCCGCAGTCCATCGCTTTAACCATTACACCACGACGACACCCCCTTTAATATATGAGTATATGTAATGCTCTCAATGGCCAGCAATGATTAAAAACATCTAAACAGACATTATCTGTGCAATCCTTATGCTGCTGTACTTTTCATTTAATATCTGAGAATAAGTAATGCCCTCAACACCCAGTAATGATTTAAAATATCTAAACCGACGCCATCAGAGCAATCCGCAGGCGCCCAGTAATAACTGAAAACGTCTTAAAACTGTTAATCCGACTATTTTGTTCTTTTTCCATTCATCATCTGAGTCATTATAAAGACGAATGACGCCCAGCGATGATCGAAAACTTCGAACAATTCAAAACCGAGTCCATAAATTGTTCGGTACATACAACGAGATACGTCAAAATTTTGCACATATGCACCTTAATCTCCCATACCCTTTTTCAAAATATCCTCAACACAACGGTCTGGCCTCCTACCAAATCCCAAAAATTCTCAACCCCATTTGAGGGGGACCTTCAAAACCCGGCCTGGCCACTAACCAGTACCCCAAATGAAATCTCAAACCCATTCCAAAGGGAATTCACAAAACGCTGGCCTGGCCACTAACCAGTACCTCAAATTTTCTCGACCCCTTTCTAAGGGAAGACCATCACAAAACCTGGTATGGCTTCTACCAGTACCCAAAATATCGATCCCATTCTACGGAGACTTCACAGAACACTTCCAATTTCCACAACTTTTCCAACATCGAACCCGTCCAAAAGTCCTAACTACGGATCCAAAGGTATATGAGTCCTCCCTAGACAAATATCGCCGATTTCTGAATCCTTCCTGGAGCTCTGATCAAAATCCTAATGTCAAATTACTATGCGTTGCAATAGCATCCATAAGTTACTACAAAATTTCATTCACAAAAATTTTGTTTATTATCAAAGTCCATTCATGAAAATTAGAATCACAAACTAAGTGGAAGTTTACATTATGACCTGCCAATCATTTTAATATAGGGACAATATATCTGTCCACCGTTCCCATCTTTCTTTTTCTCTTTTTTTACCTTCCCTTCTGATTTACAGTCCAAATAATACAGTAACTGTATTAACTCATATCTGAAATATACTGGATTTTATAACCGATTTCTAATTTTCTTTTATAATCATTTAAATTCTATTAGACGCGACACTTAAAATCTTGAAAAACAGATTCAACCAAATTTTTTCATAATTAGCCAAATTTCATCAACACGAACCAGGAAATTTAAAGATATACAAAGAAAAAAATTACTTTTCTTAATTTGAGCAATATACCAATCACTTTTCCTTTCAATAAAACTTATACAACTTAAACAATGAGCAAGTACCTTATAAAACTTATACAATGAGAAAGTACCTTATTTTTCTTTTCTTTTTTTCTTTTCATGCCTTTTTCTCGATTCTTTTTTTCTAATTTTTTTTCTTCTTCGTTCTGGGGCTTGTGCCGACATTTTTTTTCTTTTTCTAACCTTGTTGCTTGTCTTTGGAATTGAGTTTGTTTGTTTTTTCGTTGTCTCCTTCTTCGTTCTGGGGCCTTGTGTCGAACATTTTTTTCTTTGGATTTGAGGATTTTTTTTTTTTTTTTTGCTTTCCGTTGTTTTCTTCCTCGTTTCTTTTGAGTGGAGGTTATTAATGTTCCTTTTACGTTCTCTCTCTCCTGCCTGAAACAACAGTCGCCGAAAATTGATTTCCATCATTTTTAGCCGTTTCTAATAATCTAAAATACCGTGGATAACCCAAGTTCAAAATCAATCTATGTCTTCCTTTTTCTTTTCTTCTTACAAAGAAATAGCAAGTCACTGCACACCAAAATATGTTCATATTGTATAGCTATATATATATGTATACAAAAACAGATACAGACAAATACAAATGCAGGCGGGACTCCGTTGTTCAGGTACAAACGCATTTATTAACATCTGACTTCAGTTCTTCGACACGAGGAGAGAGACACAATTCTTAAAAGTCTTTCGTATCATACTATGCTAACTACATCTTTCAATGGGCGAAATCCATCTCTATGTCCCAATGGTAGGAACTCAATTATCGACTTCCATTGTCCAACCTCAAAATCCCAATTGCCTGGTCGGACACCAACTTCTCAATACCATGGTCAGACCCAAATTCTCAACACCGTGGTCGGAACTCAAATTCTCAACATCATGGTCAGAACTCAAATTCTCAACACCATGGTCGGACCCAACTTCTCAACACTATGGTCGGACCCAAACATCTCAACATCGTGATCGGACACAAACTTCTCAATACCATGGTCGGACCCAACTTCTCCACACCATGGTCGTAACTCAACTGCCATGATTTTTTCAAAACTTTCCAAATTCTCAGCCCATCTCCTCTGGGCATGACGTCATTCAAAAATCCCCACCCCATTTCCTGTCTGGGGTTTATTATAACTATGGTGAGTGTCATATCCTTTGCGAGCGAGCGAAAACTGCACCAATAGACTGCACACCTGAACCCTTAACCCAAAGCCCAACTAAACTGAATGAAAGATATAATTAACGAAAAATGATTAATAAAAGAAAAATCATTCCTTAATTATATAACAAAATTATAGATTGAAAAAAGGTAAACGATAGTTAGTAAAGGCACTCCAGTCCTTGTTTTCTTTCTTTTACAATTAAAATCTATGTAATTAACAACCATTAATCCAGTCATTCCAATCGGTGTTTGATTTCATTCATTATTTTAGTCCGTATAATGAACATTGTCATCAATTTAAAAAAAGCTAAAAAAAAACGTTAATCAGGGAATTCAAATCTTGTCAGCTTTCATTCATCGTTTGAATCAATGTAATGCACAGAGATTGACAGTAAAAATTAAAACACGCTGAAACAAAGGTTACTCCGGACATTCCAATCATTGTTTACATTCTTTCATTTTTTAAGTCAATGTAATGAACATAGACGGCCAGCAGTGATTGAAAAAAAACCTTAAATAGCCGTTAATCCTACATTTCAATCGTTTTTACCTTTCGTTTATCATTTAAGAAAATAAAATGCACACACCCGACAGTAGTGATTGAAAAACGCTACACAACCGTTAATCCGCTAATTCCAATCGTTGTTTCCTTTCGTTTATCATTTAAGACGATGTAATGCACATAGACGGCCTGTAATGATTGAAAAACGCTAAACAACCGTTAATCCGCCCATTCCAATCCTTTTTCACCTTTCGTTTATCATTTAAGACAATGAAATGCATATAGACGGCATGTAGAGATTTAGAAAAGCTAAAAAACCGTTAACCCTCTGATTCCAATCGTTTTTAGCTTTCGTTTATCATTTAAGACAATGAAATGCACAAAGACAACAATCAATAATTCAAAAACGGTAAAACACCGTTAATCCGGCCATTCCAATCGTTTTTTCCTTACGTTTATCATTTAGGGCGATGTAATGCACATAGACAGCCAGTAATGATTAAAAAACGCTAAAAAACCATTAATCCAGCCATTCCAATCGTTTTCAGCTTTCGTTTATAATTTATGACAATAATATGCAAATAGACGGCCACTAATGACAGAAAAACGCTAAACAACCGTTAATCCGTCCATTCCAATCGTTTTTAGATTTCGTTTATCATTTAAGACTTTGATATGCACATAGACGGCCATTAATGATTGAAAAGTGCAAAACAACCGTTGATCAGACCATTCCAATCGATTACTAGTTTCATTTATCATTTAAGACAATGAAATACAAATAAACGGACACTTAGGATTGAAAAACGTTTAAAATCCGTTAAAGCAGCCATTCCAATCGTTTTTACCTTTTGTTTATCAATTAAGACAATGTATGCACATACACGGCCACTAATTGAAAAAGGAAAAGCAATCGTTAATGCAGCCATTCCAGTCGTTTTTAACGTTCGTTTATCATTTAAGACAATAAAATGCTCAAAGACGACAACTAAGGACTGAAAAACGCTAAAAAACGATAAACTGGCCATTCAAATCGTTTTTACTTTTCGTTTATCATTTAAGACAATGTAATGCATAAAGACGGCCAGTAATGATTGAAAAACGCTAAACAACCATTAATCCGGCCATTCCACTACTTTTTACCGTTCGTTTATCATTTAAGACAATGTAATGCACAGAGATGTCCAGTAATGATTGAAAAACGCTAAACAACCGTTAATCCGGCAATTCCAATCGTTTTTCATCTTTCATTTATCATTTAAGACAATGATATGCACAAACCCGACAACGAATGATCGAAAAACACTAAAACACCGATAATCCAGCCATTCCAATCGGTTTTAGCTTTCTTTTATCATTTAAGAAAATGAAATGCACATAGACGGCATGTAGAGATTAAAAAACACTAAACAACCGTTAATCCGACAATTCCAATCGATTTTACCTTTCATTTATCATTTAAGACAATGAAAACCAGTAATGATTGAAAAAACAAAACAACCGTTAATCCATCCATTGAAATCGTTTTGAGATTTCGTTTATCATTTAAGACAATAAAATGCACAAGGACGATAACTACGGATTGAAAAATAATAAACAACCGTTAAACTGGCCATTCCAATCGTTGTTTGCTTTCGTTGTTTGCTTTCGTTTATCATTACTGGCTTTCTATGTTTATTTCATTGTCTATTTAAGACAATGAAATAAACATAGGAGACCAGTAATGATTGAAAAATGCTAAAAAAAAACGTTAATCCGGCCATTCCAATCGTTTTTGCCGGTTGTTTATCATTTAAGACAACGTAATGCACGGAGATGCCCAGTAATGATTGAAACACGCTAATCAACCGTTAATCAGACAATTTCAATCGTTTTTAGCTTTCGTTTATCAGCTAAGACAATGTGATGCACATAGACGGCCAGAAATGATTGAAAAATGCGAAAAAACCGGTAATTGGGCAAGTCCAATAGTTTTTTGCTTTCGTTATTCATTTAAGTCAATATAATGCCACTAAGACGGCCAGTAAATATTTAAAAACGTTAAACAACTGTTAATCCGGCCATTCCAATCGTTGCTTATTACGTTCATCTTTTTAGTCAATTTAATATACATAGATGGCCAGTAATGAGTGACAAACGCTTAAGAACCGTTAATCCGACCATTCTAATCCTTGTTCATCATTTAAGTCACAATAATGCCCATAGACAGCCACTATCGATAGAAAAATACTAAACAAGCGATAATCCGGCCTTTTCAATCGTTGTTTGCCTTCGTTCATCATTTAAATCAATGTAATGCACAGAGACGGCCAGTAATGATTTAAAAAAACATTAAACAACCGTTAATCTAGCCGTTACAATCGTTGTTTGCTTTCGTTCACCCTTTAAGTCAATTTTGTACTCATAGACGGCCAGTAATGATTAAAAAACACTTTAACATCCGTTAATCCGGCCATTCCAATCGTTGTTTGCTTTCGTTCTTCATTTAAGTCAATGTAATACATTTAGATGGCCAGTAACGACTGAAACACGCTGAAAAACCGTTAATCCGGCAATACCAATCATTGTTTGTCTTCGTTCATCATTTAGTTTAACGTAATGCGCAGGGACGACCGGTACTGATTGAAAAACGCTAAACAACTGCTAATCCTACCATTCGTTGCTTTCTTTCGTTCATCATTTTAGTCAATATAATGCATATATAATGCCAGTGATGATTGAAAAACTAAACAACCGTTGCTCCGGCCCTTCCAGTCGTTGCTTATTATATTTATAATTTAAGTCAATATAATGCATAGAGACGGCCAATGATGATTAAAAAATACTAAGCAACCATTAATCTGAGCATTCAAAAGATTTTTGATCATTTAAGTCAACTTAATGAACACAGACGGCCAGTAATGATTGAAAAACGCTAAACAACCGTTAATGTAGCCATTCCAATTGTTGTTTTATTTCTTTCACTATTTAAGTAACTTTAATGAAGATAGATAGCCAGAAATAATTGAAAAGCGCTTAAACAACCGTCAATCCGGCCATTCCATTCATTGTTCACTTTCTTTTATCATTTAAGTCTATGTAATGCACATAGACGGCCAGTAGTGATTGAAAAACTCTAAACAACCGTTAATCCGGCCATCTCGATAGTTTTTTTGCTTTTGTTCATCATTTAAATAATATCGTTTTTAAATCATTACTGGCCGTCTCTGTGCATATGTAATGCACAAAGACGGCCAATAATGATTCAAAAACGCTAAACAACCATTAATCCGGCCGTTCTAATCCTCTTTAATCATTTAAGTCGATGTAATGTACATACACAGCCATTAATGATCGAAAAACGCTAAACGACGGTTAATCCGGCCATTCCAATCGTTGTTTGCTCATTTAAGTCAGTGTAATGCCCATGGACGGTAAGTAATGATTGAAAAACGCTTAAACAACCGTTAATCCGAACTTTTCAATCCTTGTCCATTATATAAGTGAATGTAATGCACATAGACGGCTTGTAATTATTGAAAAATGCTTCAACAACCGTTAATCAGTCCATTCTAATCTTGTTTATTTCGTTCATCCTTCAAGTCTATGTAATGCACATAGACGACAGTTAATGATTGAAAAACGCTAAATAAGTGTTAACCCGGCCATTCCAATCATTGTTTGCTTTCGTTCATCGTTTAGGTCAATGTAATGCACATAAACGGCCAGTAATGATTGAAAAACGCTAAAAAACTGTCAATCCGCATCATTCTTGTGTAGTTGCTATTAAGCCTTTTCTCCAGACATTTAGTAAGCGTCCATGTAGTTCATCCATACAGCAGTATCAACACGATCGCTTCTTGGAAGAAACTGCGTTTTATTTCATCGGTCAGGTCTGACTTCCATATGACTGATAGCCTATTTAGAGCTGACCATGACTTTGTTAGTCGCGTGTCGATGTCAAATCCAAATATTTGGACCTAGTCAAAGGAGCTAACATGTTTGGTACAAGAAACCCTTTTTTCTAAAACTTAGGTAGAATTATTTACAGACCCCTTTGTAGCGTAGAATATTAAGCCTAAGTAAAGGAAGCCCCCCCACCCTGCAAAACCAAAAAAGTAAAAAAATCCTAAAACAAAAAAAAAAAACAAAAAAAACTAAACTATAGAGTAGACATAAATAAATAAATGACCAACTTCACCCACCCCATTCCAAGTAGTAGCCTTACCATATTCTATTTAAGTCAATAAAATGACACGAGACAGTTGATGACAAAGCAAGCAATGAAATAAGAATAGCCATGTTTCCACTGGAAGACAAAGAGTCAAAAGCTGCTCAATATAATGTTGCTTTTAAGTCCTGTAACATTTAAAATACATGACTGATTTTACTTAAAAATTGTATGTTCCATTTTTTTAAATCACGTTTGTACACTATTTGGGTTTTAAATGTAAAAGCAATTTTACCGTAAATCTAAATATTTGAACCTGGTCAAAGGAGCAAACACGTTTGATACATGAAACTATTTTTTCTAAAACTTGGGTAGAATTATTTACAGATCTCCATAGTAGTGTAGAACATTAAGCCTAAGTAAAGAAAGTCCCCTCCCCGCAAAAAAAAACAACAAACAAACAAGAAAACGATAGGGTAGAAACGAATACATTGATGACCATCTTCACTTGCCCCATTCCAAGTAGTTGCCCTACCTAATTCTATTTAAGTCTCCACCCGACTCTACTCGAGACAGTAGATGACAATACCTAACCTGGTCCTGGACGTATGAACCCTACGGCTCATCGGACCGGATCGATTAGTTCGATTGGGGAACTACTACAGCTCATCTATAAGGGTGGCTTCTATAGATGAGAACAAAAACAGCCACTGAAAGATAACCATGACCCACACTCAAACCACATGTCCAAACCGCATCGCTCTTCGCGTGGTTAAAAATTGGGGGCGTCCTGCTGGGGTTGGAGCCCTGGCCTCAGAGTTCGAAAAATCAGCTACAGAGCTCAAACATCAAAAATTACTAAAATGCAAACACACAGTACAAATAAGAATATTTAACATTAGAACCTTAAATAGAATAGGACAACTACCGGAGCTTACTGCATTTGTCATAGATCATAAAATAGACATAATATGCATACAAGGACACAGATACACACATAGCGAGGATAAAACTGCATGGAAAAACTCAGTCAATGCCACGATAGGAGGAGTAGGTTTGCTTTTGGACAACAAGCCCTAAAATCACTAAATAGTATAGAGAAAATACACCCAAGGATGATGGTAGCTACTTTTAATGGCAACACCAGAGCAACAATTATCTCCTGCTACAGCCCTACCAATATTAGTGAAGAAACAGAACTCATCACCTTCTACGATGAGCTATCTTTTCTTGTGCGTAGCATCCCGAAACAGAACGTTCTCGTCATTGGCTGAGACATGAATACACAAATTGGGGAAAACGGAAACCACAAATACAGCCTACACAACTCCTCAAACAGGAATGGACAACTTCTAACAGATTTTACGATAGAAAATAGATTAACATGCCTCAATAAAAACTTTCAAAAAAGGGAGGGAAAATTATGGACCTGCACATACGCTAACAACACTCAAGCACAGATAGAATTCGTCTTTATGAACAAGAAAAGGAAAAATAGTGCAGTGAACCGCGAGGCTTACTCTTTCGAGGGGGTGTCCTCCGATCAACGAATTGTCATGGCAAAAATGCGATTGAATCTACAAAAGAATGCCACCCGAACAACAATCACCATACACTATGAATGGGCCCTTCTAAATAACAAGGATATTAGACATAAATATGTAATAGCATTAAGACACAAATTCGATGCAATACAGAAGACAGAAATACGTTCTCCGAATGACGAATGAGAATTTCGTCAACGCCCACCAAGAAACAGCTTCGAAATACATACCAACAAAACATAGAACTAAATCTAGAGTCCCATGGGAGACATTAGCAGTTAGAGAAAAACGTGAAAAGTACCTCCAAGTGCAATAGGAAAAACCCAACGAACGCAAAGGCCCTGAAACTAAAAAAATCACAAAATGAATTAAAAAGCATATATCTAAAAGAACAGGCAGAATACATAAAAAATCAGATAGATAAGATTAGAGATTCAGTGGATGATAGGCAATCCTGGATAGCATAGCAAACGATAAACGCAGTGAGTAGAAGGAATAGCACTGCCAAAGCTAAACTGAAAGCTACAAACCAACAAGAACGAATAAAACTGGAAACAGCATTTCCAGAATCTACGAGGAAAACCTACCGAAAGATACACATGAACCGATCATCAGAATTATTAGAAAGCAATTAGACATCAAACTAGGACCGTGTACTCTAGAAGGACCCAACACAGTACTTAGAAAAATTAAAAATAGAAAGCTGCAGGGCTTGATGAAATTCTCCGAGAAGAATGGCAGACCAGACAATTAGACGACATACTGCTCCGACACTGTAAAGCAGTTTATAATCAAAATCCGATAGACAGATGGAGAAATAGATCCACGACACCGCAAATATTGATTATCCATTGAATTCTCGAAGGCGTACGGGCAAAAAACCTACTGGCAACAATATTATTTGACGACATTACAGAGGCCTTTGATTCCATACACAGAGGAAAGATAGAGCAAATTCCAATCGCATACGGTCTACCTAAAGAAATTGTTGCAGCCATAATGATTCTATATAGAAACACCAAAGTGAAAGTGCGTTCTCCGGGTGGAGACACAGACTACTTCGACATTGTAAAGGGGTACTGCAAGGAGATACACTTGCCCCATACTTCTTTATCATCTGTCTAGACTACATCAATTGATAAAATCAAAGAAAACAGTCTCGAGCTGACAAAGAAAAGAAGCACAAGGTACCCCGCAAAAACAATTACCGACGCCGACTACGCAGATGACATAGAGATTCGGGCAAATGCACCCGCCCAAGCCGAAAAACTATTACATAGTCTGGAACGAGCTGCCGCAGGCATTGGCCTCCATGCCAATGCACACAAAACGGAATATATGTGCTTTAATCAAATAGACGATTTTTCTGCACTAACGGTAGCTCGCTGACACTAGTAGACAAGTTCACCTACCTATCTCATCATCCCAGGACAGACATCGAAACGCAATTGATTAAGACATGGACGGTAACGTCCATATACGGCCAGTAATCATTGAAAAACGCTTAACAACCTCGGCCATTAATCCAGTCTTTCCTATCTTTGCTTTCGTTCATCATTTTAGTCAATTTAATGCTCCTACACGAACTGTAATGATTGAAAAACACTAAACAACCGTTAATCCAGCAATTCCGATCGTTGTTTGCATTCGTTCATCATTAAGGTCAATGTAATACACACACACGGCAAGTAATGATTGAATAACCTTAAAACCCCGTTAATCTGGCCATTCCAGTCGTTGCTTGATTTCGTTCATCAATTATGTCAATATAATGAACTGGAACGGTAAGTAAGGATTAAAAACGCTAAACAACCGTTAATACGGCAATTTCAATAGTTGTTTAATCTAACAACGATTCATCATTTAAGTCAATTTAATGCATATACACGGCTAGTAATGATTGAAATACCATAAAAAAAACCGTTAATACGGCCATTTGAATCGTATTTAATTTCGTTCATCATTTAAGACTAAGTAATTCACATAGACGGCCAGTAATAATAGAAAAACGCTAAAAAAACTGTTAATCTGACCTTTCCAATCGTTATTTAATTTGGTTCCTCATTTAAGTCAATGTCATGCACATAGACGGCCAGTAATGATCGAAAAACGCTAAACAACCGTTAATCCGGCCCTTCCAATCGTTGTTTAATTTTCTTCATCATTTAAGGCAATGTAATCCACATAGATGACCAGTAATGATAGATAAAGACTTAATAACCATTAATCCGGCATTTCCAATCGTTGTTTCCTTTCATTTATCATTAAGACAATGAAAAACCCTTACACACCAGGTGGTCATTAATGACTGAAAAACGCAAAATAACAGTTAAACAAAAAATTCCAAACCTTTTTTAATATTAAAATCAATGTAAAGCAGACAAAGTAATGATTGACAAAATCTAAACAACCGTTAATCCGATCACTCTAATCTTCTTTAATCATTATAAGTCAATGTAATGATTGAATATGGCTTTCGGAATGGAAGGCAGACAGAGTAATGATTGACAAAAGCTAAACAACCGTTAATCAAATCATTCTAATCCTCTTTAATCATATAAGTCAATGTAATGATAGACAATAGCTTTCGGAATGGAAGGCAGACGCAGGAATGATTGACAAAATCTAAAAAACCGTTAATCCGATCATTCTAATCCTCTTTAATCATATAAGTTAATGTAATGATTGACAATAGCTTTCGGGATGGAAGGCAGACGCAGTAATGATTGACAAAAGCTAAACAACCGTTAATCCGATCATTCTAATCCTCTTTAATCATATAAGTCAATGTAATGATTGAATATAGCTTTCGGAATGGAAGGCAGACACAGTAATGATTGACAAAATCTAAACAACCGTTAATCCGATAATTCTAATCCTCTTTAATCATATAAATAAAATGTAATAATAGAAAATACCTACGGAATGGAAGGCAGACACAGTAATGATTGTCAAAAGCTAAGTAACCGTTAATCCGATCATTCTAATCCTCTTTAATCATATAAGTCAATTTAATGATTGACAATAGCTTTCGGAATGAAAGGCAGACACAGTAATGATTGACAAAATCTAAACAACCGTTAATCCGATCATTTAATCCTCTTTAATCATATAAGTCAATGTAATGATTGAATATAGCTTTTGGAATGGAAGGCAGACACAGTAATGATTGACAAAAGCTAAACAACCGTTAATCCGATCATTCTAATCTTCTTTAATCATATAAGTCAATGTAATGATTGAAAATAGCTTTCGGAATGGGAGGAAGACACAGTAATGATTGAAAAAATCTAAACAACCGTTAATCCGATCATTCTAATCCTCTTTAATCATATAAGTCAATGTAATGATTGAATATAGCTTTCGGAATGGAAGACAGACACAGTAATGATTGACAAAAGCTAAACAACAGTTAATCCGATCATTCTAATCCTCTTTAATCATATAAGTCAATGTAATGATTGAATATAGCTTTCGGAATAGAAGGCAGACACAGTAATGATTGACAAAATCTAAACAACCGTTAATCCGATCATTCTAATCATCTTTAATCATTTAAGTCAATGTAATGATTGAATATAGCTTTCGGAATGGAAGGCAGACACAGTGATGATTGACAAAAGCTAAACAACTGTTAATCCGATCATTCTAATCCTCTTTAATCATATAAGTCAATGTAATGATTGACAATAGGTTTCGGGATGGAAGGCAGACACAGTAATGATTGACAAAAGCTAAACAACAGTTAATCCGATCATTCTAATCCTCTTTAATCATATAAGTCAATGTAATGATTGACAGTAGCTTTCGGGATGGAAGGCAGACACAGTAATGATTGACAAAAGCTAAACAACCGTTAATCCGATAATTCTAATCCTCTTTAATCATTTAAGTCAATGTAATGATTGACAATAGCTTTCAAAATGGAACACAGACACAGTAATGATTGACAAAATCTAAACAACCTTAAATCCGATCATTCTAATCCTCTTTAATCATATAAGTCAATGTAATGATTGAATATAGCTTTTGGAATGGAAGGCAGACACAGTAATGATTGACAAAATCTAAACAACCGATAATCCTATCATTCTAATCCTCTTTAATCATATAAGTCAATGTAATAATTGAATATAGCTTACGGAATGGGAGGCAGAGACAGTAATGATTGACAAAAGCTAAACAACCGTTAATCCGATCATTCTAATCCTCTTTAATCATATAAGTCAATGTAATGATTGACAATAGGTTTCGTGTTGGAAGGCAGACACAGTAATGATTGACAAAATCTAAACAGACGTTAATCCGATCATTGTCATCCACTTTAATCATATAAGTCAACGTAATAATTGAATATAGCTTTTGGAATGGGAGGCAGACACAGTAATGATTGACAAGAGCTAAACAACAGTTAATCCGATCATTCTAATCCTCTTTAATCATATAAGTCAATATAATGATTGACAATAGCTTTCTGAATAGAAGGCAGAACCAGTAATGATTGACAAAATCTAAACAACCTTTAATCCGATCATTCTAATCCTCTTTAATCATATAAGTCAATGTAATGATTGAATATAGCTTTCGGAATGGAAGACAGACACAGTAATGATTGACAAAAGCTAAACAACAGTTAATCCGATCATTCTAATCCTCTTTAATCATATAAGTCAATGTAATGATTGAATATAGCTTTCGGAATAGAAGGCGGACACAGTAATGATTGAAAAAATCTAAACAACCGTTAATCCGATCATTCTAATCATCTTTAATCATTTAAGTCAATGTAATGATTGAATATAGCTTTCGTAATGGAAGGCAGACACAGTGATGATTGACAAAAGCTAAACAACTGTTAATCCGATCATTCTAATCCTCTTTAATCATATAAGTCAATGTAATGATTGACAATAGGTTTCGGGATGGAAGGCAGACACAGTAATGATTGACAAAAGCTAAACAACAGTTAATCCGATCATTCTAATCCTCTTTAATCATATAAGTCAATGTAATGATTGACAGTAGCTTTCGGGATGGAAGCAGACACAGTAATGATTGACAAGAGCTAAACAACCGTTAATCCGATAATTCTAA
Organism: Sepioteuthis lessoniana; assembly: GCA_963585895.1. Taxonomy (NCBI): domain Eukaryota; kingdom Metazoa; phylum Mollusca; class Cephalopoda; order Myopsida; family Loliginidae; genus Sepioteuthis; species Sepioteuthis lessoniana. The sequence continues at coordinate 102,506,453 of OY757914.1, forward strand.
TCCTCTTTAATCATTTAAGTCAATGTAATGATTGACAATAGCTTTACAAATGGAACACAGACACAGTAATGATTGACAAAATCTAAACAACCTTTAATCCGATCATTCTAATCCTCTTTAATCATATTAGTCAATGTAATGATTGAATATAGCTTTTGGAATGGAAGGCAGACACAGTAATGATTGACAAAATCTAAACAACCGATAATCCTATCATTCTAATCCTCTTTAATCATATAAGTCAATGTAATAATTGAATATAGCTTACGGAATGGGAGGCAGAGACAGTAATGATTGACAAAAGCTAAACAACCGTTAATCCGATCATTCTAATCCTCTTTAATCATATAAGTCAATGTAATGATTGACAATAGGTTTCGGGTTGGAAGGCAGACACAGTAATGATTGACAAAATCTAAACAGCCGTTAATCCGATCATTGTCATCCACTTTAATCATATAAGTCAATGTAATAATTAAATATAGCTTTTGGAATGGGAGGCAGACACAGTAATGATTGACAAGAGCTAAACAACAGTTAATCCGATCATTCAAATCCTCTTTAATCATATAAGTCAATATAATGATTGACAATAGCTTTCTGAATAGAAGGCAGAACCAGTAATGATTGACAAAACCTAAACAACCTTTAATCCGATCATTCTAATCCTCTTTAATCATATAAGTCAATGTAATGATTGAATATAGCTTTCGGAATGGAAGACAGACACAGTAATGATTGACAAAAGCTAAACAACAGTTAATCCGATCATTCTAATCCTCTTTAATCATATAAGTCAATGTAATGATTGAATATAGCTTTCGGAATAAAAGGTGGACACAGTAATGATTGACAAAATCTAAACAACCGTTAATCCGATCATTCTAATCATCTTTAATCATTTAAGTCAATGTAATGATTGAATATAGCTTTCGGAATGGAAGGCAGACACAGTGATGATTGACAAAAGCTAAACAACTGTTAATCCGATCATTCTAATCCTCTTTAATCATATAAGTCAATGTAATGATTGACAATAGGTTTCGGGATGGAAGGCAGACACAGTAATGATTGACAAAAGCTAAACAACAGTTAATCCGATCATTCTAATCCTCTTTAATCATATAAGTCAATGTAATGATTGACAGTAGCTTTCGGGATGGAAGGCAGACACAGTAATGATTGACAAGAGCTAAACAACCGTTAATCCGATAATTCTAATCCTCTTTAATCATTTAAGTCAATGTAATGATTGACAATAGCTTTACAAATGGAACACAGACACAGTAATGATTGACAAAATCTAAACAACCTTTAATCCGATCATTCTAATCCTCTTTAATCATATTAGTCAATGTAATGATTGAATATAGCTTTTGGAATGGAAGGCAGACACAGTAATGATTGACAAAATCTAAACAACCGATAATCCTATCATTCTAATCCTCTTTAATCATATAAGTCAATGTAATAATTGAATATAGCTTACGGAATAGGAGGCAGAGACAGTAATGATTGACAAAAGCTAAACAACCGTTAATCCGATCATTCTAATCCTCTTTAATAATATAAGTCAATGTAATGGTTGACAGTAGCTTTCGGAATGGAAGGCAGACACAGTAATGATTGACAAAAGCTAAACATCCGTTAATCGGATCATTCTAATCCTCTCTAATCATTTTAAGTCAATGTAATGATTGACAATAGAGTTCGGAATGGAAGGCAGACACAGTAATGATTGACAAAAGCTAAACAACCGTTAATCCGATCATTCTAATCCTCTTTAATCATATAAGTCAATGTAATAATTGAATATAGCTTTCGGAATGGAAGGCAGACACAGTAATGATTGACAAAAGCTAAACAACCGTTTATCCGATCATTCTAATCCTCTTTAATCATATAAGTCAATGTAATGATTAACAATAGCTTTCGGAATGGAAGGCAGACACATTATGGATTGACAATATCTAAACAACCGTTAATCCGATAATTCTAATCCTCTTTAATCATATAAGTCAATGTAATGATTGAATATAGCTTTTGGAATGGGAGGCAGAGACAGTAATGATTGACAAAAGCTAAACAACCGTTAATCCGATCATTCTAATCCTCTTTAATCATATAAGTCAATGTAATGATTGACAATAGGTTTCGGGTTGGAAGGCAGAACCAGTAATGATTGACAAAATCTAAACAGCCGTTAATCCGATCATTGTCATCCACTTTAATCATATAAGTCAATGTAATAATTGAATATAGCTTTTGGAATGGGAGGCAGACACAGTAATGATTGACAAGAGCTAAACAACAGTTAATCCGATCATTCTAATCCTCTTTAATCATATAAGTCAATGTAATGAATGACAATAGGTTTCGGGGTGGAAGGCAGACACAGTAATGATTGACAAAATCTAAACAGCCGTTAATCCGATCATTGTCATCCACTTTAATCATATAAGTCAATGTAATAATTGAATATAGCTTTTGGAATGGGAGGCAGACACAGTAATGATTGACAAGAGCTAAACAACAGTTAATCCGATCATTCTAATCCTCTTTAATCATATAAGTCAATATAATGATTGACAATAGCTTTCTGAATAGAAGGCAGACACAGTAATGATTGACAAAATCTAAACAACCTTTAATCCGATCATTCTAATCCTCTTTAATCATATAAGTCAATGTAATGATTGAATATAGCTTTCGGAATGGAAGACAGACACAGTAATGATTGACAAAAGCTAAACAACAGTTAATCCGATCATTCTAATCCTCTTTAATCATATAAGTCAATGTAATGATTGAATATAGCTTTAGGAATAGAAGGTGGACACAGTAATGATTGACAAAATCTAAACAACCGTTAATCCGATCATTCTAATCATCTTTAATCATTTAAGTCAATGTAATGATTGAATATAGCTTTCGGAATGGAAGGCAGACACAGTGATGATTGACAAAAGCTAAACAACTGTTAATCCGATCATTCTAATCCTCTTTAATCATATAAGTCAATGTAATGATTGACAATAGGTTTCGGGATGGAAGGCAGACACAGTAATGATTGACAAAAGCTAAACAACAGTTAATCCGATCATTCTAATCCTCTTTAATCATATAAGTCAATGTAATGATTGACAGTAGCTTTCGGAATGGAAGGCAGACACAGTAATGATTGACAAAAGCTAAACATCCGTTAATCCGATCATTCTAATCCTCTCTAATCATTTTAAGTCAATGTAATGATTGACAATAGAGTTCGGAAGGGAAGGCAGACACAGTAATGATTGACAAAAGCTAAACAACCGTTAATCCGATCATTCTAATCCTCTTTAATCATATAAGTCAATGTAATAATTGAATATAGCTTTCGGAATGGAAGGCAGACACAGTAATGATTGACAAAAGCTAAACAACAGTTTATCCGATCATTCTAATCCTCTTTAATCATATAAGTCAATGTAATGATTGACAATAGCTTTCGGAATGGAAGGCAGACACATTATGGATTGACAATATCTAAACAACCGTTAATCCGATAATTCTAATCCTCTTTAATCATATAAGTCAATGTAATGATTGAATATAGCTTTTGGAATGGAAGGCAGACACAGTAATGATTGACAAAAACTAAACAACCGATAATCCTATCATTCTAATCCTCTTTAATCATATAAGTCAATGTAATAATTGAATATAGCTTACGGAATGGGAGGCAGAGACAGTAATGATTGACAAAAGCTAAACAACCGTTAATCCGATCATTCTAATCCTCTTTAATCATATAAGTCAATGTAATGATTGAATATAGCTTTTGGAATGGGAGGCAGAGACAGTAATGATTGACAAAAGCTAAACAACCGTTAATCCGATCATTCTAATCCTCTTTAATCATATAAGTCAATGTAATGATTGACAATAGGTTTCGGGTTGGAAGGCAGAACCAGTAATGATTGACAAAATCTAAACAGCCGTTAATCCGATCATTGTCATCCACTTTAATCATATAAGTCAATGTAATAATTGAATATAGCTTTTGGAATGGGAGGCAGACACAGTAATGATTGACAAGAGCTAAACAACAGTTAATCCGATCATTCTAATCCTCTTTAATCATATAAGTCAATGTAATGAATGACAATAGGTTTCGGGTTGGAAGGCAGAACCAGTAATGATTGACAAAATCTAAACAGCCGTTAATCCGATCATTGTCATCCACTTTAATCATATAAGTCAATGTAATAATTGAATATAGCTTTCGGAATGGAAGGCAGACACAGTAATGATTGACAAAAGCTAAACAACCGTTTATCCGATCATTCTAATCCTCTTTAATCATATAAGTCAATGTAATGATTAACAATAGCTTTCGGAATGGAAGGCAGACACATTATGGATTGACAATATCTAAACAACCGTTAATCCGATCATTCTAATCCTCTTTAATCATATAAGTCAATGTAATGATTGAATATAGCTTTTGGAATGGGAGGCAGAGACAGTAATGATTGACAAAAGCTAAACAACCGTTAATCCGATCATTCTAATCCTCTTTAATCATATAAGTCAATGTAATGATTGACAATAGGTTTCGGGTTGGAAGGCAGACACAGTAATGATTGACAAAATCTAAACAGCCGTTAATCCGATCATTGTCATCCACTTTAATCATATAAGTCAATGTAATAATTGAATATAGCTTTTGGAATGGGAGGCAGACACAGTAATGATTGACAAGAGCTAAACAACAGTTAATCCGATCATTCTAATCCTCTTTAATCATATAAGTCAATATAATGATTGACAATAGCTTTCTGAATAGAAGGCAGAACCAGTAATGATTGACAAAATCTAAACAACCTTTAATCCGATCATTCTAATCCTCTTTAATCATATAAGTCAATGTAATGATTGAATATAGCTTTCGGAATGGAAGACAGACACAGTAATGATTGACAAAAGCTAAACAACAGTTAATCCGATCATTCTAATCCTCTTTAATCATATAAGTCAATGTAATGATTGAATATAGCTTTAGGAATAGAAGGTGGACACAGTAATGATTGACAAAATCTAAACAACCGTTAATCCGATCATTCTAATCATCTTTAATCATTTAAGTCAATGTAATGATTGAATATAGCTTTCGGAATGGAAGGCAGACACAGTGATGATTGACAAAAGCTAAACAACTGTTAATCCGATCATTCTAATCCTCTTTAATCATATAAGTCAATGTAATGATTGACAATAGGTTTCGGGATGGAAGGCAGACACAGTAATGATTGACAAAAGCTAAACAACAGTTAATCCGATCATTCTAATCCTCTTTAATCATATAAGTCAATGTAATGATTGACAGTAGCTTTCGGAATGGAAGGCAGACACAGTAATGATTGACAAAAGCTAAACATCCGTTAATCCGATCATTCTAATCCTCTCTAATCATTTTAAGTCAATGTAATGATTGACAATAGAGTTCGGAAGGGAAGGCAGACACAGTAATGATTGACAAAAGCTAAACAACCGTTAATCCGATCATTCTAATCCTCTTTAATCATATAAGTCAATGTAATAATTGAATATAGCTTTCGGAATGGAAGGCAGACACAGTAATGATTGACAAAAGCTAAACAACAGTTTATCCGATCATTCTAATCCTCTTTAATCATATAAGTCAATGTAATGATTGACAATAGCTTTCGGAATGGAAGGCAGACACATTATGGATTGACAATATCTAAACAACCGTTAATCCGATAATTCTAATCCTCTTTAATCATATAAGTCAATGTAATGATTGAATATAGCTTTTGGAATGGAAGGCAGACACAGTAATGATTGACAAAAACTAAACAACCGATAATCCTATCATTCTAATCCTCTTTAATCATATAAGTCAATGTAATAATTGAATATAGCTTACGGAATGGGAGGCAGAGACAGTAATGATTGACAAAAGCTAAACAACCGTTAATCCGATCATTCTAATCCTCTTTAATCATATAAGTCAATGTAATGATTGACAATAGGTTTCGGGTTGGAAGGCAGACACAGTAATGATTGACAAAATCTAAACAGCCGTTAATCCGATCATTGTCATCCACTTTAATCATATAAGTCAATGTAATAATTGAATATAGCTTTTGGAATGGGAGGCAGACACAGTAATGATTGACAAGAGCTAAACAACAGTTAATCCGATAATTCTAATCCTCTTTAATCATATAAGTCAATATAATGATTGACAATAGCTTTCTGAATAGAAGGCAGAACCAGTAATGATTGACAAAATCTAAACAACCTTTAATCCGATCATTCTAATCCTCTTTAATCATATAAGTCAATGTAATGATTGAATATAGCTTTCGGAATGGAAGACAGACACAGTAATGATTGACAAAAGCTAAACAACAGTTAATCCGATCATTCTAATCCTCTTTAATCATATAAGTCAATGTAATGATTGAATATAGCTTTAGGAATAGAAGGTGGACACAGTAATGATTGACAAAATCTAAACAACCGTTAATCCGATCATTCTAATCATCTTTAATCATTTAAGTCAATGTAATGATTGAATATAGCTTTCGGAATGGAAGGCAGACACAGTGATGATTGACAAAAGCTAAACAACTGTTAATCCGATCATTCTAATCCTCTTTAATCATATAAGTCAATGTAATGATTGACAATAGGTTTCGGGATGGAAGGCAGACACAGTAATGATTGACAAAAGCTAAACAACAGTTAATCCGATCATTCTAATCCTCTTTAATCATATAAGTCAATGTAATGATTGACAGTAGCTTTCGGAATGGAAGGCAGACACAGTAATGATTGACTAAAGCTAAACATCCGTTAATCTGATCATTCTAATCCTCTCTAATCATTTTAAGTCAATGTAATGATTGACAATAGAGTTCGGAAGGGAAGGCAGACACAGTAATGATTGACAAAAGCTAAACAACCGTTAATCCGATCATTCTAATCCTCTTTAATCATATAAGTCAATGTAATAATTGAATATAGCTTTCGGAATGGAAGGCAGACACAGTAATGATTGACAAAAGCTAAACAACAGTTTATCCGATCATTCTAATCCTCTTTAATCATATAAGTCAATGTAATGATTGACAATAGCTTTCGGAATGGAAGGCAGACACATTATGGATTGACAATATCTAAACAACCGTTAATCCGATAATTCTAATCCTCTTTAATCATATAAGTCAATGTAATGATTGAATATAGCTTTTGGAATGGAAGGCAGACACAGTAATGATTGACAAAAACTAAACAACCGATAATCCTATCATTCTAATCCTCTTTAATCATATAAGTCAATGTAATAATTGAATATAGCTTACGGAATGGGAGGCAGAGACAGTAATGATTGACAAAAGCTAAACAACCGTTAATCCGATCATTCTAATCCTCTTTAATCATATAAGTCAATGTAATGATTGACAATAAGTTTCGGGTTGGAAGGCAGACACAGTAATGATTGACAAAATCTAAACAGCCGTTAATCCGATCATTGTCATCCACTTTAATCATATAAGTCAATGTAATAATTGAATATAGCTTTTGGAATGGGAGGCAGACACAGTAATGATTGACAAGAGCTAAACAACAGTTAATCCGATAATTCTAATCCTCTTTAATCATATAAGTCAATGTAATGATTGACAATAGGTTTCGGGATGGAAGGCAGACACAGTAATGATTGACAAAAGCTAAACAACTGTTAATCCGATCATTCTAATCCTCTTTAATCATATAAGTCAATGTAATGATTGACAATAGGTTTCGGGATGGAAGGCAGACACAGTAATGATTGACAAAAGCTAAACAACAGTTAATCCGATCATTCTAATCCTCTTTAATCATATAAGTCAATGTAATGATTGACAGTAGCTTTCGGGATGGAAGGCAGACACAGTAATGATTGACAAGAGCTAAACAACCGTTAATCCGATAATTCTAATCCTCTTTAATCATTTAAGTCAATGTAATGATTGACAATAGCTTTCAAAATGGAACACAGACACAGTAATGATTGACAAAATCTAAACAACCTTTAATCCGATCATTCTAATCCTCTTTAATCATATAAGTCAATGTAATGATTGAATATAGCTTTTGGAATGGGAGGCAGAGACAGTAATGATTGACAAAAGCTAAACAACAGTTAATCCGATCATTCTAATCCTCTTTAATCATATAAGTCAATGTAATGATTGACAAGAGGTTTCGGGACGGAAGGCAGACACAGTAATGATTGACAAAAGCTAAACAACAGTTAATCCGATCATTCTAATCCTCTTTAATCATATAAGTCAATGTAATAATTGAATAAAGCGTTCGGAATGGGAGGCAGACACAGTAATGATTGACAAAAGCTAAACAACCGTTAATCCGATCATTCTAATCCTCTTTAATCATATAAGTCAATGTAATGATTGAATATAGCTTTCGGAATGGAAGGCAGACACAGTGATGATTGACAAAAGCTAAACAACTGTTAATCCGATCATTCTAATCCTCTTTAATCATATAAGTCAATGTAATGATTGACAATAGGTTTCGGGATGGAAGGCAGACAGAGTAATGATTGACTAAAGCAAAACAACCGTTAATCCGATCATTGTAATTCTCTTTAATCATATAAGTCTATGTAATGATTGAATATAGCTTTCGGAATGGAAGGCAGACACAGTAATGATTGACCAAAGCTAAACAACCGTTAATCCGATCATTCTAATTCTCTTTAATTATATACATCAATGTAATGATTGAATATAGCTTTCGGAATGGAAGGCAGTAACAGTAATGATTGACAAAAGCTAAACAACCGTTAATCCGATCATTCTAATCCTCTTTAACCATATAAGTCAATGTATTGATTGAATATAGCTTTCGGAATGGATGGCAGTAACAGTAATGATTGACAAAAGCTAAACAACTGTTAATCCGATCATTCTAATCCTCTTTAATCATATAAGTCAATATAATGATTGACAATGGCTTTCGGAATGGAAGGCAGTAACAGTAATGATTGACAAAATCTAAGCAAGCGTTAATCCGACTATTCTAATCCTCTTTAATCATATAAGTCAATGTAATGCTTGAATATAGCTTTCGGTATGGAAGGCAGAAACAGTAATGATTGACAAAAGCTAAACAACCGTTAATCCGATCATTCTAATCCTCTTTAATCATATAAGTCAATATATAATTGAATATAGCTTTCGGAATGGAAGGCAGACACATTATGGATTGACAATATCTAAACAACCGTTAATCCAATAATTCTAATCCTCTTTAATCATATAAGTCAATGTAATGATTGAATATTCTTTCGGAATAGAAAGCAGACACAGTAATGATTGACAAAAGCTAAACAACCGTTAATCCTATTATTCTAACCCTCTATAATCATTTAAGTCAATGTAATGATTGAATATAGCATTCGGAATGGGAGGCAGACACAGTAATGATTGACAAAAGCTAAACAACCGTTAATCCGATCATTCTAATCCTCTTTAATCATTTTAAGTCAATGTAATGATTGAATCAAGCTTTTGCAATGGAAGGCAGACACAATAATGATTGACAAAAGCTAAACAACCGTTAATCCGATCATTCTAATCCTCTTTAATCATATAAGTCAATGTAATCATTGATAATAGCTTTTGGAATGGAAGGCAGACACATTAATGATTGACAAAATCTAAACAACCGTTAATCCGATTATTCTAATCCACTTTAATCATATAAATCAATGTAATGATTGACAATAGCTTTCGGAATGGAACGCAGACAGTAATAATTGACAAAAGCTAAACAACAGTTAATCCGATAATTCTAATCTTCTTTAATCATATAAGTCAATGTAATAATTGAATATAGCTTTCGGAATGGGAGGCAGACACAGTAATGATTGACAAAATCTAAACAACCGTTCATCCGATCATTCTAATCATCTTTAATCATATAAGTCAATATAATGATTGACAATAGCTTTCGGAATGGAAGGCAGACACAGTAATGATTGACAAAAGCTAAACAACCGTTAATCTGATCATTCTAATCCTCTTTAATCATATAAGTCAATGTAATGATTGAATATAGCTTTCGGAATCGAAGGCAGTAACAGTAATGATTGACAAAAGCTAAACAAGAGATAATCCGATCATTCTAATCCTCTTTATTAATATAAGTCAATGTAATGATTGACGATAGCTTTCGGAATGAAAGGCAGTAACAGTAATGATTGACAAAAGCTAAACAACCCTTAATCCGATCATTCTAATCCTTTTTAATCATTTTAAGTCAATGTAATGATTGAATCTAGCATTCGGAATGGAAGGCACACACAGTAATGATTGACAAAAGCTAAACAACCGTTAATCTGATCATTCTAATCCTCTTTAATCATATAAGTCAATGTAATGATTAAATATAGCTTTCGGAATGGAAGGCAGTAAAAGTAATGATTGACAAAAGCTAAACAACCGTTAATCCGATCATTCTAATCCTCTTTAATCATAGAAGTCAATGTAATGATTGACAATAGCTTTCGGAATGGAAGGCAGAAACATTAATGATTGACAAAATCTAAACAACCGTTAATCCGATCATTCTAATCCTCTTTAATCATATAAGTCAATGTCATGATTGAATATAGCTTTCGGAATAGAAAGCAGACACAGTAATGATTTACAAAAGCTAAACAACCGTTAATCCGATAATTCTATTCCTCTTTAATCATATAAGTCAATATAATGATTGAATATAGCTTTCGGAATAGAAAGCAGACACAGTAATGATTGACAAAAGCTAAACAACACTTAATCCTATTATTCTAACCCTCTTTAATCATTTAAGTCAATGTAATAATTGAATATAGCATTCGGAATGGGAGGCAGACACAGTAATGATTGACAAAAGCTAAACAACCGTTAATCAGATCATTCTAATCCTCTTTAATCATTTTAAGTCGATGTAAGGATTGACAATAGAGTTCGGAATGGAAGGCAGACACAGTGATGATTGACAAAATCTAAACAAACGTTAATCCGATCATTCTAATCCTCTTTAATCATATAAGTCAATGTAATGATTGACAATAGCTTCTGGAATAGAAGGCAAACAGATTAATGATTGACAAAATCTAAACAACCGTTAATCCGATCATTCTAATCCACTTTAATCATATAAGTCAATGTAATGATTGACAATAGCTTTTGGAATGGAAGGCAGACAAAATAATGATTGAGAAAATCTAAGCAACCGTTAATCCGATTATTCTAATCCTCTTTAATCATATAAGTCAATGTAATGATTGAATATAGCTTTCGGTATGGAAGGCAGAAAAAGTAATGATTGACAAAAGCTAAACAACCGTTAATCCGATCATTCTAATCCTCTTTAATCATATAAGTCAATGTAATGATTGAATATAGCTTTCGGTATGGAAGGCAGAAACAGTAATGATTGACAAAAGCTAAACAACCGTTAATCTGATCATTCTAATCCTCTTTAATCATATAAGTCAATGTAATGATTGAATATAGCTATCGGAATGGAAGGCAGTAACAGTAATGATTGACAAAATCTAAACAACCGTTAATCTGATCATTCTAATCCTCTTTAATCATATAATCAATGTAATAATTGACAATAGCTTTCGGAACGGAAGGCAGACACATTAATGATTGACAAAATCTAAACAACCGTTAATCCGATCATTCTAATCCTCTTTAATCATATAAGTCAATGTAATGATTGAATATGGCTTTCGGAATAGAAAGCAGACACAGTAATGATTGACAAAAGCTAAACAACCGTTAATCCTATTATTCTAACCCTCTTTAATCATTTAAGTCAATGTAATAATTGAATATAGCATTCGGAATGGGAGGCAGACACAGTAATGATTGACAAAAGCTAAACAACCGTTAATCCGATAATTCTAATCCTCCTTAATCATATAAGTCAATGTTATGATTGAATATAGCTTTCGGAATGGAAGGCAGACACAGTAATGATTGACAAAAGCTGAACAACCGTTAATCCGATCATTCTAATCCTCTTTAATCATATAAGTCAATGTAATTATTGAATATAGCTTTCGGAATGGAAGGCAGACACAGTAATGATTGACAAAAGCTAAACAAACGTTAATCCGATCATTCTAATCCTCTTTAATCATTTTAAGTCAATGTAATGATTGAATCTAGCTTTCGGAATGGAAGGCAGACACAGTAATGATTGACAAAATCTAAACAACCGTTAATCCGATCATTCTAATCCTCTTTAATCATATAAGTCAATGTTATGATTGACAATAGCTTTTGGAATAGAAGGCAAACAGATTAATGATTGACAAAATCTAAACAACCGTTAATCCGATAATTCTAATCCTGTTTAATCATATAAGTCAATGTAAAGATTGAATATAGCTTTCGGAATTGAAGGCAGACACAATAATGATTGACAAAAGCTAAACAACCGTTAATCCGATCATTCTAATCCTCTTTAGTCATATAAGTCAATGTAATAATTGAATATAGCTTTCGGAATGGAAGGCAGACACAGTAATGATTGACAAAAGCTAAACAACCGTTTATCCGATCATTCTAATCCTCTTTAATCATATCATCATCATCATCATATCGTGCTGGCAGCACGGATATCCCTGACCCTCTTTCGCCACTCCTCCCTATCGTTCATCGCCCTAGGTAGGTCTTCAGGACAACAACCTGTATCCTCACATAGCTGCTGAATGTACGTTCGTGCTGGTCGTCCTGCTTTTGCGCGGCCGTGTGTGGGGGTCCATAAGAGTACATCTCTTATGAGTTCATCTCTGCTTCTCCAGCAATGTCCTGCATGTCTGGTTCGCCTAACTTGAATAGTTTTCGTGATAGGGGGCAGGTGGCCGTACAGTTGGTGTCTTGTTGGGTGTTGCCGCCAGGACTTGTTGAGAATTGCACGCAGCATTCTTGTGTAATTGCCATCTAGTTTCTTCTCCAGCCGTTTTGTTAGCGTCCATGTAGTGCATCCATATAGCAGTATCGATGTGACCGCTGCCTGGAAGAAACTGCGTTTCATCTTATCGGTTAGGTCTGATTTCCATATAGTCGATAGCCTGTTGATGGCTGTCCATGCTTTCGTTAACCTCGTTTCGATGTCCTTTTCGGTTGATTCGACGCTGCTTCCTAGGTACGTGAATTTGTCTACTAGTTTAAGAGGGGTTCCTTCTAGAGTGGAGATGTCCCCCGTTTGGTTATAGCACATATATTCCGTTTTATGTGCATTAACATGGAGGCCTATGCTTGCTGCTGCTCGTTCCAAACTATGCAGAAGTGTTTCAGCTTGGTCAGGTGTATTTGCCAGTATCGCTATGTCATCGGCGTAGTCGGCGTCGGTAATTGTTGTTGCGGGGTATCTTCTGCTTCTTTTCTTCGTCAGTTCGAAGCCATTCTCTTTGATTTTGTCAATCGATGTTCTAAGTACGTAGTCTAGACAAATGATAAAGAGATACGGAGCCAGCGTGTCTCCTTGTAGTACTCCTGCTACTATGTCGAAGTATTCTGTGTCTCCATCTGGTGATCGTACTTTTACTTTAGTGTTTCTATAGAGAATCGTTATTGCCGCTACGGTTTCTTTAGGTATGCCGTACGCTAGTAGGATTTGTTCCATCTTTCCTCTGTGAATGGAGTCGAAAGCCTTGGTAAAGTCGACAAATATTAATGTCGCTTGTAGGTTCTTTGCCCGTACACCTTCAAGGATTCTGCGGATGGTTAATATTTGTGAGGTCGTAGATCTATTTCTTCGGAAGCCATTTTGGTTTTTTCTAAGTATGCTGTCGATTTTTTTTTTTTTTTTTTTTTTTTTTTTTTTTTTTTTTGGAATGGAAGGCAGACACATTTATGATTGACAAAATCTAAACAACCGTTAATCCGATCATTCTAATCCACTTTAATCATATAAGTCAATGTAATGATTGACAATAGCTTTCGGAATGGAAGGCAGACACAATAATGATTGACAAAAGCTAAACACCCATTAATCCGCTCATTCTAATCCTCTTTAATCATATAAGTCAATATAATGATTGACAATAGCTTTCGGGATGGAAGGCAGACACAGTAATGATTGACAAAATCTAAACAACCGTTCATCCGATCATTCTAATCCTCTTTAATCATATAAGTCAATATAATGATTTACAATAGTTTTCGGAATTGAAAGCAGACAAAGTAATGATTGACAAAAGCTAAACAACCGTTTATCCGATAATTCTAATCCTCTTTAATCATAAAAGTCAATATAATGATTGAATATAGCTTTCGGAATGGAAGGCAGTAACAGTAATGATTGACAAAATCTAAACAACCGTTAATCCGATCTTTCTCATCTTCTTTAATCATATAAGTCAATGTAATGATTGACAGTAGCTTTCGGAATGGAAGGCAGTAACAGTAATGAGTGACAAAATCTAAACAACCGTTAATCCGATCTTTCTCATCCTCTTTAATCATATAAGTCAATGTAATGATTGACAGTAGCTTTCGGAATGGAAGGCAGACAGAGTAATGATTGACAAAAGCTAAACAACCGTTAATCCGATCATTCTAATCCTTTTTAATTATTTTAAGTCAATGTAATCATTGACAATCGAGTTCAGAATGGAAGGCAGACACAGTAATGATTGACAAAAGCTAAACAACCGTTAATCCTATTATTCTAACCCTCTTTAATCATTTAAGTCAATGTAATAATTGAATATAGCATTCGGAATGGGAGGCAGACACAGTAATGATTGACAAAAGCTAAACAACCGTTAATCCGATAATTCTAATCCTCTTTAATCATATAAGTCAATGTAATAATTGAATATAGCTTTTGGAATGGAAGGCAGACACAGTAATGATTGACAAAAGTTAAACAACCGTTAATCCGATCATTCTAATCCTCTTCAATCATATAAGTCAATGTAATGATTGACAATAGCTTCTGGAATAGAAGGCAAACAGATTAATGATTGACAAAATCTAAACAACCGTTAATCCGATCATTCTAATCCACTTTAATCATATAAGTCAATGTAATGATTGACAATAGCTTTCGGAATGGAAGGCAGACACAATAATGATAGACAAAATCTAAGCAACCGTTAATCCGATTATTCTAATCCTCTTTAATCATATAAGTCAATGTAATTATTGAATATAGCTTTCGGAATGGAAGGCAGAAAAAGTAATGATTGACAAAAGCTAAACAACCGTTAATCTGATCATTCTAATCCTCTTTAATCATATAATCAAAGTAATAATTGACAATAGCTTTCGGAATGGAAGGCAGACACATTAATGATTGACAAAATCTAAACAACCGTTAATCCGATCATTCTAATCCTCTTTAATTATATAAGTCAATGTAATGATTGAATATAGCTTTTGGAATAGAAAGCAGACACAGTAATGATTGACAAAAGCTAAACAACCGTTAATCCTATTATTCTAACCCTCTTTAATCATTTAAGTCAATGTAATAATTGAATATAGCATTCGGAATGGGAGGCAGACACAGTAATGATTGACAAAAGCTAAACAACCGTTAATCCGATAATTCTAATCCTCTTTAATCATATAAGTCAATGTAATGATTGAATTTAGCTTTCGGAATGGAACGCAGACACAGTAATGATTGACAAAAGCTAAACAACCGTTAATCAGTTCATTCTAATCCTCTTTAATCATTTTAAGTCGATGTAAGGATTGACCATAGAGTTCGGAATGGAAGGCAGACACAGAAATGATTGACAAAAGCTGAACAACCGTTAATCCGATCATTCTAATCCTCTTTAATCATATAAGTCAATGTAATTATTGAATATAGCTTTCGGAATGGAAGGCAGACACAGTAATGATTGACAAAAGCTAAACAACCGTTAATCAGATCATTCTAATCCTCTTTAATCATTTTAAGTCGATGTAAGGATTGACAATAGAGTTCGGAATGGAAGGCAGACACAGTAATGATTGACAAAAGATAAACAAACGTTAATCCGATCATTCTAATCCTCTTTAATCATTTTAAGTCAATGTAATGATTGAATCTAGCTTTCGGAATGGAAGGCAGACACAGTAATGATTGACAAAATCTAAACAACCGTTAATCCGATCATTCTAATCCTCTTTAATCATATAAGTCAATGTAATGATTGACAATAGCTTTTGGAATAGAAGGCAAACAGATTAATGATTGACAAAATCTAAACAACCGTTATTCCGATCATTCTAATCCACTTTAATCATATAAGTCAATGTAATGATTGACAATAGCTTTTGGAATGGAAGGCAGACAAAATAATGATTGACAAAAGCTAAACAACCGTTAATCCGATCATTCTAATCCTCTTTAATCATATAAGTCAATGTAATAATTGAATATAGCTTTCGGAATGGAAGGCAGACACAGTAATGATTGACAAAAGCTAAACAACCGTTTATCCGATCATTCTAATCCTCTTTAATCATATAAGTCAATGTAATGATTGACAATAACTTTTGGAATGGAAGGCAGACACATTAATGATTGACAAAATCTAAACAACCGTTAATCCGATCATTCTAATCCACTTTAATCATATAAGTCAATGTAATGATTGACAATAGCTTTCGGAATGGAAGGCAGACACAATAATGATTGACAAAAGCTAAACACCCGTTAATCCGATAATTCTAATCCTCTTTAGTCATATAAGTCAATGTAATGATTGACAATAGCTTTAGGGATGGAAGGCAGACACAGTAAAGATTGACAAAATCTAAACAACCGTTCATCCGATCATTCTAATCCTCTTTAATCATATAAGTCAATGTAATGATTGACAATAGCTTTCGGAATGGAAGGCAGACACAATAATGATTGACAAAAGCTAAACAACCGTTAATCCGATCATTCTAATCCTCTTTAATCATATAAGTCAATATAATGATTGACTATAGCTTTCGGAATGGAAGGCAGTAACAGTAATGATTGACAAAATCTAAACAACCGTTAATCCGATATTTCTCATCCTCTTTAATCATATAAGTCAATGTAATGATTGACAGTAGCTTTCGGAATGGAAGGCAGACAGAGTAATTATTGACAAAAGCTAAACAACCGTTAATCCGATCATTCTAATCCTCTTTAATCATTTTAAGTCAATGTAATGATTGACAATCGAGTTCGGAATGGATGGCAGACACAGTAATGATTGACAAAAGCTAAACAACCGTTAATCCGATCATTCTAATCCTCTTTAATCATATAAGTCAATGTAATAATTGAATATAGCTTTCGGAATGGAAGGCAGACACAGTAACGATTGACAAAAGCTAAACAACCGTTTATCCGATCATTCTAATCCTCTTCAATCATATAAGTCAATGTAATGATTGACAATAGCTTTCGGAATGGAAGGCAGACACATTATGGATTGACAATATCTAAACAACCGTTAATCCGATAATTCTAAGCCTCTTTAATCATATAAATCAATATAATGATTGAATATAGCTTTCGGAATGGAAGGCAGACACTGTAATGATTGACAAAAGCTAAACAACCGTTAATCCGATAATTCTAATACTCTTTAATCATATAAGTCAATATAATGATTGACAATAGCTTTCGGAATAGAAGGCAGACACAGTAAGGATTGACAACATCTAAACAACCATTGATATGATCATTCTCATCCTCTTTAATCATAGAAGTCAATGTCATGATTGAATATAGCTTTCGGTATGAATGGCAGTACCAGTAATGAGTGACAAAAGCTAAACAACCGTTATTCTGATCATTCTAATCCTCTTTAATCATATAAATCAATGTAATAATTGACAATAGCTTTCGGAATGGAAGGCAGACACATTAATGATTGACAAAAGCTAAACAACCGTTAATCAGATCATTCTAATCCTCTTTAATCATTTTAAGTCGATGTAAGGATTGACAATAGAGTTCGGAATGGAAGGCAGACACAGAAATGATTGAAAAAAGCTGAACAGCCGTTAATCCGATCATTCTAATCCCCTTTAATCATATAAGTCAATGTAATTATTGAATATAGCTTTCGGAATGGAAGGCAGACAGGGTAATGATTGACAAAAGCTAAACAACCGTTAATCCGATCATTCTAATCCCCTTTAATCATATAAGTCAATGTAATTATTGAATATAGCTTTCGGAATGGAAGGCAGACACAGTAATGATTGACAAAAGCTAAACAACCGTTTATCCGAT
Organism: Sepioteuthis lessoniana; assembly: GCA_963585895.1. Classification (NCBI taxonomy): domain Eukaryota; kingdom Metazoa; phylum Mollusca; class Cephalopoda; order Myopsida; family Loliginidae; genus Sepioteuthis; species Sepioteuthis lessoniana. Next base: position 102,524,768 of record OY757914.1, read on the forward strand.
AATTCTAATCCTCTTTAATCATATAAGTCAATATAATGATTGAATATAGCTTTCGGAATAGAAAGCAGACACAGTAATGATTGACAAAAGCTAAACAACCGTTAATCCTATTATTCTAACCCTCTTTAATCATTTAAGTCAATGTAATAATTGAATATAGCATTCGGAATGGGAGGCAGACACAGTAATGATTGACAAAAGCTAAACAACCGTTAATCCGATCATTCTAAACCTCTTTAATCATTTTAAGTCAATGTAATGATTGAATATAGCTTTCAGAATGGAAGGCAGACACAGTTATGATTGACAAAAGCTAAACAACCGTTAATCCGATCATTCTAATCCACTTTAATCATATAAGTCAATGTAATGATTGACAATAGCTTTTGGAATAGAAGGCAGACACAATAATTATTGACAAAAGCTAAACAACCGTTAATCCGATAATTCTAATCCTCTTTAATCATATAAGTCAATGTAATAATTGAATATAGCTTTCGGAATGGAAGGCAGACACAGTAATGATTGACAAAAGGTAAACAACCGTTTATCCGATCATTCTAATCCTCTTTAATCATATAAGTCAATGTAATGATTGACAATAACTTTTGGAATGGAAGGCAGACACATTAATGATTGACAAAATCTAAACAACCGTTAATCTGATCATTTAATCCTCTTTAATCATATAAGTCAATATAATGATTTACAATAGCTTTCGGAATAGAAAGCAGACACAGTAATGATTGACAAAAGCTAAACAACCGTTTATCCGATCATTCTAATCCTCTTTAATCATATAAGTCAATGTAATGATTCAATATAGCTTTCGGAATGGAAGGCAGTTACAGTAATGATTGACAAAAGCTAAACAACCGTTAATCCGATCATTCTAATCCTCTTTAATCATATAAATCAATGTAATGATTGACAGTAGCTTTCGGAATGGAAGGCAGACAGAGTAATGATTGACAAAAGCTAAACAACCGTTAATCCGATAATTCTAATTGTCTTTAATCATTTTAAGTCAATATAATGATTGACAATCGAGTTTGGAATGGAAGGCTGACACAGTAATGATTGACAAAAGCTAAACAACCGTTAATCCGATCATTCTAATCCTCTTTAATCATATAAGTCAATGTAATAATTGAATATAGCTTTCGGAATGGAAGGCAGACACAGTAATGATTGACAAAAGCTAAACAACCGTTTATCCGATCATTCTAATCCTCTTTAATCATGTAAGTCAATGTAATGATTGACAATAGCTTTCGGAATGGAAGGCAGACACATTATGGATTGACAATATCTAAACAACCGTTAATCCGATAATTCTAATCCTCTTTAATCATATAAGTCAATATAATGATTGAATATAGCTTTCGGAATAGAAAGCAGACACAGTAATGATTGACAAAAACTAAACAACCGTTAATCCGATTATTCTAACCCACTTTAATCATTTAAGTCGATGTAATAATTGAATATAGCATTCGGAATGGGAGGCAGACACTGTAATGATTGACAAAAGCTAAAATACCGTTAATCCGATAATTCTAATCCTCTTTAATCATATAAGTCAATGTAATGATTGAATATAGCTTTCGGAATGAAAGACAGACACAGTAATTATTGACAAAAGCTAAACAACCGTTAATCAGATCATTCTAATCCTCTTTAATCATTTTAAGTCGATGTAAGGATTGACAATAGAGTTCGGAATAGAAGGCAGACACAGTAATGATTGACAAAAGCTAAACAACCCTTAATCCGATCATTCTAATCAACTTTAATCATATAAGTCAATGTAATGATTGACAATAGCTTTCGGAATGGAAGGCAGACACAATAATGATTGACAAAAGCTAAACAACCGTTAATCCGATAATTCTAATCCCCTTTAATCATATAAGTCAATGTAATGATTGACAATAGCTTTCGGGATGGAAGGAAAACACAGTAATGATTGACAAAATCTAAACAACCGTTTATCCGATCATTCTAATCCTCTTTAATCATATAAGTCAATGTAATGATTGAATATAGCTTTCGGAATGGAAGGCAGTAACAGTAATGATTGACAAAAGCTAAAAAACCGTTAATCCGATCATTCTAATCCTCTTTAATCATATAAGTCAATGTAATAATTGAATATAGCTTTCGGAATGGAAGGCAGACACAGTAATGATTGACAAAAGCTAAACAACCGTTAATCCGATCATTCTAATCCTCTTTAATCATTTTAAGTCAATGTAATGATTGACAATCGAGTTCGGAATGGAAGGCAGACACAGTAATGATTGACAAAAGCTAAACAACCGTTAATCCGATCATTCTAATCCTCTTTAATCATATAAGTCAATGTAATAATTGAATATAGCTTTCGGAATCGAAGGCAGACACAGTAATGATTGACAAAATCTAAACAACCGTTTATCCGATCATTCTAATCCTCTTTAATCATATAAGTCAATGTAATGATTGACAATAGCTTTCAGAATGGAAGGCAGACACATTATGGATTGACAATATCTAAACAACCGTTAATCTTATAATTCTAATCCTCTTTAATCATATAAGTCAATATAATGATTGAATATAGCTTTTGGAATAGAAAGCAGACACAGTAATGATTGACAAAAGCTAAACAACCGTTAATCCGATTATTCTAACCCTCTTTAATCATTAAGTCGATGTAATAATTGAATATAGCATTCGGAATGGGAGGCAGACACTGTAATGATTGACAAGCTAAACAACCGTTAATCCGATAATTCTAATCCTCTTTAATCATATAAGTCAATGTAATGATTGAATATAGCTTTCGGAATGAAAGACAGACACAGTAATGATTGACAAAAGCTAAACAACCGTTAATCAGATCATTCTAATCCTCTTTAATCATTTTAAGTCGATGTAAGGATTGACAATAGAGTTTGGAATCGAAGGCAGACACAGTAATAATTGACAAAATCTAAAGTACCGTTAATCCGTTCATTTTAATCCTCTTTAATCATATAAGTCATTGTAATGATTGAGAATAGCTTTCGGAAAACAAGGCAGACTCATTAATTATTGATAAAATCTATACAACCGTTAATCCGATCATTCTAATCCTCTTTAATCATATAAGTCAATGTAATGATTGAATATAGCTTTCGGAATGGAAGGCAGACACAGTAAGGATTGACAGAAGCTAAACATCCGTTAATCCGATCGTTCTAATCCTCTCTAATCATTTTAAGTCAATGTAATGATTGACAATAGAGTTCGGAATGGAAGGCAGACACAGTAATGATTGACAAAAGCTAAACAACCATTAATCCGATCATTCTAATCCTCTTTAATCATATAAGTCAATGTAATAATTGAATATAGCTTTCGGAATGGAAGGCAGACACAGTAAAGATTGACAAAAGCTAAACAACCGTTTATCCGATCATTCTAATCCTCTTTAATCATATAAGTCAATGTAATGATTGACAATAGCTTTCGGAATGGAAGGCAGACACATTATGGATTGACAATATCTAAACAACCGTTAATCCGATAATTCTAATCCTCTTTAATCATATAAGTCAATGTAATGATTGAATATAGCTTTTGGAATGGAAGGCAGACACAGTAATGATTGACAAAAGCTAAACAATCGTTAATCCGAACATTCTAATCCTCTTTAATCATATAAGTCAATGTAATAATTGAATATAACTTTCGGAATGGAAGGCAGACACAGTAATGATTGACAAAAGCTAAACAACCGTTAATCCGATCATTCTAATCCTCTTTAATCATTTTAAGTCAATGTAATGATTGACAATCGAGTTCGGAATGGAAGGCAGACACAGTAATGATTGACAAAAGCTAAACAACCGTTAATCCGATCATTCTAATCCTCTTTAATCATATAAGTCAATGTAATAATTGAATATAGCTTTCGGAATGGAAGGCAGACACTGTAATGATTGACAAAATCTAAACAACCGTTAATCCGATCATTTTAATCCTCTTTAATCATGTAAGTCAATGTAATGATTGACAAGAGCTTTCGGAATGGAAGGCAGACACATTATGGATTGACAATATCTAAACAACCGTTAATCTTATAATTCTAATCATCTTTAATCATATAAGTCAATATAATGATTGAATATAGCTTTCGGAATAGAAAGCAGACACAGTAATGATTGAGAAAAGCTAAACAACCGTTAATCCGATTATTCTAACCCTCTTTAATCATTTAAGTCGATGTAATAATTGAATATAGCGTTCGGAATGGGAGGCAGACACTGTAATGATTGACAAGCTAAACAACCGTTAATCCGATAATTCTAATCCTCTTTAATCATATAAGTCAATGTAATGATTGAATATAGCTTTCGGAATGAAAGACAGACACAGTAATGATTGACAAAAGCTAAACAACCGTTAATCAGATCATTCGAATCCTCTTTAATCATTTTAAGTCGATGTAAGGATTGACAATAGCTTTTGGAATGGAAGGCAGACACAGTAATGATTGACAAAAGCTAAACAACTGTTTATCCGATCATTCTAATCCTCTTTAATCATATAAGTCAATGTAATGATTGACAATAGCTTTTGGAATGGAAGGCAGACACATTAATGATTGACAAAATCTAAACAACCGTTAATCCGATCATTCTAATCCACTTTAATCATATAAGTCAATGTAATGATTGGAAATGGCTTTCGGAATGGAAGGCAGACACAGTAATGATTGACAAAAGCTAAACAACCGTTAATCCGATCATTCTAATCCTCTTTAATCATATAAGTCAATGTAATAATTGAATATAGCTTTCGGAATGAAAGACAGACACAGTAATTATTGACAAAAGCTAAACAACCGTTAATCAGATCATTCTAATCCTCTTTAATCATTTTAAGTCAATGTCATGATTGACAATCGAGTTTGGAATGGAAGGCAGACACAGTAATGATTGACAAAAGCTAAACAACCGTTAATCCGATCATTCTAATCCTCTTTAATCATATAAGTCAATGTAATAATTGAATATAGCTTTCGGAATGAAAGACAGACACAGTAATTATTGACAAAAGCTAAACAACCGTTTATCCGATCATTCTAATCCTCTTTAATCATGTAAGTCAATGTAATGATTGACAAGAGCTTTCGGAATGGAAGGCAGACACATTATGGATTGACAATATCTAAACAACCGTTAATCTTATAATTCTAATCATCTTTAATCATATAAGTCAATATAATGATTGAATATAGCTTTCGGAATAGAAAGCAGACACAGTAATGATTGACAAAAGCTAAACAACCGTTAATCCGATTATTCTAACCCTCTTTAATCATTTAAGTCGATGTAATAATTGAATATAGCATTCGGAATGGGAGTCAGACACTGTAATGATTGACAAGCTAAACAACCGTTAATCAGATCATTCTAATCCTCTTTAATCATTTTAAGTCGATGTAAGGATTGACAATAGAGTTCGGAATGGTAGGCAGACACAGTAATGATTGACAAAAGCTAAAAAACCGTTAATCAAATCATTCTAATCCTCTTTAATCATATAAGTCAATGTAATAATTGAATATAGCTTTCGGAATGGAAGGCAGACACAGTAGTGATTGACAAAAGCTAAACAACCGTTTATCCGATCATTCTAATCCTCTTTAATCATAAAAGTCAATATAATGATTTACAATAGTTTTAGGGATGGAAGGCAGACACAGTAATGATTGACAAAATCTAAACAACCGTTTATCCGATCATTCTAATTCTCTTTAATCATATAAGTCAATGTAATGATTGAATATAGCTTTCGGAATGGAAGGCAATAACAGTAATGATTGACAAAAGCTAAAAAACCGTTAATCCGATCATTCTAATCCTCTATAATCATATAAATCAATGTAATGATTGACACTAGCTTTCGGAATGGAAGGCAGACAGAGTAATGATTGACAAAAGCTAAACAACCGTTAATCCGATCATTCTAATCCTCTTTAATCATTTTAAGTCAATGTAATGATTGACAATCGAGTTCAGAATGGAAGGCAGACACAGTAATGATTGACAAAAGCTAAACAACCGTTAATCCGATCATTCTAATCCTCTTTAATCATATAAGTCAATGTAATAATTGAATATAGCTTTCGGAATGGAAGGCAGACACAGTAATGATTGACAAAATCTAAACAACCGTTTATCCGATCATTCTAATCCTCTTTAATCATGTAAGACAATGTAATGATTGACAAGAGCTTTCGGAATGGAAGGCAGACACATTATGGATTGACAATATCTAAACAACCGTTAATCTTATAATTCTAATCATCTTTAATCATATAAGTCAATATAATGATTGAATATAGCTTTCGGAATAGAAAGCAGACACAGTAATGATTGACAAAAGCTAAACAACCGTTAATCCGATTATTCTAACCCTCTTTAATCATTTAAGTCGATGTAATAATTGAATATAGCATTCGGAATGGGAGTCAGACACTGTAATGATTGACAAGCTAAACAACCGTTAATCAGATCATTCTAATCCTCTTTAATCATTTTAAGTCGATGTAAGGATTGACAATAGAGTTCGGAATGGTAGGCAGACACAGTAATGATTGACAAAAGCTAAAAAACCGTTAATCAAATCATTCTAATCCTCTTTAATCATATAAGTCAATGTAATAATTGAATATAGCTTTCGGAATGGAAGGCAGACACAGTAGTGATTGACAAAAGCTAAACAACCGTTTATCCGATCATTCTAATCCTCTTTAATCATAAAAGTCAATATAATGATTTACAATAGTTTTAGGGATGGAAGGCAGACACAGTAATGATTGACAAAATCTAAACAACCGTTTATCCGATCATTCTAATTCTCTTTAATCATATAAGTCAATGTAATGATTGAATATAGCTTTCGGAATGGAAGGCAGTAACAGTAATGATTGACAAAAGCTAAAAAACCGTTAATCCGATCATTCTAATCCTCTATAATCATATAAATCAATGTAATGATTGACACTAGCTTTCGGAATGGAAGGCAGACAGAGTAATGATTGACAAAAGCTAAACAACCGTTAATCCGATCATTCTAATCCTCTTTAATCATTTTAAGTCAATGTAATGATTGACAATCGAGTTCAGAATGGAAGGCAGACACAGTAATGATTGACAAAAGCTAAACAACCGTTAATCCGATCATTCTAATCCTCTTTAATCATATAAGTCAATGTAATAATTGAATATAGCTTTCGGAATGGAAGGCAGACACATTATGGATTGACAATATCTAAACAACCATTAATCCGATAATTCTAATCCCCTTTAATCATATAAGTCAATATAATGATTGAATATAGCTTTCGGAATAGAAAGCAGACACAGTAATGATTGACAAAAGCTAAACAACCGTTAATCCGATCATTCTAATCCTCTTTAATCATATAAGTCAATGTAATGATTGACAATAGCTTTCGGAATGGAAGGCAGACACATTAATTATTGATAAAATCTAAACAACCGTTCATCCGATCATGTTAATCCTCTTTAATCATTTTAAGTCAATGTAATGATTGAATATAGCTTTCGGAATGGAAGGCAGACACAGTAATGATTGACAAAATCTAAACAACCGTTAATCCGATCATTGTAATCCACTTTAATCATATAAGTCAATGTAATGATTGACAATAGCTTTCGGAATGGAAGGCAAACACAATAATGATTGACAAAAGCTAAACATCCGTTAATCCGATAATTCTAATCCCCTTTAATCATATAAGTCAATGTAATGATTGAATCTAGCTTTCGGAATGGAAGGCAGACACATTAATGATTGACAAAATCTAAACAACCGTTAATCCGATCATTCTAATCCACTTTAATCATATAAGTCAATGTAATGATTGACAATAGCTTTTGGAATGGAAGGCAGTAACAGTAATGATTGACTAAATCTAAACAACCGTTTATCCGATCATTCTAATCCTCTTTAATCATATAAGTAAATGTAATAATTGAATATAGCTTTCGGAATGGAAGGCAGACACAGTAATGATTGACAAAAGCTAAACAACCGTTAATCCGATCATTCTAATCCTCTTTAATCATTTTAAGTCAATGTAATGATTGACAATCGAGTTCGGAATGGAAGGCAGACACAGTAATGATTGACAAAAGCTAAACTACCGTTAATCCGATCATTCTAATCCTCTTTAATCATATAAGTCAATGTAATAATTGAATATAGCTTTCGGAATGGAAGGCAGACACAGTAATGATTGACAAAATCTAAACAACCGTTTATCCGATCATTCTAATCCTCTTTAATCATATAAGTCAATGTAATGATTGACAATAGCTTTCGGAATGGAAGGCAGACACATTATGGATTGACAATATCTAAACAACCGTTAATCCGATAATTCTAATCCTCTTTAATCATATAAGTCAATATAATGATTGAATATAGCTTTCGGAATAGAAAGCAGACACAGTAATGATTGACAAAAGCTAAACAACCGTTAATCCGATTATTCTAACCCTCTTTAATCATTTAAGTCGATGTAATAATTGAATATAGCATTCGGAATGGGAGGCAGACACTGTTATGATTGACAAGCTAAACAACCGTTAATCCGATAATTCTAATCCTCTTTAATCATATAAGTCAATGTAATGAATGAATATAGCTTTCGGAATGAAAGACAGACACAGTAATGATTGACAAAAGCTAAACAACCGTTAATTAGATAATTCTAATCCTCTTTAATCATTTTAAGTCGATGTAAGGATTGACAATAGAGTTCGGAATAGAAGGCAGACACAGTAATAATTGACAAAATCTAAACAACCGTTAATCCGTTCATTTTAATCCTCTTTAATCATATAAGTCAATGTAATAATTGAATATAGCTTTCGGAATGGAAGGCAGAAACAGTAATAATTGACAAAAGCTAAACAACCCTTAATCCGATCATTCTAATCCTCTTTAATCATATAAGTCAATGTAATGATTGAGAATAGCTTTCGGAATTGAAGGCAGACACATTAATTATTGATAAAATCTATACAACCGTTAATCCGATCATTCTAATCCTCTTTAATCATATAAGTCAATGTAATGATTGAATATAGCTTTCGGAATGGAAGGCAGACACAGTAATGATTGACAAAAGCTAAACAACCGTTAATCCGATCATTCTAATCCTCTATAATCATTTTAAGTCAATGTAATGATTGAAAATAGCTTTCGGAATGGAAGGCAGACACATTATGGATTGACAATATCTAAACAACCGTTAATCCGATAATTCTAATCCTCTTTAATCATATAAGTCAATGTAATGATTGAATATAGCTTTCGGAATGGAAGGCAGACACAGTCATGATTGACAAAAGCTAAACAACCGTTAATCCGATCATTCTAATCCTCTTTAATCATATAAGTTAATGTAATAATTGAATATAGCATTCGGAATGGAAGGCAGACACTGTAATGATTGACAAAAGCTAAACAACCGTTAATCCGATCATTCTAATCCTCTTTAATCATATAAGTCAATGTAATGATTGAATATAGCTTTCGGAATGGAAGGCAGACACAGTAATGATTGACAAAATAAAAACCTTCAAATGATATCACTACGGAACTCAAGCGGGTGTTGACTTTTGGCGTAATATTTAGCAAGCTAGACTAGTCAATCTTTGGGTGTGAGTTCGAGTCTCAATAGGCGCCCAATTCGTGCGGCTTCGTGCCACATCTAGGCAAAAAGCTTAGTAAATCCCATCTTGGCCTATGATTGACCAATTTTCTGCTATCTCAATGTGATCGATTCTTTTTTCTTTTTAATTTATGTCTGGGAACTTTCTGACACCATTAATGTTTTTTTGGATTTCTTTTGATTGTGTGTGTGGGGGAGGGGCGAATGCGTGTGCCCGCGCACTTGTGTGTATGTACACACATATGCGTGCAAGTATTCATAAGTATATGAAAAAGTAATGGTTTTCATTATTGTAGTGGTAGCTACAGAATAATTATACTTGTTTTAAACTAGCGATTTCATCTTTTATCTTTTAAAATTCATTTTACGAATGTTTTGGTCATTAATTAATATATTTCAAGTTGTATCACTTCTTTGGTGTAATAGAAAGTTTTCAAATATCTTTTAATCATTAAAGTGACTTTCGATTATTCTGTTAGGAACTTAAAATTATAATCATCATTTTGTAATTAGATTTTTTTTTTAATTTTCTTTTAATATTGCGACGCCTTCGAAAAATGTAGCGTCAGTTAATTAAGTGAAAACACATTTCTTTAATTAAAAAAAAAAGAAAATTAACGAAATGTGAGAATTTCATCATTTGCCCCAACTTTGATAGGAATCATCTTTATGTCTTTTTAAAATCATCACGAGACGCGGCTGATGCATTGTGGTCATTATTATGAATAGAGGTCTTTATCGTAAAAAAAACGAACGCGACGAACTATTTTTTTAATCCTGGATGAGGCTGTTTTTCACTTCTTTTTTAAGAATTCTATTGCATATCGTTCTTCTAAATTGTCAGATTGCATTTTTGAAATTCACCAGCTATGTATATGTTTCCAGCTTATTGCTTTCGTCCGAGAATATATATGGCACAAGGTCTTGTCAATGAGTTACTCAATGAGACTTGAACTCACTCGTGTTTGCAGTTTGAATTGCTTTCAGTTGGGTATTGATTTATATAGAGGTCACTCCTTTCTTTTTCTTAGAGTGTGTTTACCTTGAATATTTATTGTTTTCTCATAGGACTAACAAAAATCATATATATATATATATATATATATATATATATATATATATATCATCAATGCATGCTGATAGCACGGATTTCTTGGAATCTCCTTCGCCATGAGTTCCTAGCTCTTGGCAAGTCCTCTAGACAACAACCAGTATCCGCTCAGAGCTTATGAATGTACGTTTTAGCTGGTCGGCTATCACTGATATGTTGATATGTATGTGTTCAGAGGAGAACATCGTTTATTGGTTTGTCTTTTCTTTAGAAGCAGTGCCCAACATGTTTTTCTCGTCTCACTTGGATGGCTTTTGAGATAGGAGGTAAGTGGTCGTACAGCTACTGCTTTATGGGGTGCCGGCTACCAAGATTTGTTCAAAATAGCACGCAGCATTATGTAGGTCCTATCTAGCCATTTCTCTTGGCGCTTCGTTTGTGTCCAAATGGTTCAGCCTTACATTAGAACTGACACGGCTACATCTTAGAAGAATTATAGTTTAACTTTATGAGAGAGATCAGATTTTCATACAGTATATATATATATATATATATATATATATATATATATATATATATATATATATATATATATATATATATATATTTCAACAGTGTATGGTTGTCACTATCTCATTGGTGGGTTTGTGGCAGATCAAATTTGATATAATCTGGGGAGTGCTCAAAATCTGTGATAGAGCAATTATATAATAATAAACGAATCTACATTAGCTTTACATATATTTGATATCATGGATGCTTATTTGTGACCACTGGTTTCATGCCGTCTTTATACGACAATCATCCTGCAGAAAAATCTGTCTTGATTGTTGTGTAAAATATACATAAAAACTAATATATGTATATTTATTTATTTAATATATATATATATATATATATATATATATATATATATATATATACGTGTGTGTGTGCTTCGGCGTGAGTCAGCGTTTTTTGGATGGGATTAAGCCAGCATTAATTGACCCACAGCAAATACTTTTCCGGCGGTTATGGTATCTTGACGTCTAGTCAAGCACACGAGACATTTTCATTAAGGTCACATTGTCTCAACTTAACCTTCGGTTTTTCTTCTATTTTTTTTTGTCCTTTTCTCGGGCTTCTTTTCTTTTTCCTTCTGCTATGAAATTTTTTACTGTTTGCTCACCATTAGCTGACAGATTACAAACACATGACAACAACAAGCGTTCTTAAAACAAAGAGCATCATCCTTAAACATGATTGATTTACGATATCCATGGCAATATATTCACTGCTGTTTAACAGCTGATTTGAACTTCAAGACAATGTTTGTGTACTTGGCTACGCAGTCAAAAAGCCTGTCATAAGCCCACACGTTTCTTGTAATTTCTAAGTGGTCACCCAGCTACAATATCGACTCTAGATATCTGTAGCTCTAACAGTCTCATATAAAGTTAATTTTCTTCACCACTAAAAATACCAGGATTTTATTACTTCAAGCAGAAAATTATTCAATCAAAATAGATATTGTTTGATATTACTTATCATCAAACTCTTAAGAATTAAAACGGTGACTCAGAAGATGGACATGTTTTTAACCAACCTTGCTACCACGAGCGGGATGTGACGCAAAGTCAATTTTTAAGCGGTTTGAATTCAGACATTTCATTCTCCTAAACTGGTTGTCTTCCAGGGTTCAAAGAATCCAATCCGTCCTTCTATCAACACATGGCTAGAGAGAGAACAGGTAGATTCAAGCCTTTCCCAGGAGATTTGAACGCAATTCGCTGATTCCATTACCTAAGACCATAACCGTTATACTATGAATAATTAGATGTCCAAAAATAAATACATCCCTTATATATATATATATATATATATATATATATATATATATATATATATATATAAGTGTTCGAAAAATCAGCTACAGAGCTCAAACTCAAACAAAAACTACTAAAATGCAAACAAACAATACAGATAGCGACATTTAACATGAGAACCCTAAATAGAATAGGTCAACTATCAGAGCTAACTGCATCAGCCGTAGAACATAAGATAGACATAATTTGCATACAAGAGCACCGATACACGCACACCGAAGATATCAAGTATCACGAAACTGGTAATGGATGGATGCTGGTGACTGTATCGGCATGGAAAAACTCTGTCAATGCATCGGTAGGAGGGGTGGGAATACTTCTAGGACCAAGAGCGTTAAAAACACTGAACAGCATTGAGAGAATACAACCTAGGATGATGGCCGCAACGTTTAATGGCAACCCCAAAGCAACAATTATCTCCTGCTACAGCCCTACCAATGTTAGCGAAGAAAACGAAATAGTCACCTTCTACGAAGATCTATCCTCCCTAGTACGTAGCATTCCGAAACACAACCTGCTAGTCATTGGCGGAGATATGAATGCACAAATCGGGAAAAACAGACACAACAAATACAGCCTACACTTCGCGTCAAACAGGAATGGACAGCATCTAATAGATTTCATGATAGAAAATAGATTAACATGCCTCAATACAAACTTTCAAAAAAGGGAGGGGAAATTATGGACCTACACATACGCGAATAAGAGTAAAGCACAGATAGACTACGTCCTTATAAACAGGAAATGGAAAAACAGTGCGATGAATTGCGAGGCATACTCCTCTTTCGAGGGTGTGTCCTCCGATCATCGAATAGTTACGGCCAAAGTACGACTAAGCCTACGAAAAAACGCCACACGTAAAGCGACAACCAAGCACTATGACTGGGCCCTACTCAACAACAGAGATATTAGAGATAAATATGCATTAGAATTAAGAAACAGATTCGAAGCACTACAAGAGAAGGCAGAAATAGGTACCCCAAATGACGAATATGAAAATTTTGTAGAAGCACACCTTGAGGCGGCATCAAAGTGTATTCCAACAAAACCTAGAACTAAATATAGAGTCCCTTGGGAAACGCTAGCGGTTAGAGAAAAACGTGCACTTGTGAAGACTGCCTCCAAAAGCTATCAAAGGAACCCAACAAACACAAATGCACGAGAACTAGAAAAGGCACAACATCAATTAACAGGAATATACCTAAAAGAACAAGCAGAATACGTACAAAATCAGATAGATAAGATTAGAGACTCGGTGGAAGATAGACAATCCAGGATAGCCTGGCAAACAATAAACGAAGTAAGTGGAAGGAAGAGCACAGCCAAAGCAAAATTGAAAGCTGCAAGCCAACAAGAAAGAGTAAAACTGTGGGAACAGCATTTCAAAAATCTACTAGGAAACCCACCGGAAATAACGGATGAACCGATCACCAGAATTATTAGTAAGCAATTAGACGTAAAACTAGGTCCTTTCACCAAAGAAGAACTCGACTCAGTTCTCAGAAGAATTAAAAATAGGAAAGCGGCAGGGCTAGACAAGATCCCCCCAGAAGTGTGGAAGACTAGACAATTCGACGATATACTGCTCCGGCAATGCAACGCAGTCTATAGTCAAAATAGGATAGAAAGATGGACGAAGGGATGCATCCTTCCATTCCCTAAAAAAGGCGACCTCGGACTAGCCAAGAACTACCGAGGCATAACACTTACATCCATAGCAGCCAAAATCTACAATGCCCTACTACGAAACCGCATAGAACCCAAAATAGACAACATCCTTAGGAAAAACCAAAATGGCTTCCGGAGAAATAGATCCACAACCTCACAAATACTGACCATCCGTAGAATCCTGGAAGGCGTTCGGGCAAAAAACTTACAGGCGACATTACTATTTGTCGACTTTACCAAGGCCTTCGATTCCATACACAGAGGGAAGATGGAGCAAATCCTACTAGCATACGGCCTACCAAAAGAAACCGTAGCAGCGATAATGATTCTCTACAGAAACACCAAAGTGAAAGTACGTTCACCAGATGGAGACACGGAATACTTCGACATTGTTGCAGGAGTACTACAAGGAGACACACTAGCCCCGTACCTCTTTATCATCTGTCTAGACTATGTGCTTAGGACTTCGATCGACAAAATCAGAGAAAATGGCTTCGAGCTGACTAAGAGAAGAAGCAAAAGATACCCCGCAAAAAAAATCACGGACGCCGACTACGCTGATGACTTGACGTTACTAGCGAATACGCCTAATCAAGCAGAGACACTACTGCATAGTCTGGAACGAGCCGCGGCTGGCATTGGCCTCCATGTCAATGCAAACAAAACTGAATATATGTGTTACAACCAAACGGGCAACATTGCCACGCTAGACGGAGCCTCTCTGAAACTAGTCGACAAATTCACCTACCTAGGAAGTAGCGTCTCATCAACCGAAAAAGACATCGACACACGACTGACGAAGGCATGGACAGCTATCGATAGGCTCTCGATCATATGGAAGTCGGACCTAACAGATAAAATGAAACGCAGTTTCTTCCAGGCAGCGGTTGTGTCGATACTGCTATATGGATGCACCACATGGACGCTTACGAAGCGGCTGGAGAGGAGGCTGGACGGAAATTACACAAGAATGTTGAGAGCAGTATTAAACAAGTCCTGGCGACAACACCCCACGAGACTCCAACTATACGGACACTTGCCCCCCATCACGAAAACTATACAAGTTCGACGAACCAGACACGCAGGACACTGCTGGAGAAGCAAGGACGAGCTTATAAGCGATGTACTCCTGTGAACCCCCACATATGGATGTGCAAGAGTGGGACGACCAGCACGATCTTACATACAGCAACTATGTAAGGACACAGGATGTAACCCTGAAGACCTGCCGGAGGCGATGAATGATAGGGAGAAATGGCGAGAGAGGGTCAGGGATATCCGCGCTGGCGGCGCGACATGATGATGATGATATATATATATATATATAAGTGATGCTTTTATTTTGGGACACACACACACACACACACACTCATATATATATATATATATTGTCATCCAAAGATAGACTGTTCCAATATATCCCAACTCATCAGTGAGACTTGACACGCGAGAGGCTGGGATGGAAACCTGGTTGACTTTACACAAGCCTAATATCCTACTGCATAGCCACCAGAAAACTCAACGTAAACGAAGAGATTTT
The DNA here is from genome assembly GCA_963585895.1 of Sepioteuthis lessoniana. Classification (NCBI taxonomy): domain Eukaryota; kingdom Metazoa; phylum Mollusca; class Cephalopoda; order Myopsida; family Loliginidae; genus Sepioteuthis; species Sepioteuthis lessoniana. The sequence goes on from OY757914.1 coordinate 102,540,634, forward strand.
GATACACATGTATCACTTGTTTTGTTTAGATATATATGTATGAATTGAGCACTCGATAGTGCTCAATTCATGAGAAAAGCTTTGCACTATGCGAGTGTCAAATGATAATTCCTTCGCGAGAGTGCTTAACCTCCAGAAGGGGAAGTGTATATATTGTCATCCACAGACAGACTGTTACCTTGTATCACGATTCATCAGTAAGGCTAGACACGCGAAATGCTTCAACCAGGGATTTAAATCTGGCTGACTCTACGCCAGCCGAATATCCTACCGCACAGCCATCAGTAAACTCACCGCAAGCAAAAGGACTCTAACGCATATGTATCAGTTTTATATATATATATATATATATATATATATATAGGAAAGGCGTGGATTGCTATTGACAAATTATCGATAATATGAAAATCTGATCTCTTTGATGAAATAAAACGGTATTTCTTCAAAGAAATAAATAGCTTACATACTAAGTCAGTAGCGTTTACTGCAGATAATTTGTTGATGTCTCAAAGATGGTCAACATAGTGGAACTGTATACGCATGCGCAGGTCTGATTGGCCAATAGATTGCAGCCGGTGGCCGAAGTTGAATTATAACTGCACGGCGTTGTAGTGTATTCAGAAGTGTGTGCTCGAATACACGTGGAAATATGTTGTTTTATTCTTATCTCTAAACCTTGATTAGTGCGGTCTATATAGCAAATGTCGTATTTACATGTAAACCGGTAAATGAGAGAACTTTCATATATATATATATATATATATATATAAGTTCGCTTATTTACCGTTATATATCATCATCATCATATCGCACTGGTAGCACGGATATCCCTGACCCTCTCTCGCCACTCCTCCCTATCGTTCATCGCCCTAGGTAGGTCTTCAGGACAACAGCCTGTATCCTCACATAGCTGCTGAATGTACGTTCGAGCTGGTCGTCCTGCTTTTGCGCGGCCATGTGTGGGGATCCATAAGAGTACATCTCTTATGAGTTCATCTCTGCTTCTCCAGCAGTGTCCTGCATGTCTGGTTCGTCTAACTTGAATAGTTTTCATGATAGGGGGCAGGTGGCCGTACAGTTGGTGTCTTGTGGGGTGTTGCTGCCAGGACTTGTTCAGGATTGCACGCAGCATTCTTGTGTAATTGCCATCCAGTTTCTTCTCCAGCCGTTTTGTTAGCGTCCATGTAGTGCATCCATATAGCAGTATCGATGTGACCGCTGCCCGGAAGAAGCTGCGTTTCATTTTATCGGTTAGGTCTAATTTCCATATAATTGATAGCCTATTGATAGCTGTCCATGCTTTCGTTAGCCTCGTTTCGATGTCCTTTTCGGTTGATTCGACGCTGCTTCCTAGGTACGTGAATTTGTCTACTAGTTTAAGTGGGGTTCCTTCTAGAGTGGAGATGTCCCCCGTTTGGTTATAGCACATATATTCCGTTTTGTGTGCATTAACATAGAGGCCTATGCTTGCTGCTGCTCTTTCCAAACTATGCAGAAGTGTTTCGGCTTGGTCAGGTGTATTTGCCAGTATCGCTATGTCATCGGCGTAGTCGGCGTCGGTAATTGTTGTTGCGGGGTATCTTCTGCTTCTTTTCTTCGTCAGTTCGAAGCCATTCTCTTTGATTTTGTCAATCGATGTTCTAAGTACGTAGTCTAGACAAATGATAAAGAGGTACGGGGCCAGCGTGTCCCCTTGTAGTACTCCTGCTACAATGTCAAAGTATTCTGTGTCTCCATCCGGTGATCGTACTTTTACTTTAGTGTTTCTATAGAGAATCGTTATTGCCGCTACGGTTTCTTTAGGTATGCCGTACGCTAGTAGGATTTGTTCCATCTTTCCTCTGTGAATGGAGTCGAAAGCCTTGGTAAAGTCGACAAATATTAATGTTGCTTGTAGGTTCTTTGCCCGTACACCTTCAAGGATTCTGCGGATGGTTAATATTTGTGAGGTCGTGGATCTATTCTTCGGAAGCCATTTTGGTTTTTTCTAAGTATGATGTCGATTTTGGGTTCTATTCGGTTTCGTAGTAGGGCATTGTAGATTTTGGCAGCTATGGATGTAAGTGTTATGCCTCGGTAGTTTTTGGCTAATCCGAGGTCCCCCTTTTTAGGGAAGGGGAGTATGCATCCCTTCATCCATCTATCTATCGGATTTTGATTGTATACTGCGTTGCAGTGTCGGAGCAGTATGTCGTCGAATTGTCTGGTCTTCCATACTTCCGGGGGAATTTCGTCCAGCCCTGCAGCTTTCCTATTTTTAATTTTTCTGAGAACCGAGTCGAGTTCTTCTTGTGTGAACGGTCCTAGTTTAATGTCTAATTGTTTGCTAATTATTCTGGTGATTGGTTCATGCGTTATTTTTGGTGGGTTTCCAAGTAAGTTTTCGAAGTGCTGTTTCCACAGTTTTATTCTTTCTTGTTGGTTTGCTGCTTTCAGTTTTGCTTTGGCTGTGTTCTTTCTTCTGCTCACTTCGTTTATTGTTTGCCAGGCTATCCTAGATTGCCTATCTTCCACCGAGTCTCTGATCTTATCTATCTGATTTTGAATGTATTCTGTCTGTTCCTTTATATATATGCCTGTTAATTGATATTGTGCCGTTTTTAGTTTTAAGGCATTTGTGTTTGTTGTTTTTTTTCGATAGTTTTTGGAGGCTGTTTTCACTAGTGCACGTTTTTCTCTCACAGCTAAAGTTTCCCATGGGACTCTATATTTAGTTTTAAGTTTTGTTGGAATGTATTTTGCTGCTGCCTCGAGGTGTGCATTGACGAAGTTTTCATATTCGTCGTTTGGTGTACTTGTTTCCGTCTTTTCTTGTAGTGTTTCGAATCTGTTTCTTAATTCTAATACGTATTTATCTCTTATATCTTTGTTGTTTAATAGGGCCCAGTCATAGTGTTTGGTGGTCGCTGTTCGTTTGGCGTTTTTTCGTCGGCTTAACCGTATTTTCGCCGTGACTATTCGGTGGTCGGTGGACACACCCTCAAAAGAGGAGTATGCCTCGCAATTCAATGCACTATTTTTCCATTTCTTGTTTATAAGGACGTAGTCTATCTGAGCTTTAGTATTGTTTGCGTACGTGTATGTCCATAGTTTGCCCTCTCTTTTTTGGTAGTTTGTATTGAGGCATGCTAATCTATTTTCTATCATGAAATCTGTTAGATGTTGCCCATTTCTATTTGACGTGTTGTGGAGGCTGTATTTGTTGTTTCTATTTTTCCCGATTTGTGCATTCATGTCTCCGCCAATGACTAACATGTTGTGTTTCGGGATGCTACGCACTAATGAGGATAACTCATCGTAGAAGGTGACTATTTCATTTTCTTCACTAACATTGGTGGGGCTGTAGCATGAGATGATTGTTGCTCTGGGGTTTCCGTTGAATGTAGCTGCCATCATTCTAGGTTGTATTTTCTCAACGCTATTAAGCGTTTTTATAGCTCTAGGTCCTATAAGTAATCCTACCCCTCCTACTGCGGCGTTGACAGAGTTTTTCCATGCGGATACAGTGGCGAGCGACCAGCCATTGCCAGTTTAGTGATATTTAATATCTTCGGAGTGCGTGTATCTGTGTTCTTGTATGCATATTATGTCTATCTTATGTTCTTCGGCCGATGCGATTAGCTCTGGGAGTTGTCCTATTCTATTTAGGGTTCTAACGTTAAATGTGGCTATTTGTAGTGTTTGCTTGCATTTTAGTAGTTTTGATTGTTTGAGCTCTGTAGCTGATTTTTCGAACACCGAGGCCAGGGCTCCAACCTCAGCAGGACGCGCCTCTTTTTTACCCGCGCGAAGAGCGATGCGGTTTGTGTAAGTGGTTTGAGTGTGGGTCATGGTTATCTTTCGATGGCTGTTTTATTCTCTTCTATAGAAGCCACTCTTATAGAAGAGCAGCAGTAGTTCCCCGATCGAACTAGCGGTTATCATCGTTGGAAATGCACACATCGAACAGAGTTCCAACCCTTCACAAGGCTATTTACATTTCACTTAGCACGAATACTATGAGAAAAGTTATATATCTAACTATTTTCCCGCTAGCTATAGGTAAATGGAAGGGCAGACTTTTTTATGGCAACCAATCTAAGAGAAGGAAAACTGAATATAAACCTATTAAACTCTTCTTAAAAAATTGACTTTGTATCACTCGAGTGGAGCAGCCGTCATATAATATATATGTATATATAAGATCTGCTGAAGGTTCTGAAAAACTAACCTTTTTAACCAACAAATCGTACTCTTATTGAATAGGACTGTCATCAGGGAAATTTGGTAGACAAGACATCACAGTCTTGTTCATGTTCTTGAAACCATTTCCTGTACAAATCTTGCTGCGTGGCAGGATATATTGTCCTACTGAACGATGCCATTGAAATCATAGAAAATTTTTATCCTGAAGTTGGTTTGGATTCTTTGTTTAATGGCATATCAACCTGGTAGGTTTTTTAATGACAAAGCCATTCTTCTAGAAGAACAATTGTGGTACAATTTGACCCATAGTTGGGAGGATTAGAGGGTTCATACATCTCCCAAGGGTATTTTTCCGAAAGTAATAGCACGACTGGAGCTTGAACTCACTTACTACGATTCCGCAGTCCAGCGACTTAATCATTACACTACGAGGACACGCTAGCGTGAAGTGTTGTATCTGGTCTTAAGTTATATTGGAATAGGAGGTTCCACTTTTTCTGTGTTGCATATAATTGTACCTGTCTGTATATCTAGGTTTGTCTATTTGTATATTTCTTGTTGACAAAATGAATAGCAAAAGTATTTTAAAAACAAATCATCTACATTCTTTTTGATTAAGTGGAAATTTCATATCATTTATGGTTGATTTTTAAAAGTTTGTAAATGTGACATGAATCTTGTCGAATCGGCTTATGTTTGTAATAAAACTATTGGAATCTTATACGCATTTGTCTTATAATTACTGACAGAAGATGGTCATATATTGTATCTTTAGACTATCTTATATTCATTGATTTATTTGCTTTAATTTTTGTTAGTCATTTTCAAAATTACAACATATTCTATTTATTTAATTTCCTTCTGTCTTTAGCCCTTTCTTTCTCTCTCTCTCTCTCTATATATATATATCTGTTTCTATCTCTGTCTGTCTGTCTGTCTGTCTCTCTCTCTCTCTTGTCACCATCAACGAGATCCACAAATATTTACAGAGGAAAGTAGAGTTAATTTTTCTTTGAACAGATAGAGCTATTCATTTTTTGTCCACTCCGGCGCAAATATTTTAATAACAGAATTTTCGTACAAACATTTATTACATAGTAAAAGCAAATAAACTTTGGTTTTCGAGTAATTGTGCTGTTTTTTAAGAAACCAATTATTTTTCACACGCAAAGCGTAAATGCTTTCAAAGAATTGTCCAAAATCATTGATTTCTTCTTGTCTCGACAAAAGTTCGACCGAGCAGTTTTTCTGTTAACTCTAAAAATATGACTTTGGTATGCATCTTTGTCGTTTCAATAAACTATGTTTTAAAAACTGCAGCCTTTCAGCTACATGCTATCATTATATTATAACTTCCTCTTTTTTATTTTAAGAGTTAGCAATTCTTTTGCTTCGTGTATTGTGGTATTATGCTTGTCAGGGTACTTGATGTGGCCTTGGTTCCGTGACTTCCTCATGCGTCCCCGGGTTTATTAATTCCTACTGTGTCCACGTTGTGTTTGAAAGATACACAGATGGAGGATGACACAATCTATCCGTAACTTCGTCTGACGGTCGGAGTGGTACCTTGGAGCAAGTTGCCTGGGTGTTAGCAACTCAAAGACAAAACTCTCTGTTAACAATTAATAATTATTCATTGAAACATAATGGTGTAACAATAACGTATACACTATGTTTGTTGAGAGAAATTGTCGCTTTTATAGTGTTTGAGAGACAGACAACTGAGGTATTTAGCTGATGTAGTTTTTCTAACTTATTAAATTTTTTCGGAGAGTGGGGCTTTTGCAGAAGATGCTTTAGTTCTTAAAGAAATTTATCTTTGGTATGGACATCAGATCTCTTCTCTCATCTAACCATTAAAAAACATCTAATTTCATAGAGAATTCCCCTGAGAACAAACATTGCCGATTAGCTAACCAATCACAGATTATTTTTTATACTTTGAAAACTTTTTGATTGGTCAGCCAATCAAATGTACTGATCTACGTCTGTGGGAAAAGTATCCCTTCCACCTTTCAGATTTTGATTGGTCACCCACTAAAACAACAATAAAAAGGCTTGGTCAATTAAGGATCTCAGCCCACCCCTTGTGGTGGCTATTTCTTTTCACTTTTACCAAAACAAAAATCAAAGATCTGATCTTTTAACCCCAACAAGTGGGCAAGAGATGTTATGATTTAAATTGGGTCAACCCCAAAGCCTGTTTATCTTTTGTTTTAACAATCTGAAGGTTCGGTTAGTTCTGAACTTTGAAATTGACTTTTCAGTTTCTTTCAAAGTATAGAAGTTTTTTTTATGTTATTATGAAAGAAAAATTTTATTTTCCTGAATAAAAAATGTATCATACCCTCTTATACGTTTTTGCGCCTGTGAATACCTCATTTTGTTATATCCCTCCTTACCTATCCAGTCATTTACCTCATAGGCAAATGACACGATTTCTCAAATATACTTATGTAAAAAAAATACAATTCTTAATTGCGTGAATTTTTTCTTTTCTGAAACCCCCCCCCATTTTTTTAAGTTCGTTAAATAGTGCATATCTCCACTGGAGGCAATCGCAGTGGTCCTTCTTGTTTGCCTGGTGATTGTCATGCTAGTTTTCTGCGAAAGGATTTCACTACAATTTGTGGTTCTGGAATGATTTCTTGTGGGTTAGTGGCTATTGCCTTCACCTTTCCAACACTCCCGTGCAAACTTATTAGTCCTTTAACACTAGTTTTTTTTTTAAATCGAGGTCATATTATTATGGCCAGCATTAAGATAAGGGAAACAACCATTAAGCTAATAGCCCGTGGTGTAATGGTTATCGTCGTAGGAAATGGACACGGCGACAAGAGTTCAAATCCTGGACGAGACTGATTGCATTTCACATAGCATTAATACCCTTGGGAAAGGTATGAATCCAATTATTCTCCCTCCAGCTATAGGTAAATAGTAGGACAGACTGAGTTCTTCAGCCTTGGTAAGGCAACTAGTCTAGGAGAAGGAAAACTCTGAATTCAAACCTGTTAAACTCTGCTTAAAAATTGACCTTGTGTCATATCCTGCCCGAGCGGACGGGTTGATAAATATGATTAAGCTAATAGCTATTTTTTAATGGTCCATGTGGAAGGACTTATGTGTTGTTTCCCTACTGAGACGTCTACCTTTCCAAAAGTGTGCAGTTTATTTAATAATTTTCAAAAGTTTTGAATGGCTCTAGTGATTCTTCTACGAATTTCCTTTTATGGATTAAGGTTCAGTAAAGCTTCAATCCTACAGGAGAGTGATTTTCCGTATCCACCTGCATTTGAAACGACCGAGTTCTTCCCGATTCCCTATCTGAATTGACGACAACATCTCTATTGAAGTGAATTAAATGTCCATTGTTCCTTCATTCTATGTTCCTGTGGTATATTGAGATCATTTGGGCTATTCCTACCTCTACGTATCCTATTTGTATGCGTCTCAATATAGTTAACTTGTTTTCTAATCTTCACAGGTGATATACTACCTAACCTTTTTCCATTTTGTACCTTCACAGTTTTGTTGTCCTATTTGGCTAACGTTATTGGAATTGTTTCCGCTCTGTTCTCTCTTACCACTGACTTGACCAAAACCACATCTTCATTTCCTATGAGTACTTTTGAAATTACTCAGTATAAGATTCCATTCTGTTGTCTTGTGGAGACTGATTTTTCAGAGCAGGAAACAATAGTATGTGGGAGAAATTTAACAATATGAGAATTGTGAGTTGTCATTTATATCAGGTGACATTTAGAAAAAAAAAGAATTTAAGCAACTGCATAAAGAAAAAGATTTGTTGTTTGAACCTTTCTTACTTATCTTAGGATTACAACAGGCAACAGAATGTACCTGTTGAAACATATTGCTAACAAAAAGACACATACACATACACATATACACACACACACACACTCACTAAAAAAATTGATATCAGTTTTTCAAAAATTCATTGGATGATAATGACTCATCTCCAAATTACTGAAGATTGTAGAATTTACCGGCTGAAATATTGTGGTAAGAAATGCAGAAAGAAGAATGAGATCTATTGTTCGAAATACATTTGGGATTATGGGATTAGTTTCGAAATTACAGAAGCTTGTAGAATTTGCCGGCCGAATTTTTGTGGTAAAAAATCGAACAAGACGAATGAGATCTATTGTTCGAAACACTCTTGGAATTAAATAATTTATTTCAAAATTACAGGAGGTTGTAGAATTTTCCGATTGAAATATTGTGGTAAGAAAATGCAATCAGAAGAATGAGAGCTATTATTCGAAATACTCTTGAGATAATATGATTTATTTTAAAATTACTAGAAATGGACATATTGACACGCGTTTAAATCCTCGACGAGACTGATTGCATTTAATAAAGCACTAATTCTCTTGGGAAAGGTATGAATCTAATTATTATCTCTCTAGCTATGGGTAAATAGTATGAAAAACTGGGTTCTTCAGCCTTAGTTTCTAATCTTTACAAGTAATATACTACCTAACCTTTCTCCATTTTGTACCAATATAGTTTTGTCCAATTTGGCTAATGTTATTGGAATTGTTCTCGCTCTATTCTCTCTTACCACAGACTTAACCAAAACCTTACTTTGGCAACCAGGCAAGGAGAAGGAAAATGTAATTCAAACCTGTTAAATTCAGATTAAAAACTGATTTTGTGTCATATCCTACTTGTGAGGAGGGGTAGGTAAGTACATATTCATCTTTTTGGTTGGCTGGTTGGTGGGTTGGTTGTGTTTTATGGCATGTCAAACTTTGTAGGTTATTTGATACCAATTCTGTAAACACACACACACACACACACACACACACACATATATATATATATATATATATATATAATTTGTAACGATGAGATTTTAAGTAACATTACTTTTATATGAGCCATAGTTCATTTATTAGCACCAGGTCAAATAGTTTAAAGTATTGCTATTAAACACTAATAATTCGATTTAACACCAGTCATTTGTTTGCACACGGTTTAAGGGTTTCAAATATTGTAAAATATTGAATATTTCTATTTAACACATATATGGGACTCTAACAAGTACTCTGAGTCAGAGTGGACCAGGGAGTAATAACAATGAAGAGGTTTTCCAAATTCTCCAAACCCCAAGATTGGAACCTCATCAAGATGTAGTTTTATCCCATAGCGAGAAAACTAAATGGTTTCAATTATTGCTCTCCAACACTTATAATTCTACTCAACATTATTCATTGGTGTACTCAAAGTTAAATGATTTCAAGTATTTCTATGTAATACTAATAATTCAATTTAACAATCATTTATTTGCATAGTTAAATGATTTCAAGAATAGAAAAAGATTAGTTCTATTTGAACCATAAATGGGGACCTAACTGACTCTACCACTCTGAGTTAGAGTGGACCACTCCTCTGCATCAGACTCGTTGGGGTAGTTTGACCCCTAAGCAGAGATGCAGACGATGTAATATAATTAGGGGCGCCCAAAATAAAATTTAAAATGAATCAGCAAAAATCGGTATCGAATTTTGATTGTCCGAAAGAAACTCAAACGGAAAAGTCGTTAGGAGAGTGAACGCTGGTAGAAAATAGGAAAAGAGAGTTCAGTTAGAGCTCAGATGCGAATCTGTAAAGACGGAAAAAATGATCAAGCACATGCGAAAACTACAACCGAAAACGAGAATGATAAAATCAAGGTCTGCTCCCTCTCTCTCTCTCTCTCTCTCTCTCTCTCTCTCTCTCTCCGCATGACGTTTTATTTCTCTCTTTCTCGCTAAAGCCGTCGACTCATTTTTCATGCGCTGTTTCTGTCTTATTGACGACTACTAAGCGGTATAGTAGCGAATAAACGCTTGTATTAGTGAACCAAGGTATGTTCATCACTTCTTTTCATCACGGTGAAGGTTACCAAGAGGTCCTATTGACAATTAAGGCGTAGTGCTACACTCACAGACCTGTTAGAATCGTGGTGATACAAATGTCTATACGGTGTAGTAGTAGTATTACAAACGCCTATTTGAGAGACGTGGCGTCACTCAGCCCCAATCGATTGGTTCGATTTTGGTTCGACTTGTAATGCATTAGAGTTAGGTAATAAATAATACCTAATGATATATGTTTTGGTTGTGTAATTTTTCACCAGCAGTAATAAAACCCTAGTATCTTGACCTGAGGTTGAACCCCAGTCTACTGGGCCATTGGCGGACACTCAAACTGCTAGGCCAATGAACCTATTGTTTTGATTCCCTCTGCCCTCGCCCGTGAATTTAATTTTTTTTTCCTCGTACATATGAGGGCAGAGGAAATCAAAACAATAGGTGTTAGAAACAGTGGCAGGGCGTTTCTTTAGGTCACCCCATCCCAATTTGATCACATGTCAGGAAACCCATAGCAGATGGTAATAATATAATTATTATAAAGTTGGCGATCGTAGTCGCGGGCGACCTGAAGGTTCCCTTTTCAATAATGGAGGGCGCTATTCCTTTCTCTGGATTGCTCCACTTTACCCTTGATAGGTACCTTATAATGCTGAATGTTAATCTAGAAGGCATCAAGTACCATTTTCTTAAAACACATTGTTATGACTCGATCTGGGATTGAACCCCGGTCTAACCGGACCATTGGCGAACACTCTACCCACAGGCCCAATCATATTATATTATATTATATCTTATTATATTATGATAAATTATATATTACCTAAATTACTATATATTATATTATATATTATTATTATATATTATATATATTATTATATTATATATATCATTACATATATAATATATAAATACTACTACTAATAATAAATATTAATGATATATAGATACTAATATGAATAAAAATAATAAATAGGAATTGTGCTCAAACCGTTTGTGTTCCCGATCTCTTGTGGAAGTTATTAACTAAGTTTTTTTTAGATTGATAGGGAGATGGAAGTGTAGAGCACAAACGAGAACCAAACTTTCAATAGTCTGCTAACTATTCAATTAAACGAAACACTTTCTCAAGCTTTTACGGTGGATTTAAGTCAAAGTTACATGAAGTCAAATATTATGTGACGTAAAACTTAAATAAAATTCCATTGCAATTGTTATAATTTATTTTAAGTAGTCTCCAATGACATCTCGGTTTGTGTGCGTGAATGTGTGTGTGTGTGTGTGTGTGTGTGCGTGAATGTGTGTGTGTGTAAAAGAATTTCTTGTCTCAAGATAGATTATTGATCGGCCAGTCGTTTTGTAGCCCGACAGCTAACATAGCGTTCTTTCGGAACTTATCGATCCTCACAAAGGCAATCAAAACTGGTCCAATGCAGTTTGACTACCAGAATTCTTCTCGTGTAAGAACTTCTAAAAGATGGCCTGGTCAAGAGTTCCCGCTGCGCAGTGGCCAAAGTACAAGGCTGCGACCTCGTAGTGAACGAGTTCGAACTCCAGTCGAACTATTTCGATTACTTTCTGAAAAAAGTACCCTTTGTAGGAGGTATGAACCTTCTTATTCTTCTACCAGCTCTGGGTGAAATATTACCACTACTGTTCTTCTATAAGGATGACTTTGGCATTAAATGGTGTAATGGTTATCGTCGTAGGAAATGAACACGGCGATACGAGTTCAAATCCTGGACGACCCTGATTGCATTTCACATAGCATTAATACCCTTGGGAAAGGTATGAATCCAATTATTCTCTCTCCAGCTATGGGCAAATAGTAGGACAGACTAGGTTCTTCAGCCTTGGTGAGACAACTAGTCTAGGAGAAGGAAAACTCTGAATTCAAACCTGTTAAACTCCGTTTAAAAATTGACCTTGTGTCATATCCTGCCCGAGCGGAGGTGTTGGTAAATAGGATTAAATAAATAAATATCGCTTCTTTAATATTGATATGCCATTAAAAAAAGACGTTAAACCAAACTAACCCAAAATGTTATCTGGAAAACTGTTACATTTTAAAAACAAAACGTGCAACAATCTTTATGAATCCAACATTCCTGAAGAATCCTTGAAGAAAATATAGTCACAGACACAACATGTTTCGGATGTTTCTATAGTTTCAGTGCCAAGTAGGTTTTAAATTTTGAGCTTTTCCTTCTCGATCATCTTGGCAGCCTACATAGCTAAAAAGCCAAATCTGTCCCAATATTAACAAATTAAATCGTCTCGGTTTATTTTATGCCTATAAGTTAAGGAATCGTCTTCATTGTGCGTTCATCGACACATATTTTATGTAGCTTTTTCCAAGATTGTTTTTTGTTTCCGTCTAATCGAATACAAATAATTTTCAAAGAGATCTATTTCGCTCATAAACGAAACCCTAACAAGTACTAAGAATCTATAGATATGAACTTCTGTGTCATGTCAATGAAGGAGAACTCCACTTGCAGACTTAGAGTCATTAGATGCAGTATAGTATCATACAGAGGACACTTCTGCCCACACTTTTTTCCTTGTGGTCTAATTCCTACACAGGGGATACAGTCAGCGTATTCTAAGACCCGTTGAAAGGGCTGTCTGTCAGGACTGTGATAGGGAGAGATTTTTAATCCCTTTTGCAAAAGCATAAGAGCAAAGTGAAAAGCAAACACCCTGTGCACTTGGAATATACAAAAAGAGAGAAACACTGACACATAATAACACTAAAAATGTATAGATAGGTTTATTTGGTCTGGCATATCAACCATTGTTGGTCATTTAATGCCAAATCATTTTTATTCATATATATTAAATATATATGATTTCTCAACACATTTTTTAGATAACATTTTTTAAACGACCCTGAGATCATTAATTTTTTGCCCGCAGTTTAATACTTTCACTTATTTCCAGCTAATATGAATAATTCTTTTTACAATTAATCATTAGCGTACAGTTTTAATGTTTCATGTAACTAAAAAAATCCTGACTATAATTATGTATAGCTTCAAGTAACTATTCTTAATTGGTTTCTTGGGGTTTTATTGCATATCAAACTTGTAGGTAATTTAATGTCAAATCCTTTTTATACATATATATTAAATATATGATTTTTAAACACATTTTGTAGATAATTTTAAAATGAGCCCGAGCTCATTTTTTACCTCAGTTAAATGGGACGTACCGGGCCATTGGCCTAATAAGTAAAGTGTTCGTCAATGGTCCGGGAGTTCGGGGTTCAATTCCAGGTCGAGTAATACCAAAGACTCAAAAAATGGTACTTGATGCTACCTTGCTTAGCACTCATCATTATAAGGTTAGGATTAAGGGTAAAGTGGAGCAATCCAGGGAAAGGGGTAGCGCCCTTTCCTACACCTCTATATAGTAGCTATTGAAAAGGGAGCCTTCGGGTCACCCTCGATTCATGTACAAACAAAAAAAACCTGTATTCATGTTAAACTGTATTGTTTAAAATAAAGTGAAACCATTTAACTGTGTGCAAAAAAATGAACCGAGACTTGTTTTAAAATGTTATCAACAAAATGTGTTTAAAAATCATACATTTAATATATATGTATAAAAAGGATTTAACATTAAATGACCAACAAAGGTTGATATGCCATAAAACCGAACCATGTCTTTTTGTTCGGGCAGGGTCCCGGTTTATGTTCACCATTTGTTTTTATAGGGCCTTAAAGTTGCAGTTCCCTTTGGATGTCGAAGGACTGTCTAGTGATGCCCGAGTAACAATTGAGCTCGGCACCGGCTCCCTGCGACACGCTATCGGCATCTTCACCCCCAATAATTTCCAGACCATAGTCGACACTGAGTAAGGTACGTGAACTTGATAACTCTTAACCTTGCAAGGGGACTGAGGGATCTAAGCAAGTGTTCGCGCTTGCTTGGTAAACTCTCGAACCTCAATGTATATGTTGCTGCAGTGCAGGAGACACATTTTAGTTGCACTGTGGCTGGAAGATGACTTTTTCGCTTTTTCAGCATCCAGCAGCCGTAGCAGCGTTGGGGTCTCTCAGCTAGTTGGACATAGCCTTAATACGGATGTAAATCTTGTTTTTGTAGATGACGAGAGCCGGCTGGTTGTGGCTGATGTTGCCGTTAAAGTTTTGAGTTTATATGCCCAAAATCGTTGCAGAGAGGGTTTCCTTTTTTCGACAGTTGGCGCCGTTCCTCGACGATCCGAAACGGCTAGTTTTAGTGAGTGATTGGAATGCTATCCTTGATCCCATGATAGACAGGGTCGGGCAGGGAGCTAGAGAGTCGGGAAGGAGGTGTCAAAGCAGCCTAATCGACATGCTGGCTCGGCATGATTTGGTTGACAGGTTTCGTCTGGATCACCCTGGGAAGGAGATGTGGACGTGGCTTCATAGTTCGCCATCTGTCCGTGCCAAATCTTATTTGCACAGAGTGTTAGAAAATCTGACTCAGATTTTCTTACGTGTCCCACGTTCCACTTTATAGGACACAGTGACCATTATTGTTTGGGTCAGTCTGCAGCTAGTCAATAGACCTAGTCTTGCCGGCTACTGAAAGTTCAATACCTCCTTACTGGAGATACAGGACTTCTGGGACAGGCTTGAATCCCTAGTTCAGAGAACGTTTGTCGGGGGCGGCTACGAAGAATAGGTGGTGGGGATATTTTAAATGTAGGATTAGAGATTTCACCACCAAATACGGTGGACAGCTCAATCTAGACAGGACCATGGCCCGCTGATAAATATGGCCCCACATGTCACATTTACAGGCTGATTTCTTTTATTGTCAATTTATGTATACTTTATCTGAAAAATATTAACAGTGTGCAAAAATAAATAGATATTTTTCCAGAAAATTAATGATGAAATAATCAAATATTTTAGGCAAACAAACAAATATTAATAAAAAAAAATGCAGTATTTTGCAAAAACGTAAGTAAAAGGAACTTAACATTTTCTCTTTAAAATGGATTTTCTTTGGACCTTTGCCTTTTTTAAAAACATTCCACAGTATTCTTTCAAACTTTATCTGATGAAATTTTTGTTTATTGAGGTAAAATATATTTACAACAATTTTTATGGCAAATATAAGTCCTTTTTCAATGTGTTTTTCACGTGTAAAAGTATATTTTGGAGAATATATTCCCAAAACTTGTTCTGCAGACACTCTTGTTGTGGATTCATGATTTTTTACTATAAAATGATCTGCATATTCAAGTAAAGCAAAACAAGCACAAACGAACCCCGCCATTTGTCTAAATGGAACAGTACGACCTCCTTGAGAAAGTAAGTCAAAGTATTCCTTATCTGTAGCCTTATCACTACCATTGCCTACCATGATCAGGGAACACATTTCACATTGAAAATGTTTAATTAATTTATTTGTGATATGTCCAGAAATTGTATATGCTACTTCTTTGCTGTAGGGTGACTAGAATAGCTTATTTATTTCTGATTCATGCTGGGCCAAAATGTTAAGTATTTTGTCATTCTTTTGAACTGGCTTGAGGTTTTCCTCCCTAAGTTGATGTTTTGTTTAAAGAGAGATCGACTGTTCAATATTCTCACAGTACTCAATAATTCTCGAAGACTCACCAAAAATCTACCACCACTCATCTGTCGATATTGGGAAAATCTATTTTCAAGAGGCTCACTTTGAAACCAACGGGTGAAAATAAACACATACACTTCATCTAAAAGTTCTTGCATAAGCATAGCCCGTCCTCTCAAAGTTATAATAAAAGCTTTGGAAGTTTCCTTTGTCAGACAAAAATCTGAAATTTGTCCCCAAGACTCAATCCAATCAGATAATCTTTTGTAAAAATCAATGTTTCCATCATTTAAAATGACTGCATTGTTCAAAAAATTAGGTATGAGCTTTTTTCTTGAATTTGCTATTGTTCACCAGCATGATATCAATCTAAGGAAGTTTGACATATCAGTTCGATCAGGAAAATAGCTCTCACAAGCTGCAATAGTTGTCTCATGAAAAATAGCAACAGCTGAATTAACATTTTGTTTATTGTCACTAGGATGCAATGCTTTGAATGTTAGCTTTGGAGCCTTGCGTAATTTAGCATTTGGAGCATTATCTTTGTTATACTCTTTGTGTAAGTCCGACCAAGCTACAGGGGCCCGACAATATTTTTCGGACACTTTGAAAAAAGTGCTTCAAGGTGGTCACTAGTGCCAAAAACTTTTGAGATTGTAAGTACGTAGTTGAGGAGTGAAAATCCACTACTAGTGTAATCATTTTTTTAGTTTGGTTTTGATCATTTTAGTTTTTTGTGATTTTTGCGAAAACTTGCGCGACACTATTTTTCGGACATGACAAAAAATCCAATTTTATTAAGAGCTATGTTCATATATATGTTGCTGTATGCAAATTTTCTGCTTGTACACTGTTCTGGGGCACGGACACCCCTACTACTATGTTAACATAGGACAATCTAACAGCATAAATAGTCCGGACATTTCTTTCCAAAACAATTAAGTTTAATGAGGTAAAATGAAGTCGTTTGTTTGGCACGGAAGAAGTCGTTTGTTTGGCACGGAAGAAGCGGGAAGATGGCCTCAGAGTCAGAAGGATCACCAAGGATTTGAAGTTGTCGAAATCAACGGTCGAAGACAAACTCCGAGCGGAAAAGAAGGGAGGGCGGAAAAGATCAATTGGCAAGAGGACTGAAAGGAGAATAAAGAGGACTGTTACACGGCTTTTGACATCTGGAGAAAAAGTTACAGCAAGAAAAGTGAAGAAGAAATGTGAATTGGATGTAAACGTCCGAACAGTACAAATAACGCTGCATAGGATTGGTTTGAAGTATGCAAAGGCTAAGAAAAAAATTGCTCTAACAAAGAAACACAAAGGAGCAAGACTGGAGTGTGCTAAAAGGTGGTTAACAAAACATATTGACTTTAAGAAGGTTATATTTACTGATAAGAAGCGTTTCAAGTTTGATGGGCCCGATGGATGGTGTACTTGTTCGAGAAGAGGTGAGCCTATTGTACTGAACAAACGACAGATGGGAGGAGGAGGAGGAGGAGGAGGAGGAGGAGGAGGAAGAGTTATGGTTTGGGGAAATATATGGTTGGAGTGGCTGAAAGGACGACAGAACAGCAAAAGCTACAAACAGTTGCTGGACGAGAAAGTCCAACCAAGGATAAGAAGAGAGATGGGGAATGATTTCGTTCTACAGCAAGACAATTGCAGCATCCATGTGTCAAAACTCATGAAAGAATGGATGGCTAAAGTGAATATGACTACTTTGGAACGGCCTCCAAGAAGCCCAGATCTAAATTTAATAGAAAATGTTTGGGAAATGCTTGCGCAACTTGTCTATGATGGACCTGAAATAACGAAAGAGGCTCAACTATGGGAACGAATACTAGAAGCCAAAAAAAAAAAAAAAAAAAAAACAACTAATAGAAACACGTAGAGATGTTATTGTGCATATGTTTGATCATTATGAAGAGAGATTGATAAAAGTTATTGAGAAGAAAGGTGATATTACAGACTATTAACAGTTTTTCAACGATGTCCGAAAATAATGTCGCGTATGTTTTGTAAAAAATGATGAAAATTAAATATTTTTCCTTACCTAATCGATTTTCTTCCATTTTAATTACAGGTATTGTCTTTATATGTTTATGCTATTCTATTGAAGGAATTTCGCCACTCTATGGTACTCGGAAAGTCGAATACTAAAGTGTCCGAAATATATTGTCGGGCCCCTGTATATATCCCTCCTTAGAGGAAACAGAAATATTTGAGATCCCAAATGTAAAAGCAGGAAATACAAATTCATTTTTGTTCAGTAAACTATTACGAATATTTTTAAATAAATGAACAGAATCAAAAAACGGAAATACTTTTTGGGAGGATTAGGAAGAGTTATATAATGCGTTTTTTCACTCAAATTTATCAAGTAAAATGTTAAAGGCATTCACATAGGCTGAATGATTGTCTGCAACAACAGCCCCAATAAAAAATCCAGAATTTATCAGTTGAAAAATACATTTTAGGATTTCCTGAGAAATCCACTCACCATTTACTGTTACTTCAGGACAGGCTTTAACAACTGATGGTACTGATTTCTTTTAAACCAGTAATCTTGAATACCAATATTTATAAAGCTCATCATTTTCATTTGCACCAATATACTCCCCACCATCAACTAATAAAACTCAGTCCTGAGAAAGATGACCTTTTTTCAAGAGTGATTTTACGGCTGTAATTGATCCCACCCTAGCACTTTGGATTTTTTTTAATAAAGAAAAAGATGATGATGGAAATTTCTCCAGAAGTAATTTATAAGCTTGCCTTGATGTGCAGCGCAGTAGTAAGGCATAACTTATTAGATCTGCAGAAAATGGTGGACGGCCTTTTGGTTTATAATGTTGCCTTTTTCGTAAATCCTTTAAAATCGAGTATGGGTCTTCTTCGTTTTTGATGTAGGTTGGAAATATTTCTAACATGCTAAATTTTGTAAGTTTAGCATTATTTCCATATGTAAGCCATTGGGGTAACGGTAAAGGGTTCCCATTACACTGGAGCATGACATGAAGGTTTAGGTCAATACGAATACATTCTTTCATAGATGGAAAATGTGTTTCAATGTCAAAGAGTATTCTATAAATTAGAATATAATCTTCATGTTTTTTAAATTCAAAACCTGAGGGACAACATTTCGCAGTCAATTGGTTAAAATCCATTATAGTGTCAGTTGAAAGAAAATCTTGTAATTCATCTTTTTCAATCCATCGTTGATTTGGGGGTTTTCTAAACTCTGTTTGAGTCGGCAAAAGAGATGGTTTTATTTTTTTTAAATGTATTATTGGTATTGGTTGTAAATTCCAATTCAATTTGTTTCTCTTACCTTTCAAAATATATTTATCCGCAAAATGTTTAATGCAAAGCACAGAATTTTTCATAGGGAAACCAATTATTTCGATAGACAAATTTTATCCATTTTTCGATAAGATCGGATTTTTCAAGAGGAAAAGAAAATGTGGAGACTTTTTCCTTGTTAGTATCTTATCCACTAGAACAGCCAAATGTCACACATTTGTTAAGCGTCTTTTGTTAAACAAAAATACCACAAAAATATCTAAATGCAATTAATGCGTTTGCAAAAATATGTAATATGGAGTTTCAAAAACAAAACATCGCTTACGCAATTGAAAATCCTTCAATCGTGATCACTCTTAATTGCTAATTATTTATTGTTTTAATTTCTAAAACAAAAGAGTAAACATGCATTTTAGTGATGAAAACATGTTTAAAAATAGGTTCTGATAAATTCTCTTGAAATTTATAAATTATTTATTTACGTTCAAAAAAGGTAATTCTTAAAGTTACACCACTTTTTAAATTTTTAATTACCTAATCGGTCAATCTGTTGATTACTTTTAGTTTCAATTTTAATCGGCCTGTTACAAATCGGCCTTTAATGTGACATATGGGGCCATATTTATCAGTGTGCCATGATAGGACCAAGATGGCAAAATCTTTAGAAGATAAGCTTTCCCGGGGGATGGAGGAGGGATTCCTGAGCAATAGACTTAACAAGATGGGACCTTGAGCGCGAGACTAGCAAGCGTTATAGGGGTTATGTTGTTAGATCTAGGCTAAAAAGAGTTCCGAACGAAGCCGTGAAATGAAACGTGTTTGTGCATGAGGAAGAAATAAGGTTTCCCTGTCGATACATGGAGTTCGTCAAGTATCCGGATGGGCAAGTGCTACGGTCGAATCGAGAGATGCGCGAGGCCTTTAGGGCGCATTTCTGAGATCGCTTTGCTCGCTATCCTGACCTCCTGGTTCAGGAGTTTCGCAGCTATTTAGCTGACTTCTCCCGCCTTCAAAAGGCGAAAGCGGCTTGCTGCGGAGGTTTGGTTACTGAATGCAAAATCCGTACTGCGTGGAAGTTGGTCGGCCTCAACAAATTGCCAGGACTAGATGAGTTACCCAACGAAGTGTACTTGAGGCTGCCGCACATGTTTGTGCATATTCTGACGAATATGTTCAACCATTGGTTCACACAGGGAGCCATCCTTGGTAGCGTTACCAAGGGCATGATCGCATTGCTGAAGAAAGGTGGCAGGCATGTTTGGGAAGTAAGAGATGATTACATGCCCATAACTCTGCTAAACAAGTGTTAAAGATTTTGGCCCAGATCTTAGCGACCTATTTGCAGCTTGCCATTAGCGATATGATTGGATCTGAGCAGAATTACGCTGTGAAGGGAAGATCGATTCAAGACAACTTGTACTTGGTGTGCGAAGTCTTAGAGAGGATAAATGACAGCACTGAAGCCACGTTGATCAATTTGGATCAGTTCAAGGCTTTCGATAGGGTGAACAATCGGTGTTTGACGACTGTTTTGAAGACTACTAGATTCAAATTGGAATTCCGCAAATGGATTAACATGTTGGACCACAACACCCATGCAGTGGTGGAGGTGAATGAGGAGCGTTCGGAAGTTTTCCCGAACGAGCGGTCGGTCTGGCAGGGTTGTCTCCGGTCTCTTCTTCCCTATATCTTTGCTTTGGAGCCCCTGCACCGTAGGCTTAAAGATGAGGGGACAAATCCAGCCCTACGCGAAGTTCCTTTTGCAAGTCTTCTGATAGCAAAGGTCTCTGTGTACGCTGATGATATCACTGTCTTTGTGTCCCGCCGTTTAGACATAAAGGCTGTGAAGAAGGCAGTTGTTTGGAACGAACAGTTAACACGAACCGTGATCAAATTTGATAAAAGTGAAGGTATGTAGTCGGATGCCTGGAGAGGTGGCGCCCCTCTGCCAAGACCTTTCTGCTGAAGTGACGAACCCGTCCGCATCCTCGGGGTTGGGTTCGGGCCCGGCCTCAAACTGGAGCGAAAATGGTCACAACAACAGGCCAAGGTAGATGCGCAGGTGGGTATCTTGCTACGAAGGCGTTTATCCGTAAAGGGCTGGACGGAAGTGAGCGCCATGTACATCCTTCCCTTGATCATTTACTGCTTGTCTTTACTTCTACTTAAGGTTCATAGGCTGGCGCTGCAATGATCGCTCTCCAAATTTCTTTAGGGAGGTCAAAGGTAAATGGTCCGCAGACAGGTCTGTTGTCAACGTCCCCGCAATGAGAGTCTGGGTATGCCTGATCTAGAGAACCACTGGTTCGCTGAAAGACTGACTTGGACCGATCCTTGTCAGGGGACACAAAGTGGAGACGAAAGGTGAACGATACCTTTCCACACCTTAAGTCCAATATCATTGCTGAAGGTCGACGTAAGCATCGGGGCGAAGCACCGTTTGTCCGCAAATGTCGTAAGGCCCTTTGCAACCTTCTTGGGTCCAGTTACGTTTCTCGGTCACGAAAGGAACTGTATCTAGAATTAGTAGTAGGCTACACTCTAGATCCTCTTGTGAAGCGGCTCGGCTAGTAGATGGAGGAGGTTTGCTCGCACTGGAATTAGGCACCAGGTTCAAGCTTCTTGAATCACAAAGCGGGCCAGGCAGACATGCCTGATTGCCTTCACTGCGGCAGTGGTTTGGAAAAAACGGCTGAGTACGCCTTTTACTACTGCGACCGAGTTCTCCCGTTTTGAAATCACGTCGGGAAGTGGACGACCCGCATCAAACCCAAGCAGCTTGTGCTGCTCGACATTAGTTACGTCATGGACAATGAAAACCCTCCGTATCAGGGTGAGAAGCATGGGGTGTTTCTCGCGATCCCATATGTGGCTAGAAAGGAGATGTTGTATGACCATGCAAACTTTTCTCATGATTTTCTCTGATTTTTTTCATTAGGCATCAACGTAGAGTTAAAATTAGATGCGATAGAAAACGCTAAGGCTGCATAACATTTGACAAAAGGTAGGGGTGTGCAAAAGGGAGCAACGTGGAGTCATCCTTCCCTCCTCTTCTTGCGCATGGCGACTGCGATTTGGATCCTTCGGAACCCCTTCCCCAGTAAGTAGGCAATTTTTTGTCCTCCATTCTTCCCTAACTAGCTGTATGTGTGAGTCATCGACCCCATCAAGTTATTAGCTTCCAAGATATTCCCTGCCTCCATTATTTTTCCCACTCTAACCCTCCCTTCAGCCCCACTTCTTCTGAAAATCTTGGAATCGCATTACTGCAATTGATGTTATTTTCTCACCGCGCCCCTCCATGCCTTTCTTTTTTTCCCGCTTGCTTAGCTTCCTCTCCCATTCGGGAAGGTCTGCCTTGTTTTCGGTCCTCTCGGAGACCGGAAAACAGTTAGCCACCATATCATAGATGGTGAGGATGGGAGGGCAACCAAACGGAAGATTTTTTCCTTGGTTTTATCAAATTTATTTTGGTGTTTTTTCTCCCATCCCCATCATATTCACTTATTGTATATATATATATATATATATATATATATATATATATATATATATATACTGTGCAAATAAATTCATGCATTTCAATCAAGTTTTTAAGTAGGTTTTTCTCACAGACCAAGTGCGATATTTTGGTGGTAGCGGCGAAGTAGGCAAAGAATGGTGCTTTTATTGTAGTGCGTGAATGGGTCGGCGATTGTAGCTAGCTACAGCCCCTTAGATAACATAGTCATAATCGCTCCCCTTTCCCTTCCCCACAAAATCTTTGGGGTCTCATGCTCCCCAGATTTATATATCTTGTGGCAATAAAAGTTGGACTTTTACTCAAGTCAACTTTACAGTAAGTGAGATAGATAATCACTTTTATAGCCAAAGAAATTGCAATTTCTCGTTATCTCTAAATGCCTTCCCTCGTTTCAATCGGGGAGATCTTCACGAACCTTCGAGTGAAAGCTGTTAATGAAAGATGACTACAGAAGTAAAGAGAACCTTTTATATACGATAGAAATATAGTATTCTCTCTGGAACAGGTCAATAGCGGCGAACACGCATCTTCAAATAAAGAAAAAGATCTGAAATTGACAAAGCAGTGAAACTACTCAAATGAAATTCAGTAAGGAAGCAAAAAGCAACCTGAAAGCCAGAAATTAATTCACAGACTAGATTATTGGTAAAACTGTATACTGACGAAAATTTCACCTGTAGAAAGCTGGAGAATAGACAGGTCAAAAATAATCAATTATGACAAGTGGCGAATTAAGAAACAAGTAATATTGAATATTAACGACTTATTTCAAGATTCTCGGATGGTTTAATTAGAAATTAATTTACTTTTAAGATTTTAAAAATTTCATTTGTTGATAGAAAAGAATCGGCTAAGCTCTTGTGTAATGGTCAACAAACTAGTCTCGCAGATTAACTAATTCTGACTTGTGAGTTCGATTCTCACTGGGTGTCCTAATCTACGCAGAAGAACCTGCACGGAACCTAGATAGGTGATCACTTACAAATATTGCGTAGTGTTTAACGTACTGGACTTCGACTTCGAACCTCTATTATATAGACTTTCAGCCTAATACTCTTACGGAAAACAATGGGTTAAATAGTACTATTACTGTCCTTCTACAAACATGGCTTTGGCATTAACTAACCAGTGAAGATTGATATGCCATTAAAAACAGAAAAACGAAACAAAGCAATCTGAAAATGTTAGAATACTCAAAGCTTAGTAAATTTTGAAAAAAATAGCCAATAATTTAGATTGTCTAGTCGTCTGGGACTGTAGAATACTCCGACTGCATCTCTACAAAGGGGTAAGACTCCCATAACGAATATCCTAAATATGACACTAAACAATCTGATAGTGAGGCTCCAATAATGCTGGAGTTTTAGGGAATGCAGAGTACTCATTTATTGTTCTTACTCCCAGGTCTACTCTGACTCAGAGTGGTAGCACCCGATGGAGTCTTATCTATGGGTTAAATAGAACTAAACTGTGTACTTATGCTAAACTGAATTGTTTGAAATAAAACTATTTTTACATTTAACTGTGTGTAAACAAAAACTGCACTTATACTAAACTGAACTGTTTGATATAGAACTGTTTTTTGACATTTAAACTGTGTACTTATACTAAACTGATTGTTCCACTGGAAATAATAAAATCCTGATATATTTTGGCTCTCACCTATTTAATCATCAGACCAAAAGTTCTTGGTCTCCTGATCGCGTAGGCGAGAAACTGACAGTTAGAAAGTGGCCGTTGACTGTATCTACGCAATTATAACTAAGATCTACATATATTCAATCGCTGACGTTGAGCCCTCTTTATTTATAACAGTAACAAACTACAACATATATATATATATATATATATATATATATATACCACCCTTTTGGCTAGTACTGTAGAATTAGCCGACTGCATCCTCTGTAAAAGAGTAAGACACCTCAACCAAGGAGTTTCCTGGATATGACACAGAACTGCATCTGATGGAGAGGTTCTACACCTCGAAATTTGGGTAATGTGGAATATCTCTTAATTACCGTTACTCCTGTTGGATACGCGTCGATTGACGATTATCTTCGGTTAGTTTAAAGAAAAGACTCAACACTTTTTCTAAGAAAAATAGTTTCTTCGTTCTAATTTTGCAAGTCTTAACTTTCAAGCGTTGAGTTCGCGTGAAATCCCCGAAGATTGAAATAGATTGGTCTATTCTTTACGAGCATCGAAGGGAGAGTCCTAATTTCGACTCCCTAATCCGTCATATCTCGGGATTCTCATATCTTTTGTATACTTGACATGTCACTCAATGCAACTGTGTAGGTCTTCTCAGAAAACTTCTTAAGTTTAATAGATTTTTCTACTCCGTTCTTTGAGCCTGCACTTCATAACTTTGATTCCTTTGAAGCCTGGTATCAAGCTTAGTACCATCCCCTCCGCTCCGAGCGCCTCTCTTAGCGCGTACGTTAAATAATACTCTGAGGTCCTGTCTGACCCGGAGTGGTAATACTTGTTAGGGTCTCATTAATGTGTCAAATAGAACTGTTCAATCATTTACTACAGTCTATTATTTGAAACCATACGGCTGTGCGCAAATTATTTGTATTACATACGAATACTTCAAAAATAGAATCAGCAATGTTAAATTGTAATAATTAAAGCTAATTAACTATATAGTTTTCTTTTTTTTTAACGAGCTGCCGCAGGCATTGGCCTCCATGTTAATGCACACAAAACTGAATATATGTGCTATAATCAAACAGGCGACATCTCCACACTAGACAGGAACCTCTCTGAAACTAGTAGACAAATTCACCTACCTAGAAAGCAGCGTCTCATCAACCGAAAAGGACATCGACACGCTGCTAACGAAGGCATGGAGAGCTATCCATAGGCTCTCGATCATATGGAAATCAGACCTGACCGATAAAATGAAACGCGGTCGTGTCGTTACTGTGGTATGGATGCACTACTTGGACGCTAACTAAACGGCTGGAGAAGAAGCTAAACGGCAATTACACAAGAATGTTGCGTGCAATATTGAACAAGTCCTGGCGGCAACACCCCACAAAGCACCGACTATACGGCTACCTACCTCCCATCACGAAAACTATCCAAGTTAGACTAACCAGACATGCAGGACACTGCTGGAGAAGCAGGGACGAGCTCATAAGTGATGCACTCTCATGGACCTCCACATATGGCCGGGCAAAAGCAGGACGACCAGCTTGAACATACATTCAGAAGCTATTTGAGGATACTGGATTTAGCCCTGAAGACCTGCTAGAGGCGATGAACGAAAGGGAGAAGTGGCGTGAAAGGGACAGGGATATCCGTGCTAGCGGCACGACATGATGATGATGATGAACTATGTAGACAAATGATTAATACATAATACAATGATGAGTGTTAAATACGAATATCGAACCCATTTAACTATGTGAAAACAAATGAGCTTCAAAACCTTTCTTTAAGGAAAGTTTCTTTAAACAATTGGCTTACAAATATCACACCCACCCACCCACATACACACACACACACATATATATATATATATATATATATATAAACAAGGGTTGATATGTCATAAAACACCAACCAATATATATATATATATATATATATATATAGTATAATGGGTAAATTATCGCCCTTTTAAATTATCAAGTTTGTGCTTTCGCCTTCTTTGTTTCAGGTTTTGTCTAATGTGCAGTAAACTAGAGTCGGTTGGGTTCTGTCAGTGAGGAAAGCAGCACCATGATGCCGTCAACTCCTCCAGAAAATTGTGCTGCTTCGAATTTACGACAGAAGCTCTTATACGAATATTTCACATTGTTTGAGGGCCAGTCTAAGGACAAAGCAGAGAATTCGAAAAAAATTGGATGAACCCAAAGTCGATTAGGTCTATAGCGAGGGAAATGGGAGTCTGAGTTTCTTATCAGACAGATAATGCATGAAGACATTCAATATTTTTCATACAAGATGAGAAAGGGCCAAATTTTATCACAGGCCATGAAGGACAAAAGAGAAGACCTCACTAAAAAGCTTTTGTTTAAGCTCCTGCTTTTCCTCTAACATAAGTTTCTACTTGGATCAAATAGTAAATTTAAAAAACACTTGGCTTAACTTGTCCCACATGATATACTGATATAAATAAAAACTAGACGTTTAGTCCACACAATAATTGTTTGAGTGATTACTAGCGATGCTTATGTTATGCCGCTAATATATATTCCAACATGACCTCAACACCGAGGCCAATATCAAGTACTTTAAGGAGGTAATGATAGCCTAGTTTAACAGGGTGGCTGAGGAAAAACCATTTTTATGGTAACAGAACTCACACAAAAAAGAGAAACCAGTGTTGGCTAGCAGAAAATTTAAGCAGCCACAGCACTCCTTACATCTGGCCGCCAAAATCCCCAGATAGAAATCATCTAGACTATTTTGTGTGGGACACGGTTGAGCAACACCAAAGATGAACTGAAGGCAAAGTTAACGACAGTATTTATATAGTTTTAAAAAAGAGGCCGTCGGAAAGGCTAGCAGGATATTCCGAAGTCCTCTGGCGGCTGTGATTGAAGACAATGGCGTTTTGTTCGAATAAATTCAATCAACAGTAATTCAAGATATATATTCATGTAATTTTGGTGAATATATCTGATAAAATCTGATGTCAGTGTTATTTTCATTTCATTTTTGTATAATTCACACAACAATTTATTCATCGTACTATATATATATATATATATATATATGTGTGTGTGTGTGTGTGTGTGTGTGTGTGTGTGTGTGTGTGTGTGTGTGTGTGAACGATTGTTATGGATTAGAAAAACATGTAAAGAATCCTTTCAATCAAAGAGGACGTTTTCACAATTTGGAAATATATTTTATACGTGATTGTCTTTAATTTTTCAGTACGAGGGCCACATTTTGCACATTTTTGCGGATCAAAGAAAAATCAGTCTTGATTAATGTAATGCAACTTTAAGGGCTCGATCGTTTTGAAGTAAATGTTGCTGAGATGTCAAGATTCTTATGCGATAGTGACGAGTTGAAGTGTTTACTCACGCGATTTCAGCTTCCCTACTTCGAAGCAGTAAACATTGGCAGAATAATTATTAGGTTGCATTACAAACATCAATTAACGTACGTCTTCTGTGACAATTCTCTTCAAATAAAGTAAGTAATTGCACAATTCTTTATGATCTCGTGACCGGAACTTTGTCCTTAATTTACCCTTATTCAGAATACATCTAACTATGAATAAGTATCAAAATTTATTAAACATCAATACTGAACAGCGCTTCTTTAACAAATTCTTCAAAGATATCAAGAGCCTAATATCAGAACAAAACTGAAGAGCACTCCATTTTCCGGAAAGTAAAACTACAAATCTGAGAATTAATTTTTATTTATAGAGGACTTTTTGTCCTCATCTTGGTAGTTTTTGTGTTGTTTCTTCTTTCACTACCTTTCGGCCAAATTTCACCTCTGACCTTCTTCAGGTGATTTAACTGCGACCTCGGATAGGAATGCTGAGTCTTGTAACCGTATCCCCAGTAATTACCGCCTTCCATAGTTGTTGTCTATCGCACCACGTTTTTGACCAAGTAAACCTCTGGCCGGCTTGGGTAGGATTTGAAACCGCTATCTTCCGACAATGTTCACCTGGAACCGTTGAGACTCAACGCCTCTATCCGCTGCGCCACGGGCCCCGAAGGGCAATCAAATTAATTCTCAGATTAAGAAGCCTCATCTCAAAATGATTCCAATTAAAACTACAAAGTCTGATAAAAATGAACCATGCTTTGATCATAGTTAAATCTTAAAATAAAAGAAGTGTGTACATCTGGGCAATTAAAATAATAAAGTGATGTCTACACAACAGTTTAAGGATCTTATATTAGAAATTAATGGTTGATTTATTTCCATGACATGACAACCAGTCTAGGGTTATTTTATGCCTAGGGGTTTGAGAATTTCATTCAATGATCGTTTATATTTACATTTTAGGTTTGGTTTCTTATATAAAAAAAATTGAACGCAGTTATGTAATATCAAGTATTCCTATCTAATAATAATATGGTTTTAAATAAATAATTCTATCGTAATAATCATTTCAAAAAAATAATAACAATCCATGTAAACATTTATAGCTTCAAATAACTATTCTTAATAAATGACTATTTACACACAGTTATATGATATCAAGTATTCTAATTTAAAACAAATAAATTTCAAACAGGTCTACGTGATGCCTTAACATGTACTACCACTCCAGGTCAGAGTTGATCTGGGACTAATGGCAATGAAAAGGTACTCCACATTACCTAGATCTCCAGAACTGAAGCGTCACCCTCAGATGTTGCTGAGTCTCATACTCAGGGCACCCATTTATTAGGGGACGTCTTATCCCTCTGAGAATGATGTACTCAACGGATTTTAAGCTCTGCTGATTGGGGAATAAGGAAACGATATTTTTAAACAATAAAGTATATCGAATGTAGGCACCTTTACGAATTGTCGATGGTAGGAGACTCGCTCTGATAAAAAAAATATCTTAAACTTGCAACATTAATTTTCTTGCATCAATCTTTGTGTTATTCGCAAGAAAAATTAGTGGATACATCTTACGCATTTGGCGTAACGGTTATCATCGCAGAAAATGGAATCAGTGACCCTGTAACATATTGACCTTCGACCCAGCCGTCAATCAAGGAACAGGTACATCTGGTCGAAGATATCAGGGTATAACCTTGACTGTGGGCGGGTTGAATTGGGTGCAGATGCGACGCTCACGGGAAGCAGATGGGAGTCAAACAATGATATAACCCGGTGTGACAGGAAGTTCAGTTAGTTGGAGTCAGTTAGTAGGAGGTAAGATGCTGTAGAGAGAACCAGCACCCAGCAGAGGACTATGGGCCCTCAGGACCCCAGATTTAGCAGCTCACCAGAACGAGAAAGAAGTGCTGCTAAAGACAAAGGAATTGGGGGGGGTCAATATGTTGCAGTTTGCTCTGTCTCCAACTCACCTCTCACACATAACCCTTTTGCAAGACTTTCGCTACCATTTCAAATAAAGTATGAGAGGTATATTTTTCTAAAGAAGTGTGTTCGTTCGTCATTATTGTTGATTTTGTTTCCGCATGTATATGTATCATCGTTGTGACAATACAACAACCTGAGTTCAAATCATGGGAAAGGCTGCTTGGCATTTCACTAATACCTTTAATAAAGGTATGCATCTAACTTTTCACGCTCCAGCTATGAGAAAAGAGTAGGGCAGACTGAGCTCTTAAATCTTAGTATGGCAACTGTTTAATTTCGCTTAAAAACTAACCTTTTGTCGCATTCTACTCGTAACAGAGGGGTTGGGTAAATGCAAACATTAAAAGTATTTTATGATATTAGATAGAATATTTGAGCCGTATACTATAAAGTATTTGAGTCTCTTACTATCAAAAAAACTTCCGTGTAAAAATTGCAAGACAAAATTTGATTCAATTAAAAATCTATCAAAATTATTCATTTATCCGATTTCAATATATCTTTCAATAATTATTTATTCATAAATGAATCTACTTAACGAAAAACATATCTTGTAAGAAACAATTTTCGAAAAAAATTTTCAAGGTTAATCCAAACATATTTTATTTAATTTAATTTCAAATCTCGAGAAAATATAATTTTAATGTTCAAATCATCTATATTTCTGTTAAATCAAATTAGCGGAGAAATTAAATCAGCTGAAATTCTATCCAAAATTTCATCTGGTGACGTAGAAAATGTACGAAGCAATGAAATTATAATAAGGATGTGGTTACGTAAGTTTTTTTTATTTCCGCTATCATTTTATTTCTGGCGAGTTTTTCACAACTCTCACTGGTGTTTTTTTGTTTTGTTTTTTTTTTCATTTTTTGTTTATTTTCAATTTTTGTTTATCTTCATCTGAGTGAACTCATGCTTTCTCAGTCTTCCAGGGATCTTTTGAATATCCTATTCGATTTAAACAGTGTTTTGGTCTGGATTTTTTCAATTCTTTCTCTATTCTCCACTCTCTTTTCCAGATGCTTGGGTACTGTTCCAAGGGCTCCAGCTACGATTGGTATCACCGTCACTCTTCTTTTCTACAATATTTTCAAATCTATAGCAAACAACCGGTATTTTTCAGCTTTCTGCCTTCCTTCACTTTCTCTATGACCTGTTGGCACGCCAAAATCTATTTGATGAAAATTTTTTTCTTCTTGTTAATAACACTAGATCTAGTCTTCTGGTCTGAAATGAGTAATTCGTCAGTATCTCACAACCCCAAAGAATATTATGTGTCTCATTTTCTTAGGACACATCCTGGTTTTGGCATATATAATTTGTGAGTATGATGAAATTTAAGTTTCTTGTACCATCCTCGTCCAGTCGAGTATATTCTTGTATTTCTTTTCTGTTAGTTGGCTACATTCACTTATTATGTTATTTACTGCTTCATCTCTATCATCATATATCAAACACTTGCTATTCTTCAGAGTATTATAAGTTTTTGCTTGAACATAATTGGTTCTAATGGCCTTAATTTGTGCTGCTAATAATAGAGATTCAGTTACTCTCTCTTAAAGTTTCTCCTGCGTAACCAT
Source organism: Sepioteuthis lessoniana (assembly GCA_963585895.1). Classification (NCBI taxonomy): domain Eukaryota; kingdom Metazoa; phylum Mollusca; class Cephalopoda; order Myopsida; family Loliginidae; genus Sepioteuthis; species Sepioteuthis lessoniana. Next base: position 102,571,701 of record OY757914.1, read on the forward strand.
GTCCAGATAATATCTTTAGTTTATCCCTCAAAGTATCCATATAGTTGGTAGGATGGCAGGGAGGTTACATTTTTGCTGTTGTCCTGTCGTACAGTATTTATATTTTTCGGACTATTGTCCTCATCTTTGTCGCCATGTTTATCACAATGTTTCGGCCGTTGTACGCTCCGGCCTTCTTCAGGTGGTTGGAATGTCGAACTTAGCCCTTTATTTTGCTCACCGGAGTAGACTGTTCTAATTCCACGAGCCATGTTATAATGGATGTCAGTTATCAGTTATCTCCTATTTATTTTCCTCTGAAAGTTCTCCACTGCCTTCACCGGGTATTGAACTCACACTCTTTTGGGTATGTCACTGTATCTAACGAACGCCTTGTCCTGTCGTGTTATTAATTTCTCTTTACTCTTATTTATATATTCTTAATTTCTTGTATTGTTCAATCTACGCAATCCACAATGCTTGATAGTCCTCTTCTTGTTATGGGAATTCATCTACACACTCATGAACTCACCTAGCTATGAATAGCAGCAAGTATGACATTTCGTGGTGTAAAGTCTTCTGCAGGAATATCAAGTTTCCTTATTCTTTTTGCTGTCCCTATTTCTCTCATCCAGTTTATGCAGGGTCCCTTAGCATTTTAATGTTTCACTCCTTGCTGGTGGTCTTCTGCAGAAGTCTGAGTGACAGCAAGTCTCCTAGTGTCCCTAGAACTCTTTCCAGTATTCTAACCGATTTCAACAATCCTATGGTCTGTATGGTTTTGACTCTTTCTCTGACTTTCATTCTTGCTAGTCTCTTATCTAGGCCCTTGGGGACCTTTCATAAAAACGCCAACTATTATTCCCAAATTCAAACTACAACAGGTGTTTAATGTTATAAAAATCTATTTTCATTAGTAGTGTCCTCAAATTCATATGAAACGTTGTAAAATTAATGCCTTTTAATAATTGAAAAATATATATTTAACAAAATGCAATGATTCAGAGAATATTTAAACCGATTTTTATTTGTACTAATGATTTACACTTCGGACGTATGAAAGGAATTTTTAAAATATAGATTTTTTTAAAAGATCACATTAGCTGAAAGCACCAATATCCATTAAAAAATGCTGTACACAGTACATGGCTTTTGTAAGTTAGAAAATCTTTACAGAATTAAAGATAGAAAAGTCCACCATTCAACGGGTGAAACGTGTCTCGCTGGGACAAGTTTACGCACGTTAACGCATAACAGCATCTGTACAGCCATTTGCCTTCCACCTCATAAACCTTCCTAGTGAAATTAGTAAAACATGCTGGGCACTGCAGGAGAAGTAAGAAGGAACTCATAAGTGATGTTCTCCAGTGGACATCTACACATGGACACACCAAGGTTAGGTAAGTTGAAAATTGTTACATTCATCGGATGGTGAAAGAAAGTTAAGAGAATCGGTGCTGTCAGAGTGTTTTGATAATGATGAAGATGATGATGATGCATATATTGAAACGAACAAAGGTTTGTTTTTTTAATGATGAAAGTTTTGAACCGATTAAATAAGAGGTAAAGATTGACGGTACTTAGATTGATTATTTTAATGTCCTTTTTAACATTGGTATATTAAAAAGAACATGATTGAAGTGTACGTGAAGAACCCCAGTGTGACGGCAATTTAAAATAAAAAGGATCCCCGGATGAGCAACCATTTAAAAGCGTATAGGAACTGGTGCATTTAAATATTGTTATCACCAAACGGGGAGTTTATTTTTCGCAATTGAGAGAGAGAGAGAGAGAGAGAGTACATAATTCGGTGTAGGGAGAAACTGTCTTAATGTTTACTTATCTTTTCGACGGGTTCCTTCTGAGAGTATTTTCTCTTTTACGGGCTGACGGAATTTTACATATTCATAATGCTCTTGCTTGAAGGCATAGGCCCTTCTTGTCCAAGATTCTTTCCGCTTTCTTCACCCGGAGTCTTGGCATCAGATACCGCGTCCTCTTCCCCCCTCCCCGGTGATTTCGGCGGTAGTTTCAATATCTTATCACTTCAACTACTGTCCCGCAAATCCCGGTTCTAGTGCTTCGCCCGGAGTTTGGCACGAGATCCTGCGTCCTCTCACGGTGATCTCATCTTCAAAACTCTTCTTCACCCGGAGCTTGGCATAAGACTCCGTTCACCGTGACCTCTGTTCCAAAACTTATATTCTTTACCCCTATTTCCGCTGACGGAAGAAGGGGGCTATTTCCGCTTTGGGATTCTAGCCAATCATTTAGCTTCTACCTTCTTTTCCCCCTGTCAGGCGATTCGTTAGGACTACTATATGTCCCTATACCCCATTCTTTACCCATCCGGTCACAGAGTGCAAACATCTGTTGGTTTCCATTCTGACCTGGACTCGTAACTTCGGCCGAAAGGGATTGACCTAGATTCCTATCCCTCTCCTAACGGTCATTCTTTGGTGGCCTGCTAATTCAAACATGGAGGGATAGTAGAAATTCCTTATTTCTCTCTTTTCAGTGGTAGACCACGTGACACCAGATATTGGGCTTTCTTTTAATTTTGATATAAATCTATAATTTTGATTTCTTTCTTTAGTTTCTATGTTTAATGGCATATCACCCTTCGTGGATTATTAAATGCTAAATCCATCCTTGTAGAAGGGCAGTAGAGGTACTATTTAACCTATAGATGGAATTGAATAAAGGGATCATACATTCTTCTGGGGTATTAATCCCAAAGTGGACGTAATAGCTCGACTCTGCTTACTACGATATCGTTGTCCAGCTCATTAGCAACTACGCCAACGTGTTATCCCAATATAGTTTTGTTATATTTTAAGTTATCAATCATAGCACCATAAAAAAAAATGTAAAGGCCAACGTTTACCCACTCGCCGGAGCTTAGAATATGCTGAATGTTTTCCTTTCAATGGAGTAAGACACCCACCACCAAAAAAAACCCACAAAACTATGGGGTAAGACTCCCACCACTAAAAAAAAGAAGAAAAGAAATCCTGTGCATGAAATAAAACTGATTCTGGCGATGATAATTAAGTTTGATGGTTTGATAGTTTGATGGTTTGATAGTTTGATGAGTTTGGCAACGTTTGTTAAATTTTCATTTATTTATTCTTATTTTAAAAAAACTATCGTAAAATTAGTCACAACTTAAGATATATAATAACCGGCTCATTTGGTAGGATGTTCGCCAATGGTCCGGGAGATCTAGGTTCAATCCAAGGTCGTGTCATACCAAAGACTTTAAAAAATGGTACTTGATACCACCTTGCTTAACACTCAGCAATATAAGGTACCTATCAAGGGTAAAATGGAGCAATCCAGGGAAAGCAGTAGCGCCCTCCCCAACACCTTGGTGTAGTAGCTATTGAAAAGGGAGCCTTTGGGTGGCCCTCGACTATGGTCGCCAACTTTACTTTACTTAAGATATATATCTGCCATATCCCTACATAAGACTCTCCAATAATTTTTTTAATCTCCTAGCGTCTTCCCTCTGTAATAGGAGTTAGATTTAGAGTTAGGGCTAATCCTAACTCTGACCCTAACGCTGTCTTTTGGCTTTTATTTTGTTGGTTGGTTGGTTGTTGGTTGTTGGGGTTTTATGGCATATCAACCTTTGCAGGTTATTTAATGCCAAATCCATTTTATACAGTTCTATTTCAAGGAATTCAGTTTAGTATAAGTACACAGTTTAATTGTCAAAAACATTTTTATTTCAAGCTATTCAGTTATGTCAAACTGTTCTAATTCAAAAATTTAGTTTAATATTCGTATAGATTTTGCATACAGACTGTGAAATGTCAAAACAGTTTTATTTCGAGCAATTCTTATTAGCGTAGTACAGTTTCAAAGTCAAAAACAATTCTATTTCAAACAATTCAGTTTAGCATAGGTACGCAGTTTACATGACAAAACAGTTCTATTTCAAACAATTCTGTTTAACATAAATACGCTGTTTCAATGCAAAAAAAGTAAACTCTCGAAACCACGGTTTAGTTCTACATTTATTTTGGCTTATTTTGTTTGGTTTTATGGCATATTAACCAATATTGTTTTTTTAATGCAAAATCCTGTTTTTTACATATATATCAAATATATATAATTAGTAAACACATTTTGTAGTCACAAAAAGTTCAATGACCAAACAGTTCTATTTCTAACAATTCAATTTAGCATAAGTCAACAAAGTTAAATGGTTTCAAATATTGCTATGTGTGAGTAACAATTCAATTAAAAATCAGTAATTTGTTTACTCCCACTTACATTTTAAACAGTTCTATTTCAAACAATTCAATTTAGCATAAGTCATTTGTCTACACTCATTTAAGATGTCAAACAGTTCAAGTTGACTCATATATAAAAACTCTTTCAGATCCAACCACTCTGTGCCACAGCGGACATGGGAGCGATGGCAATGAAGGGGTACTCCGCATTCCCCAAAGCTCCTACTTTACTTGAGGCTCACCATCAGATATCCAGGAAACTTGTTGGGGACGTGTTTTACCCCATTGCAGAGATGCAGTATGTGTTTTCTACAGCCCCAAACAACTGGGCTGAGATTGTTTAGTGCTATATCAGGACACTCGTTGGGGGAGTCTGACCCCTCTGCAGAGATTCAGTCGGTGTATTCTGCAGTCCCAGCTGACTGAACCAGAGATGATTTTGTGTCATATCTAGGATACTCATTGGGGGAGTTTTATCCTTCAGCAGAAATGCAGTCGGTGTATTCTGCAGCCCCAGTCGACTTTTATTTTGTTTTGGATGCTTAATACAAAGATCACTTTAGAACGTCTCTTCGGAATAGCTAAATTATATATCAATTAGTTATTCTATTTTTGCTTTTTATTCTGTTATTTTGAAAAGAAAACCCAATTAGCCAATAAAAATAGAAGTCTCAGTAATGGTAGTCAATAACGTAAAATTGTAAATTGTCGAAAAAGCTGCCTTTCAGGAAATAAATGCATTCAAAGAATACAAAGCAATGGCATTTTTATGTCTATTTTTTGTAATAGAAATTTTGAATAGAAATCAGATCTGTTTTACTCAGAGGTTTTTAAACAATATTGTATGCATTAAGTTGTAGTTCATTTTTAGAATCAAAGAATTTGTATAAAACTTTAATTTTATAATTGGATTCTACCGAATACAGTTCAATAAATATATCTCAATGTAAAAGTAAACACGCCTATGCAAATACATTCACAAACATACAATGTAATCCTTTTAGTTAGGAGCTATATCTGCTTTCTCACCAATCTATAAATAATGTTTTTAAGATATAACATTATCTTATAGCCCAGTAAACAAGGAGATATATAGATATATTACAAAAAAAGCAAAACAAAACAAAATAAGTATATATATATATATATATATATATATATATATATATATATCATGTGCGTGTGTCTCAATATTTAATGGTTAAGATTAGATTAGTCCATTCTTCTCGAGAAGTGTGCATCCTTCTTGGGAGCATTTCGTTAGAATGGTCTTCGTTACGTAACATAGTTACGGCTGGAGTTCGAACTTGCTTACTACCCTGTTGCAGTCGAGCAGGTTTGCCACAACTCCACAGATATTCACTATGTTACATAGGTATACGGAACACAAGCACCATTATACTAACATTAACAAACATATATATAAGCATCTAGCCAACACCTCTGCATCGGTATGATGCTATACAGGATAAATCATTAAGCTGAATTTTATAGAATTGATTTCTGAGTATTCCTTCTCCTAGACTGGTTGCCACACCAAGTTTAAAGAGCTGAGACTGCCCCATAATTAATCCATAACGACCATTGTAGGTTATTTAATACCAAATCCATTTTTATACATACAAACAGTTCTATTTCAAACAACTCAGTTTAACGTAAGCACATTGTTTACTTCTATTTGACCCATAGATAGGATCCTATCAGGTGCTACCGCTCCGAGCCAAAATGGACCTCGGAGTGATGGGAATGAAGGGGTACTCTACGTTCCCAAAAGCTCCAGCATTACAGGAGCCTCACCATCAGATTGTTTAGTATCATATACAAGACACTTGTTGCGATGGGGGAGCTATTATCCCTCTGCAGAAATGCCAGCGGTGTATTCTACAGCCGACTGGGCTCAAGAATGCTGCCACCTGTATTGAACAAATCCTCGAAACAACATCCCACAAAACAGCAAATGTACGGCCACCTACCTCCCATCTCTAAAACCATACTAGTGAGACGAACAAGACATGCAGGTCACTGCCAGAGAAGTAAAGACGAACTCATAAGCGACGTTCTCCAATGGACCCCATCGCACGGGCGTGCAAAATTTGGACGACCAACTAGAACTTATCTGCAACAATTCTTTACGGACACAGGGTGTACTCTGGAAAGCCTGTCGGAAGCGATGGATGATAGGGACGAATTGAGAGAGAGAATCAAGGAAATCCGTGCTGGCAACATGCTATGATGATGATGATATCATATATGGAAAACAATTATTTAATTCATCGAAATTCCACATTGCTGTTTCGCTCTAACACACACACACACACACACACACATCTACACACACGAATTTTTACAAAAATATATTAGCAACTCATCTTCTTTCTCTTTAACGAGAAATTACATCGTTATAGCAACATGGATTTAAGCATTTTTTTTATTACTACTAAGCTTAGTTTGCAATTTTGTCAATTTAAACATGTATAGAGGGGGGAGTTTCCGATGTGTAATGTCTTAAAATGTTGGACTGCAGCCTCGATGTTAGCGAGTTCGAACTCTAGTTGCGTTCTTATGTTCATTATCGTAGCCCTTCGTCAACTCAATCTGAAAATCCTTGTCTAAAAAACGCAATTATCTATGTTGTCAGTGCCTGAAGCAAATCCCAATATCAACAAAGATATCATCTCCAAATTCACCAGGGAATTTAATTTTTCAGTGAGAACTCAGAAGCTGCCTTCGAGATAAATTGATTTTGCAAAACGTCTCGAAAGTAGTTTCTAACTTTTGAGCTGAACGAGCTTTATCTTTAAGCTTCTCTTAACGGTGAAATGATTTATTTGATTTTTACACACAATTAAAAAGAGGCTTCATGTCCAAGGTCGGACATGTGCGAACAAGGTAGACACACAATCTCTCTCGGCTACAAAAGCAAAAGTCATTGATAGCAAAAATTCAGGCGTCAGCGGGCCTCTGGCTCGATGTGAAGGGAGTTAAATAAATGGCTTTGACGTTAGATAACCGTCGAAGGTTGATGTGTCTTTAAATAAAGAAGACGAATGATGAATAAGTATGGAAAAATAATTATAATTTTATGTTCTAAAATTTTTGCTCAGATAACATTTTAATTTCATAACTTATGTCTTAACTCTTGATCTTAGTGTGTAATAAATTAAACCAAAAGTATAATTTTTATTTGAATAAAAAGTTTAAACTTAATTTTGCGTACATCACTCTCGAAATCATGTAAAATGTATGTGTTATCTTTAAACTTTACATGCAGTTTAATTTGGTTGTATTTAATTGCATATCACACCTTATAGGTTATTTAATGCCAAATCCTGTATACACACACACACACACACACACACACGCATATATATATATATATAATCACACCTATCAAGTAGGAGGAACTACTACAAGAACGCAAAATTAGAAGGAACTGACCTGTAGATTAATTCCACTCTTGTTTCTTAATCGTTCTAGCAAATAACATGTTAACCCCCTCTGCCCACGCCTATGAATGAAATAATTTGTAATTTGATTTCCACCTTATTTTTATTTTTTTTAATTTTTATTTATTCTTTTTTTTCTGATTCTTATTTTTTATTTTATTTTTAATTACCTTATTTTATCTTCTGAATACGAACTGAAACTCCACATTCACTACTTTGCAACGGGAGGGAAGCATGTAAAGAGTCATCTGACGAGACGGGGAGTATAGCAATAATATTCTCCGCCGAAATAAATTTATTATGACGACTTAACCGAGTTTGAGTCTCCATCAAATTGAACTATATATATATATATATATATATATATATATATATATATATATATGTGTGTGTGTGTGTGTGTGTGTGTGTGTGTGTGTGTGTCCAGAAAAGGAATATTTTAGAAAAATCAATTGATTTCAATATTAAACAAAAGTGCTAGTTATCCTTTTTAAATCTGCATATTTGCATTTATTGACCAATGAGCGTTCGTATATGAGACGCAAGTGTTTCTCGGTTTAGCAGACGAAAAAAAAATAGGATTTCTCTCGTAGAAATTGAATGGATCAAAATCCAAAATAGTTTAAGAAATCCTTTCCCTCCTAGATAGATAAAAAAAAAATTTTTTTCAAACCAATTAGAATATAAAATAAATTAATCTATTTTTTGAAAGTCTTCTTTAGATCCTATTTCAGTCATATAAATAATGCAATAAAATACACCGCTTTCAGTTTTCAGTAAATATTGTAAAGGTACGCATTTATTGATTGCTCATTCTTTTGTCCAGTATATCTTGGGTGAATTTCTTTTATACACCAACATTCCAAAGAAATAAACTCATTGAATCTGGTCTAGATTTAATATTGCTAAATTCGAGAAACAAAAATATAAACCTTTTGTTTGTTGAAATATTCGTACTAATATGAAAAAAAATCTTCATATGTTGATTGTTCTATTTTTCATACAAACTGACATTAGCGTCATGACGTTGCTTTTCCCTCTACATAGTAACGTATACGTTGAAAGACCATACACAAAGGAAAGAAAAAAAAATGATATAATGTTTGTTTAAGGCTTTATAAAACTGCGACATTGAACGCATGAACCTTTCTTCTTGTCATGTAAATATTGGGGCATATTTACGTTCTAACTAATATTATCCTTCTTTACAAGAAAAGATAATGATTAATTTAGATTTATCGAATTAGTAGATTATGAGTTTTATTCAGTCGTTTATACACCTTTCGGCAACACACACACACACACACACACACACACACACACACACACACACACACACACAATTTCGAACAATTCAATTTAGCATAAGTCAATAAAGTTAAATGGTTCCAGTTATTGCTGTTTCACGAAGATTTCAATTAAACATCAGTCATCTGTTCACACACTTAAATGATCAAACATTTCTATTTCTAAGAATTCAATTTAGCATAAGTCAACAAAGTGAAATAGTTGCAATTATTACTGTTTCACTCACGATTCAACTAAACATGAGTAATTTGTTTACACACACTTAAATGATTAAACAGTTCTATTTCCAACAATACAATCTGGCACGAATCATTGGTTTGCACACAGTTTAAATACCAGACAATTCTATTTGACCTATTGATAGGACCCTTTTAGGTGCTATCACTCCAGGCCAAAGAGGACCTGGGAGTAATGGCAATAAAGGAGTACTATACATTCCCCAAAGTTCCAGCATTAATGGAGCCTGCCATCAGATTGTTTAGTGTCATATCCAGTACACTTGTTGCGGGAGAAGCCTTACCCCTCTACAGAGATTCTGTCGGTGGCCATGTGTCATGGCGTAACGGTTATAGGCGTTGGTTCCCTAAGCTTCTAAGGAGACAATCATCTGGAGGTTGCAGGTTCAATCCTGACTACAGGCGAGTTACAATACAGGAATACTTAACACTTGTACCCGGTTATGGTTAACGGAATCAGAACAGGCGACCCCCGTGGATTCAATAAATGACTTAGTTCGAAGTTCTGTGAAGGTTCCCGAGTTCGACAAACAGGTCAAGAAGGTCGGAAGAAATATCGGCCGAAACGTTGTGTAAATAACAATAGTCCGAAAACCCTTAATGATAAAAATCAACAAGCTTCGTCGAAGAAATTTAGACAACTAAGAACTGATTATTTACATAAAAATGGATTAGGCGTTAAATAACCAACAAAGGTTGATATGCCATAAAACCCAACCAACCAACCATCTTTTATTGACGAATGTGGGGTGTTTTATAAGAATATGTAGATGCACACGTTGCAGTTGTTGAGAGTGTAAGTCTGCATTGAGTGACTGATTGCAGTTTAAAAACTCATATTGTGATGATCCAACAATACACACAGCATAAAATTGCTTCCATGAAGCCCTGACTTTGAAATTGGCCGCGGAGATTCACCTTTATTAATCTACTGACATTTGTGTTGAATATAATTATAAAACCATTTTTTTTTCCACACCTGTACAGATATCCTTGAAAAATAAGTGATTTCTAAGCCTTGAAAGAAAACTTGTCACTATAGACATGCGATCTTCATTATTCTTCTCATGAAGAGTATCAGAAAGCTTAACGCTCAGCTTGCTCACTTTTCCTATCTTTTTCAAGTGGCAGCAAATGGTGGATTAGGATATATTGAGGTCAACGACTAATTATCGAAAACTTTAGCGTGGTTTGCATTCAACCAATTCTCTTAAAATATCTTGATCGAGGTCTGATGAGCGCCCTTGTCTTGGTTGATATCTCAGTCACTTATCACAAGAACGGAACTTTGAAATCCAGTTTCGCATTGGCAGTCAATAATGATACCTTGAAATAATGACTCAGGGAATTTTTTTGCTGTTACTGTAGTGTTTTTTCTATTCTTAAACTCCCACAACTTTACACATCGAATAAGCACTTTCAGTTCCTCGATTTTAAGGGTGTGAGATCATAAATTAAATTATGATTCGCTCTCTTTCACAACAGAAATAAGAATACATGATAAAAGAACTCTTTAATCGGGTTATTACTGGTTGCATTTAAAATATTGGATGTTTGAAATGCGCGGTTAAAACTTGCGTTTAAACAACAGAAATTATTTATGAGTCAAACCACAAAAATTGACTGAAATCTTTCTTTCCGCTGCAATATAGTTAGATTTTAAAATTAAGAATTAAAACGCTTAAAATAAATTACCTTTCTCTTCCTTTAATGTAGATTTGTTTTGAGTAATAACATTGAATTCGGAGCTCATCAGACCTACGGCAAAATTTGTCAATCTTATTTTCAAAATTGTTTTTTTCTGATATATATACCGGCCCATTGGCATAATGATGAGAATGCTTACAAATGGTCCGGGCCACCAGGATTCATTCCCAGGTCGAGTCATACTAAAGACTCAAGAATCGTACTTGATGCCTCCTTGCTTAACACAGCATTTTAAGGTATAAATTAAAGATAAGTGAAGCAATCCAGGAAACTGTGTAGCGCTCTCCCTTACAACTTGGTGTTGTAGCAATTGAAAAGGAAGCCTTAGAGTCGCTCTTATATATATATATATATATATATATATATATATATATATATAATGTACCAGTTTCCACAATGTACTTTTATCTTACCTTGTATCATAGTCGATGTCTTCGTTAGCTGCGTGTCAATGTCTTTTTCGGTTGATGAGACACTGCTTCCTAGGTAGGTAAATTTGTCTACCAGTTTCAGAGAGGTTCCCTCTAGTGTGAAAATGTCGCCTCAAACCTGACAGATAAAATGAAACGCAGTTTCTTCCAGGCAACGGTTGTGTCGATACTGCAGCATGGATGCACCACTTGGACAATAACAAAACGGCTAGAGAAGAAGCTAGACGGCAATTACACAAGAATGTTGAGAGCAATATTGAATAAGTCCTAGCGGCAACACCAAACAAGGCACCAATTATACGACCACCTGCCTCCCACCACGAAAACTATCCAAGTTGGACGAACCAGACACGCAGGACACTGCTAGAGAAGCAGAGTCGAGTTCATAAGTGATGTACTCCTATGGACCCCGACATATGGCCGAGCAAAAGCAGGACGACCAGCCTAAAACATTCATACCGCAGCTATGTGAGGATACGGATGTAGCCCTGAAGACCTGCCTGAGGCGATGAATGATAGGGAAAAGTGGCGAGAGAGGGTCAGGGATATCCGTGCTAGCGGCTCGACATGATAATGATGATCATCATAGTCAGAAATGCTTCGTCTGTATCTATGAATATTATAAGTGATAATCTTAATTTCCGACGATATGAATTTGAAGCATTACTTTCGAGACGCCCTCACATTGAAGTGTTTTTTTATGGTTGCAAAATGCATAACCAATGGTCGTTATTATATAAAAAAAAAATTGTACGTGGAACATAGATCTATACGACGGAGTTTACAGCACTCACGGTATCTGTTACATTTTCAGAGGAAATAAATAGGTGGAGTAATTGTCAGAACGAACCGTTTACGAGTCCAACATAGAGGAGGCGCACGTGGCATAATGGTTATCGTCGTTGGAAATGAACAAGGTTGTTTGCATTTAACGAAGCGCTGATAATCTTAACAAAATCATGAATCCAAATGTCTTTCCTCCAAGATATGTGTTAACAGTAGGATATGCTGTATTACGGCAACCAGGCTAGAAGAAAATCTTAAAATTCAAAGCACTGGATCGAATCAAACGCTTGGCTAAATTTCCTGCTTCGGAGTGTTGAAAGTGTCTGATTTGTTTTTAGCGGCTTTATTTTTGGTTTTTCTTCTTTTTTTTTCTTTTAATGCACGCAAGTGCTAGAATAGACATATTGCGTACGTACACTTGAGACCATGATTGTTGAAAAGGATAAACACGTGTATGCATTCATAAATTTGATAACTTGTTTCCATATTTACCCAACCCCTCCACTCGAGCAGGATATGACACGAGGTCATTTTTAAGCGGTGGTTAACAGGTTTGAATTCAGAGTTTTCCTTCCCATAGACTTGTTGCCTCACCCAGGCTGAAGAACCCAGTCTTTCCTACTGTTTACCCATTGCTGGAGGGAGAATAATTGGATTCATACCTTTCCCAAGTGTATTAGTGCTATTTGAAATCGTCGAGGATTTGAACTCGTGTTGCCGTGTCCATTTCCTACGTCGATAACCATGGGCATCTCCTTGTGTGATAACTTGTTTCTATTCACTCATTGTTAGTAATTGGCCTTACCCTCTTTTTCTCTCTTCCATCCACATGGATTTGACGAATATATATATATATATATATACATATATAAGTGCGTTGCTTAGCTTTTGTTTTACGGGACATATATGAGTTTATTTGTTCTTTTAACATAATCACCTTCTTGTCAATGAATATGAACCAAGGCTTCATCATTAAACACGTGTATCTTGTTTTGTGGAGTGAATATTTATGATAGCCGTACTCCGCTAAGAAATTGACTGTGTGTCGCATACTGCTCGTGGTAGAGGGCTTGGGTAAATGCAGGAAATTGTTTATTGCTGGTAAGATTGTTAGCCAATGATTGTTACAGTATGAAAGAAAATTATTTTGTTGATGGTATCTTGTTCTGTCCAATTGTAGTGATGTATTAATTTCCGGTATCACTTGAAATGACATTTTCAATACATAATAATATTATTGTCGTACAACAGCATCAATGATGATAATAATCGACTGGAATATTGAGAAGAGGGGACCTGCTGTCACTCAAACTGGTAAGATTGTTAGCCAATGATTGTTACAGTATGAAAGAAAAGTATTTTGTTGATGGTATCTTGCTCTGTTCAATTGTGGTGATGTATTAATTTTATTTGCTGTAGTTTCCGAGTTAAAAGATAGGTTATGCTCTTCCTCTCAATGAACAATATCCTGCATTATAATACGAAAAGTGAAATTTGTTGCTGAAATCATGATCTATCTCCTGATGGTGCCCGTGGTGTAGTGGTTCAAATCACGAGTTCAATCCTGGACGAGACTGATTGCATTTCACATAGCACTAATACCCTTGGGGAAGGTATGAATCCAATTATTCTCCCTCCAGCTATGAGTAAATAGTAGGACAGACTAGGTTCTTCAGCCTTGGTTAGGCAACTAGTCTTGAAGAAGGAAAACTCTAAATTCAAACCTGCTAAACTCCGCTTAAAACTTGACCTTGTATCATATCCTACCCGAGCGGAGGGGTTGGTAAATAGTATCTTTCTCCTGATGCTATTGTGTTCTTTGTGTATATTATGGTTTTGTACAAGTTACTATACTGCAGTAAAATGTAAAAAAAAGGCTTGAACGTTTGTGATAAACCGTCAAATTGGGGCAAGACTTTTTTTCTTTCCCAATATCAATCTCGATTTTTTTTTAGAATAGTAGCGTTTTACGTTTTCCTCTGCTCATAATTTAATTTGACGATGCTAATAAACTGTTACGATCCATATAGCTGATTATTTCCCCCTTTTACAGTTCCTCTGGTGTGACATTTTTCCCTTTCTCATAAAAATTTCTTTTTTTTTTCGACTTCCTCCTTTAAACCTTACGGTGATATTAGAGCGTCCTATCTTATCTGTGGTATCGCGTTCAGATTAATTCAGTTCAATAATCCCGCGGTTAACTCTAGAAATAAACGGTTTACTCAAAAACAGTCTCAATGCACAAGGTAGTGTTACTAGCAAAGAAAAGGTGTCAAATATATGCTTTAAGCGAAAATATTTAAGCGTTCACATTAAGAAGCAAATAGGAAATCTTATTTTGAGGATGCTTGGGCCTAGGTGTCCTGGGCATAATGCTAAACTGTATTTGATAATCCTGGAGTTTGGGAATGTGGAGAACCTCTTCGTTACAATTACTCTCAAGTCAACTATAACCCGGAGTAGCAGTAATTGTTACGGTCCTATAAGTTCTAAGTCGTTTAAAAATACAGTTATTCTCTTGCAAATCGCGCGTGCACACACACACACACACACACACACACACACACATATATATATATATATATATATATATATATATAAGAACAAGAAAATTTATAGATATAATCTATAATAAATTTATTTCACCGTCTATTGACAGGCTCATCGGAGGGATTCGAAAAGAAATTTGTTTCTTTTTGACAGTCAACTCTGTTCATTGAGCACTCCATTTGGATTATTCTGTTTAAGTCTATTTACAGCCTTAATTGATACTGTATATTTTACACGTGTTTCTGACTTTAGAGTTGTCTTCAGGAAGCTAAGTGGATTCAGAATTAAGTTCCTGAAGGCCACTCTGAAACACTTGTAGAAGCAAAAAAAAAAAACAATAAATACATAAATAAACATAAAATATTTTAAGAAACATGCAACTAAAGTCACTTGGGGACCTTTTCATTTTACGTTTCTCTCATTATACCAACAAAAAAGAAAAGAGACAATATATATATATATATATATATATATATATATCTTTAAGAAAAAACAAAATCAGTCACATTAGGATTATAAATTTATCTCCATCCTCTTATGTGTTTTTAATATAAACCAAAAACAGGAAAAAAATTTAACAGGACTTCTTCAGATCTTATGGATAAAATAATTCAGAATAGACACGGGAGGGAAGGGTGGTAAGGGATAGACGAGAGGTGAAGAGTTATCTCCTCTTTTAGCCCGCTTCCAGTTTATTTATTTATTTATTTATTTTAATTTTATCGCCGGTTGGAATTATACTTTTTTTATTTTTTATTTTTATTTTTTTATTTTTTAAACTTAAAACTCCATAATTCCTTACTGAATTAGATAATTAACCTTTTTATAATAACTTTGAGCTCTTTACCAGGAAAATTTAAATGTTCAGTTTTGAATGATTTTCTTGTCCTGATGGAATTACTCCCAACTCTGGTTTAACTGGACCGAATAATACTATATATATATATATATATATATATATATATATATATATATATATATGTGTGTGCGTGTGTGTGTGTGTGTGTGTGTGTGTGTGTGTGTGTGTGTGTGTGTGTGTGATTTAGCATTAAAAAAACACAATTGCTGATTGTTTTGATTTCATAAAATATACCTTAAAAATTTGATTAAATTACTTAGAATAATGGTCTAATTTTTCTTAGGCATGCTGAGGAAATATCATGGAATGAACCAATTTTGAAAAAGAATTATGGAATTCACGACAAAAAATTAGAATTATTTAGTTGCCTCTCCTCAAGTTTTTATGACATTCTTCATTCTTTTAGTCACGGATTTCAATAATTTAAAACAATAGTCTTCATCAAAGAGCTTTGTTTTTTTTTTCATAATGTTTTCTTTTGTATAATACGGAAAATTATATTATTAATTCAAATACTTTAATCTAGTTTGTTTACAGCTAGAATCTTCAGCGATTAAATATAATTATTTTATGCCCTATCTATTACACATAAAAAAAATGAAATGGCGTTGCAGCACCAAATATCTTTTTTGCTAATTTGAAGACGATGAATCTGTAAATGGCCTCACTTTTTCTTGATTAGCTGCCGTTTTTGCTCAACAGAAATGCCTCATTTTTGAAAAAAGCTTTTTTTTTCATTTTTTTCCGTATATATGATACTGACCGATGGCAATATTTCTTAAAGTAAAATCGTAGAAACCTCTTAATTCGTATTTAAACCAGCAAATATTGGTCTGCTAATTGAGAAATACTATTTTTGCAATAATCAGACACTAAGCTTTTGAAAAACATGATTGAATATGCTAAGTCCAACAAATATTTTCATGAAACCCTTTTATAAACTAACATCAGAAATAAAACCTTCGTGAACATAAGAACTATGGTAAAATTCTTCTCTTTCTTGATTGTCTGTGGTGTTCAGTATTGTTTAAGTCCTTTTTGATACTTCAGCCATCATTCGTTTGTCTCACCGTCCCTAGTAGCGTTCTTCCATTGTTTTGACATCCTGATGGAATCGATCTCTTTGCTCATCACTCACATCACTACAATTACCCGGAAATCTATCTAGATGACTATGTAAAAATAAACCTTAATACTCATATTAGACCCTATGCTCTGTAGACTTTTCAACCCCTTTTCCACTAACTCATAGAGGTTTTCGATCCGACGATTGCCAAAGAAGTTTTTCACCACATCAACAAATGATGCCCAATTCCTAGTAATTCATTGAATTAACAAAATCATCATCCTTAATGAGTTTCTGGATGTTATGGTGAAATAATTTTCATGATGTTCTTCATGTACAATGCTATAAGAGTATCCAACTGGGATGTCACTTGTTGGAGTTTCTTTCCAACTGTGAAAACAAAAGCTCTCATTATAATTGATTTCTTTCTGTAGTGAAGGGATAAATTTGTGAATATCAAACAGAAGATGTTTGGGCTTCCTTTTTTTATTTCTCCTTAATTATTCGGTTTACTTAGTGTATTTCTGATAACATTTATCAGTTAATTTGAAATTTGGCGATAAATTGGAAAAAGTCGGTGTTTCAATTTCAAATTTTTTGACTCAAAATTACTTTTTTTTCGCATAAAAATGATCTATTTCAGGTGGCTGACATAAATTGTTAGGCATATTCGAAAATTGATGGGTTTCTTCGACCTAAGACTGTAAATTAATCTTTTTCCAAAAATTAGCAATTGCAGAACAGCGAAAACGATAGATAACCACGAAAAACTAAAGTCCTTTTTAGAATCAGCAGCACCATATTAGCTAAAAGTCGTGTTTTGTTTCTTGACACCAAAAATTGTTTTGACCAGTATCATCAATAGTTTATAAACAGCAAATTTATTTTTTAAATCATGATTTTTGTCATTCGGGGTTTTCGGACTATTGTTTTCATCTTTATTGTTATATTCACAACGTTTCGATCGATATATCCTCCGGCCTTCCTCAGGTGTTTGTCGAACTCGAGAGCCTACACAGAACTTCGAACAACGTGCTTTATTTAATCCACGGGGGTCACTTGTTCTGATTCTCTTAACCATAACTGGGTATAAATGCTAAGTATTACAGCATTATTACTCGCCTGTAGTCAGGATTGAACCTGCAACCTTCAGATGATTGTCTCTTTAGAAGCTTAAGGAACTTACGCCTATAACCGTTACGCTATGTGTCCTAAAAATCATGTAAACATCCTGTAAGTGTGCAATTTCATAATTTTATAATATTTGCCGGGGGATGTTCTTATTTATTGGTGATACAGTATATTTGGAGCAAGTTTTTATGAGAAGGAAATTTGTGAATCATTGCATATTTACTGAATCCAACGTGATCAAACTCCTATAATCAAAGACAAATTAGTTTTATTCAATAAGGATCCAATTCCAAAACGGAAATGCAGTGATGCTGACATTTTAATAGGTTAAAGAGAAAGTTCCAACTGTTTCGTTTAAGCGAAAGGGTGAAACCCCCCGACATTATCATAGCGTGTATATACAGGAATTTCCGGTATCACTTGGAATGACATTTTCAACACAGATAATAATATCATTGTCGTACAACAGCATCAATGATGATAATAATCGACTGGAATATTGAGAAGAGGGGACCTGCTGTCACTCAAACTCCAGTAAAAAACCATCAGCTAACGTTGGTGCGAAAAACTCTCAAAGGAAGAATCAATCATATCATAGCGAGAATAGATAAGATGCAACAAAATAGCAAATGTTGGTTATGTGGTGATAAAGACGAAACCATCAATCACATAATAAGCGAATGAAGCAAATTAGCACAGAAATAGTATAAGACTAGACATGACTGGGTGGGCAAAGATTTAAATTTGACCATACGAATGATATAATGATTTCTTTGGAAATTAGAGAACGAGTGGAGATCATCCAAACTCTTACACTACTGAGATCAGCCAGAATACTCAGAAGAGTCCTGGACACTTGAGGAGACTTGTTGTCACTCAAACTCTAGTGAAAGACCATTTGCTAAGGCTGATGTAGAAAACTCTCTAGGAATAATAATAATAATATTAATAATAATAATAATAATAATAAAGCTCACACTCAAATGATGATGTAGACTGTCAAGAAATGGAGGAAGAGGAGGAACTGCCAACTCTTCGAAGACCCGAAGAATACACAAAAGAGTGCAAAGAAAGACTAATTGCAGCCATCAGTTATAACAATGCTGCTCTAAGGAGAAACAGTAAAAGAACAAAATTTAAAAAAAGCAAAATTGGTGGAAAAACAACTATATAGATACTTCAGGTAAAAAATTCTGGAGATTACGCACCAAAAGACCTGGATATGGCCAAGAAGAAGACGCCTCAAGTAAGAAACTGAATCTCTTTAAATAGCAGCACTGATTAATGCCATAAGGATCAATTGTATCGGAGAGAAAATGGATTATACGTCGGAAAATTGCAAAGGTAAGCGATGAAACAGTTAATCACATTATAAAAGTTTACTGGAAACTAGCATCAATGGAATACAAAACTAGGCATGATTTGGTTGGAAAAGTTATTCACGGACAATTGTCTATACTAAGAAAGGCTATGGGTGCAAACTAGGGTTCCTCCTAAAATATGAGACGCATAAAATTTTCTGGGACTTTGAGACAGAAACGAATCTTGCAATCCTAACCCGAAGGCCAGAGCGAGGGTTAAGTAACAAGGAAAAAGAACAAACAATTAAATGGATTTTACCGTTCCAGTAAACCACGAAGTGAAAATGAAACAAAGCGAAAAAATCTACAAATGCTTGGATCTTGTTAGAGAGCTAAAAAAAGCTTTGGATGATAAAGGTATCGGTGATAGCAATAACAGTTGGCGCGTTAGATACAGCTCCCATAGACTAAGCAAATGCACTGGTCGAACTGGAAATGAGAGGAGAAGTTGTGACCATACAGACCACAAGATTGTTGATATCAGCTAGAATACTGACAAAAATCCTGAAGACATAAGGAGACTTGCTGTCACTCTGTCTCCCGTGAAATTCCACCAGCTGACTCTGATATGAAAACTTGCATAAGGTGAAATAATAACTTTTTCTTGTTCGTTTTGGATCAGATCTCGTCCATAGAATAGAAATGTATGTTTATTTGATAGTTTACAATGATTGCATCTAGTGTTCCCCTTTGCTCTGATGTACTTCCAGAGATTTGTTTTGCAATGCTTTCTGCTATTTTAGTCCTTTCTTAGACAGAGTACATGAGTGGTGCTCCCACGACCAAACCAGGTTAGAAGATTGGTCTAAATTTACCGAAAACTTGACACAACATCACAGAGACAGATTTATCAACGCTGACGTTTAGCATATCTCTGGGGTTTAGAGGGCAGAGGTTAAATTGATTTCTTCAGTAATGACCATTAAATATATAAACTTTTACTACAATTTTATTTGGGTCATTTTGAGTCGCCGGGAATATTTCGATTAACAGTTAATTCAGTTCTGTTATAATATTGCATAGACTTAGCTTTAACAACTTTGTCAATTACTAGATTGTTTGGATCAGTTGTAAAATCAACATTGCATTATAACGAAACGCATATTATTTCATAAATCAGTTCACAGTTGATTGAATAAAGAAAACTAAGTACATCATTAAGTGAGGCGCTCACGGCATAATGGTTATCATCGTAAGCAATCGGCCCAGTAACCCGAGTTCAAATCATGGACGTGGCTGGTTCTGTTTCTCTTCTTGAATCCATTTTTCTTCTCCCAATCTAAATAGTCGGACAGAGTGGGTTCTTTAGCCTTGATACGAGCATCAATTAAGGTGAGTGAAAACCCCGCTTAAAAATTGACCTCATTATGGTGGAGTGGTTGTTTAGATTCGTACATCATGAAATAAAAATTTGAAAAAAAAAGAAAGAAGTCAGACTGACATGTTTCGATATAAGAATAGTGGGATCAGAATGAACTTATTAAAAAAAAATGAGAGAGTGTATGAATGTGAATGAATTACAATAATATCAAAAAGTCTCAATCAATAGTTACCCAATGTGTTGATCATACATATGAACGTATGTGAAACTCTGAGATATGGGTTTGTTTTGGTTACTTTTTAATGGCATATAAACCTTTTTGAGTTATTTAATGCTTGTAGAAGAACAGCAGTGGTACCATTTAACTCATAGTTATGGGAATTAGCAAGTTCATTCTTTTGCCAAATGTATTCGTCCGAAAATGAACGGAATAGAGAGACTGGAGTTCAAACTCGCTTACTACGATATCACAGTTCAGTGATTTCGCTACTATGCCACAGGGAGTCCTCCAAGTTACGGGCTCTGCGTAATACTGTGACACACACACACATAGATAGATAGATAGATAGATGTGAGTGTTTACGTGTCTGTATATATATATATATATATATATACAGACACACCGATATAAGGAGAGATAGAGAGAAAGGATACATACATACATACATACATTGATTATATTCATTTATTGTTTTTATAAATTTAAAAAAGTTATTTCTCATAGAATGCGAGAACTAAAAAATATTAGAAAATTAAGAAGATAACGATTAAATCTAATATATATATGTGTGTGTGTGGACTCGTTTTTTTTTTTTTTCCTTTGCTTCGTATTTAGCGTCTGATTTCATTCTCAAACTTACCCATCCCATACAGCCACAATACTTGTAATTCTTCTGCCTAAGGTATTCTATATTCCTTCATACAAACGAGTTTTATTTGGCAAGTTAATAAAACAATGCAATTCTTTCTGTATTATTTCAATTATAAAAAATATGATTATGTCCCGAAACGATAGATAAAAATTTAAACATGACATTATCAATTAGAATTATGAAAAATAATTCTAACAGAGAAGAGGAAATGGCGTATATATTAAACATAAGAAAGAATAAAAACATCTAATGGCCCGGAGAAACGCACTCTTCGATTAGGAAAGCTTGACAATTGAAAATATATTAGCGAAGACCCTGGGGTGGGAACATTACGAGAAAAGTATTTTCTTTGATTTTAAGGAAACGAGTTGTAAACTAGCACTTATGTTCCGTTTGCACAAGATCAGAGGGAGTAAATGATCCATTAAGATTGAGCCTCAAAGCAGGATTATCTACGTTTAATAAGATCCGTAACGGAAAAGGTTTTTATGAAATACTGAAATATTTCGAGATTTCACGAACTCCCGTCTTTCGTGATTTAACTATAACAGATTGATCTTTAAGTGAACAAGGTACACGTTTTTAAATCAAGATCATGCCATCACCTCATTAAATGGCTTGTTTCGGTAGCAATATCTCATCTACTGAGGGCGACGTCAACATACTCATAGGTAAAGCATGAACTGTTATTGGCAGATTAACGACTAAATGGAAATTTTATATATTTGATAAAATAAAACGAGTCCAAGCTGTCGATGTATCAGTAGTATTGTATATTTGCACCTCTTGGGGAAAAACAAAGATTTGGGATCCCCTTTCTATTGTAAGCAAACCACTCACCCATAACTACCAAACCCCGTCTAAGTTGTTGCAGTTAAAATGCTGTTACTCCAATAGCCAACCTTGACAGCGATTAATCTTCTTCAGTGGAAGACAACTTGATTTCAGTCGTCAACAAATCGCGTATTGGAGAAGCCGTTCCCGATACATTAAACTGCTCTTGTGCAGACAGTGGGACACCCTCACGTGACCTAAGGATTGGGAAATGCTGGACATGACTCATCATTTTCACTTGTCATATTTACTCCGCTTAGCCACTTGACAATGCATAAAGGAAAATCACGTGAAATCACTTAAGAATCGAGAAACAGATGAAATTTATCATGGCTAATGTGAATATTGAGGTGGTTTTTCTGTATTAAGAAATATTTAGTAGATATGAGAAATTGCTTAAAAGATCTAAAGTTCAACACACCCTTTAAATAACTAATTTTGAATATGCAATATTGTTAATAAAAATGCTAATACTGCTACTATTAAATAGCACGTATTACATATTTTCGAACCGGGCCATTGCCCGAATGAGTAGTGTTCGCTAATGGTCCGGGAGACCGGGATTTAATCCCAGGTCGAGTCATACCAAACACTCAAAAAATGGTATTTAATGCTGCCTTGCTTAGCACTCAGCATTATAAGGTTAGGATCAAGGGTAAATTGGAGCAATCCAGGGAAAGAAGTAGGGCCATACTACAACTCGGTGTAGTAGCTATTGAAAAGGGAGCCTTAGGGTCGCCCTCTACTAAGGTCGCCAACTTTATTTTTTTTATTACATATATAATACTACGACTTCAAAATAGCATGTACAAAATATGATATACTTCTACCACAAAAATTTCTACTAATAGATTATATGTATTAAATATATAATACTAACGAACTGTAATAAGAGACAAAGAAGGTAACCGCTTTACTT
The DNA here is from genome assembly GCA_963585895.1 of Sepioteuthis lessoniana. Classification (NCBI taxonomy): domain Eukaryota; kingdom Metazoa; phylum Mollusca; class Cephalopoda; order Myopsida; family Loliginidae; genus Sepioteuthis; species Sepioteuthis lessoniana. Next base: position 102,594,748 of record OY757914.1, read on the forward strand.
AGACATTATTTCATATAACTTGACTGTGATCTAGTTAAGGTTAAAATTAAGTATTTATTGTGAACTGATCAAGGTGGGAGATAACAATGTTTGATTTCACCACAACTACAAAATACTAATAACGATGAATCATAATTAACATCATTATTAACGCATGTTGATAGCTCTTTGTTCCTTCTCTCTCTCTCTCTCTCTCTCTCTCTCTCTCTCTCTCTCTCTCTCGCCCTTATCGTCCATCGCTCCTGGTAAATACTCTACACTGCATCCAGTCATCACACATGGTTGAAGTATATATTAAATATATAATACAACTTTTATTAAAATGTACGTATGACATAGACACTACTACGACTGCAAAACAGTATGTATAAAATATTCAATACTACAATCACAAAATTGTACAACTAATAAATAAAGTAAGTAAAGTTGGCAACCGTAGTCGAGGGCTACCCGAAAGCTCCCTTTTCAATAGCTACTACACCGGCGGAGGGCGTTACTCCTTTCTCTGGATTACTCCCCTTCACCCTTGAAACGTGCTATACAATGTTGAGCGTTATGCAAGGAGGTATCAAGTACCACTTTTTGAGTCTTTGGTATAACTCAACCTGAGACTGAACACCGGTCTCCCGGGCCATTGGTGAACACTCAACCACTAAGCCAATGGGTAGGTCATATGAATATGTAATACGACTGCTACAAAATAAAGAAGACACTCGTAGCGTAACGGTTATCGTCGTTAGAAAACAGGGCCTATTGATCCGAATTAAAATCCAGGACGAACCTTTTCACTTCCTTTCGGGGAAGGTATGAATCCGACTATTATCCAATGGGAAAATATGGGTAAATAGAATGAGAGGCTTGCCTCTTTTACCATAGTATTCCAACCGTTTTAGGAGAAGGAAAACTGAATTCAAACTATTCATACTCCGCTTAAAAATTGACCATGCGTTTCATCCTACTTGGAATTAGGAAAATGTGTATAATTAAATAACTTATTAAATATTTAATAATACTAAATACTACTGCTCCTACTAAATAACTCTTTAAATATGCAATACTAATTCAACTGAATAACAAGTAGAATATATGCAGTACTACTTATGTGCCAGTACCAATCCACCAACCGTCTAGTTCCGTTGGTTAACAGGCATCTCCCCACTTTGTGTTTATTAAAAATAAAGTCGGCCGATGGTTTTGATCAAAGATGTAGAAGATACTAGTCAAATTCACAAAGGAAAAAGAGGAAAATATTTTGGGGGCAATACTTTTTGTGGGGGATACTGAGAGAATATTTTAAGTCCCACCGACGTGCCACATTTACTGGTGAGATTACACCGTTAACAAACTGACTGTGAACGTGAGTTACCGTTGGAAAGTTGAGACATTCTACATTATTCAATTCCAGGTGTACAATGAATTGTTGTTTTGGTTATTCCCGGTAACATTTTTGGTGGGGCGGGTGCTTAATCCAAAAATGAAAAACACTTTTTTCCTTCTTGAAGCACATTTCTTTTATAAAACGGCTTATTTTTTACTTGTAGATTTGCACGATATCTATGGACATTTTATTTGATTTACATTATGGACTTGATTTTCAGTAAGTTCTAATATTAAATCCAGCTTTAAAACAAGTTATTTTATGAATGGGATAGAATATAGCTGGGACACGACACATAAATGAGTCATACAATTATGAAGCTGTAGGTTTTGCGACTAAATAATTATTTTGATACTTTATTGTTAGATAAAATTTCTGATATCACTTAAAATGATTTACTAAATTTATTGTAATATAAATTGATTCATTTTTATTTACAAAGAAATTAGAATTTTGTTGTTCTAAACGATCACATTATTATAACTAGAAGTTGTGTGAACAGTTATAACCCACCCACTTGTTTCTAACTCTATAACACAAATAAAGGGCTCATCGAAAATTGAAATTGAATAAATAAATAAATGAATAAATAAGCAGACAGTCTCCGAATAGCCAGGCCAAAGCACTCGTTGTAATTAAAAATAATTAGGTAAAAGTGGAGACACCAAAAATCTTCTGCGCAGGAGTGGAATCAGCGGAAACGGATGTTCCTCCAGCCGACACCAGGCTGAAGGGATGGGACGACACGTTTTTAGGGAGTTGCCTGCGAGACGTAATGAAGAAAAGACAGGCATATGAACACTCGCCACAAAGATGCAAGGAGACGAAAGTTTACGACCCCCTTTTGGGGGTGGGATCCAAAGGGGGCCTTATATTGGACGTGATCCAGCGGACAAGCATGTTATAACTACAATAGAAAACCAGTAAGAAAATTCAAGAACTGTGTCTGCTCTCTCTCTTTCTCATCATGACAAATTGTTCCTCTTTGCCCAACTAACTGTGATGGAATAAATCTAAGGAAGATTTTTAAGGAATAAATTAATAAAGCAGTTTTCTTAAAGATCCAAGTTTTGTCAAAGAACAATCTTTTCTTTGATCGACTTGGAAATACGATTTCGCGTCTTCCTGTCTTTGAGAGCGGTTCAGAGGAAAATTGTAACATCGGCAATAAAGTGACTACGAGTTCAGTTATTCCTTTGCTGATATGAGCTTGTGGCCATCTCTTCATCTCGTCTTTTTCTCTTCGCGTTTGCCAGCTTTCTTTGAGACCCCTGCAGCGCTATACACAGTTTTCCTTCTCCAATATCGGTTGCCCAACAAATACTAAAGCGCCTAAGAGACCCTGTGGAGAATATGGATTCATGCTTTTTTCCAAAGATTCTAACATAAAATGAAAACCAGAAAGCCTCTTTGAGGATTTGAACCCTACTCACCGAATCTATAATCGTTGAGGATAACTGTTACACTATATACACCTTCTGAAGAAGGAAATATATCCGAAGTAACAACACTGTTGGATTTAATGTGGAGACATAATTTCTCTGTATTTTATTGGGTACCAAGTGCATTCAAAATGCCTATGTTTCATCTGTGAGTGTGTGAAACAATACCAAAATCGCTGGGTTTTGTTGGTTTGGCCGTTCGTCTAGTGGTGTGGACCCAGTTGTTTCTTCTCACACTCGGATGTGTTGGTATTTTACAGACTGTACAAAAAAAAAAAAAAAAAACAACAAACAAAGGGTGGAAGGATAAACAGACAAACATGGATTCAGAACTACAAAACGCAGGAAGGTGAAGTTGGCACTTTTCAACATACTTTGTGTGTATGGATGGCTATAGCGATAACTTTGCGAAAATCCTACACAGCCGTCGAAAATGCTGACTCATCTAGTCATCGTCTTAACTGCTTTGTATCTTAGTTCATGACTCCTTAACGCCCTCCGACTGCTCTGGACCCACGTCTTAGAGCCGACTGACCAGCCCTGCGTCTTCGGCTTAAATCTCTGATTCTCGGCTCAGGAGTCTCACTCCTTATTGACCAAAGTCCTTCATTCTCTCTTCCGGTCTCGCATGTTTTCGCAGGCACAGCTCATTGTGTGGTCTTCGCGCCAAAACAGACAAAGGAGTCCCTCTGGACATTCTGACGCCAGTCAAAAATGCTGAAGATAAGATTCCTTCTTTTACCAACTATCCCCAAATACACAGAGGGAACCACACACACACACACACACACACACACACACACACACACACATACACATACGTATATATATATATATATATATATATACTCATTATTGTGCCACAAGTGATAAGAAAGAGTTAGAATTGAGATTGGGTTCAGAAAAAAGGGCAAATTGATGAAATCTGCAGTTTTGAAAAAAAAGGGAGAAAAGATAGATAAAACAGGATTTAGAAAAGATAAGACACTTATTTTGGAAGAAAACCTGGAAACTAATAGCAAAAGAGAATCTTTTCCCTTTGAAATTCAAATGATATGGATGGAATAAAAGATCATCGTAATGATGGCTATTTTCTCTTAAAGTTAAAACAAAAAAAAAAGAAATAATAATCACTTGTCCAAATCAGCTATCAAATATATTAACTGTCGGGTGAGTCCACATAGTGTAATGGCTAGACTGCGACCTCACAATAAGCGAGTTCGAACTCCAATCTCTTCGGATCTGATGTAACAGTTCTTATTTCAACTTGTAGAATTGATTTATAAGAAATAGATTCATTTAAAAGAAGTTTGAAACATCTTTTTAATGTTAATAAACATGGATCAATACTTTTTCCTCATTTAAATCCAAGACGAGATTGCTTGCTTTTCACATAGCGTTAATTCTCTTGGGGAATATAAGAATCCAATGGTTCTTCTTCCAGCTATGGGCAAATAATAGGAGAAATTGGTCTCTTTAACCTTGATATGGCAACTGATCAAGGAGAATGAAAACTCTGATTTCAAACATGTAAAATTTCACTAAAAAAATTGACCTGGTATCACTTCCGGTTTGGGCGGAGGGATTTGTAAATATGTCCGTACATATTGCTCATTTTGTGAATTTATAAGAAACTTAAGAATTTGACCAAAGTTTTTTTTCGAAAATCAACAAAAAAAATATTGGATCTTATAAGAAAACCTAAAAGTCATGTGTTCTTTACGGGCTCAGCTATTGAGATATACAAAATCACCTTATTTTCCAGAAAATTTTAGTATTATTAATGTTAAGCTTCAGCTGATACATCAGTTTGTAAAAGCCCTATAAGGAAACTATTTAAGTCCTATCAAAAGATTAAAAACTACTTAAGCCTTATTAAAAGATAAAACCTATTCAAACCCTGTCAAATGATTAAAAAAAATCTATCAAAGTCCTACCAAAATATAAATGAGGTTTAAGTCCCATCAAAAGACACAATGTTCTATCAAAAGATAAAGCCTATCTAAACCAATTCAAAAGATAGAAACTGTTTAAACCCCATCAAGAAAAACCAGTTTTGTATTTTGTGCCAAATGATTCCTGCGTTGTTCATTAATCCTATTGACCAACCCCTCCGCTCGGGCAGGATATAACACAATGTCAATTTTTAAGCGGAGTTTAACAGGTTTGACTTCATAGTTTCCCTTCTCCTAGACTAGTTGCTGAAGGCTGAAGAACCCAGTCTGTCCTACTATTTACCCATAGCTGGAGGGAGAATTACTGGATTCATACCTTTCCCAAGGGTATTAGTGCTATGCAATCATTCTCGTCCTGGATTTGAACTCGAGTCGCCGAGTCCATTTCCTACAACGATAACCATTACATCACGGGCACCTCGTTGTCGATTAATAAATTGAAAGAAGACCTATTTACTGAACCTGATATTAGAACTAGATATTCTATTGCAAGATTTGATGGTGCAATAAGCAATCTGGAAATAAAGGAACAGCTTTTTATATAATAACTGGGACGGAGATTGGGAACAAATTGCAATAAGATTTTAATCAAGTTTTAAGCTGTACAATGAAAGTTCAATTTGTAGATAAGAATTTGAAATTTTTCCCTAACCTTTTTGAGTGATGTATAAAAGAGTGAAGTATTATTTTTGGAAAGGAAAATGCGGTGCTAGAGATGCTGGTACATTAGTATAATGGCAAATTACGACTGGATAATTCATAGGGATGCATTAGAAAAATAGACGAATGACTGCTTCCCTATATGATACGTTAAAGAACAAAACTAAGAGGTTACAAAAGCTGGAGATATTAGACGGAAATAATTAGAATATACGAAGTTTATTTTAAGTAATTTTTAAAAAATTACCCAGGGTAAATATTTTTGTATGAAAGTAATTTAAAACAATTTCATGTAGATCAGATGAATTCCCTTGGCGTTGTGACTAAAGTGCTGGATTGCGGCCTCGAAAAAAGCGAGTACGAACAGCAGGGTTTTTATTATGTTCACATTCGGACTAATACTCTAAGGAAATGTATGAAACCCCTTACCCTCGCCGGTTATGGGTTAAAAAGTACCAGTGCTGTTCTTCTACAAGGATGACTTTGGCATTAAATAACCCAGGAAAGTCGATATGCCATTAAAATGAAAGAAACCTTAGAAATAACTAAATCTCCTGAAATTTATTATTTCCTCGATTTTCATTATTTTTTAAAAATTTATATCCAAACATGATAAAAACTTATTAAATGTATTTGTATTACATTCATAAGTACTGAAAAAAGCCACTGCTCAAAATTAGTTTTACAGGAGGCGCACTTAACGTAACGCTTATCGTCCTAAGAAATGGAATCGGCAACCCAAGTTCAAACTCCTGGGCTTGGCTGGGTTGGGCTGTTTGTGTTTCAATTTGTGTTTCAATTTTCTCTATTGACCTCCATCAGTTCTCTTTCCAGCTATTGGAAGAATGTAGACTGGGTTCTTTAGCTTTGGCTAGAAAACTAGTCTAGGAGAAAGAAAACTCTGAATTTAAACTTTACAATGCTTCAAAACTGACCTTATGTCATATCCTGTCCATGGAAGGGGTTGGGTAAATACAAAACTTGATTTTGCAGACCAATACAATTACCTTATGTTATTACCAATGCTAGTAAATGATTTACAATAAACTTTTGAAAAACACTTTCAGGTGGAGTTTGTTGTGTAGTGGCTAATGTACTAGACTGCAGCTTCGTAGTAAGCGAGTTCGAACTCCGGTCGCTCTGTTACGTACATTTTCGGACTAATACTTTGAAGAAAAATATGAACTCCCTTATCGCACTGCTATTGGTTAAATAGTACCACTACTATTCGTCTAGAATAATGGCTTTGGCATTTAGTAACCCATGGTGGTTAATATGCCATTAAACAATCAGACCAAACCAAAACACATTCAGATCGCAAAGATGAGAACTTGTTACACTTAGACTTGAAAATGTCTCTTAAATTCTTAATACTAATTTGTAAATGTCTTTTAAAAGCATAATATTATTTTATATACCATTGTAAAATGTCTTTTAAAAGCATAATATTATTTTATATACCATTGTAAAATGTCTTTTAAAAGCATAATATCAATTTATGAACTATTTAAAATCTCTTTAAACAATCTTAAATGTCTAAAACTATCTTAACTGCTAAATATTTATTTATGTATTATTATAAATGTCTTTTGAATGTTTAATATCAATTTACATACTACAGGGTGGAACGATAAAATTGTCGTCCTAAAGAAAACAACACTACAGCTTTATTTTAAAAATTTTATTGAAAAAATCAATTCAGGTAACTTGATTATGTAGTAGAGCTGAGATCAATTCAATGTAGCCACCTTCAGCCTCAATCACCGCCTTGATACGGATCCGGAACTAGGAGCATGCCTTTTCCACAAGCGCCGGCGGGAGCTCAGCGAATACTCGGCGGATAGCAGCGATCGGGCTTTATCTTTGGTGTTGTGGGAGGTCATGTTGGTCATGTTCTCGACGTATGACCAAACGAAGTAGTCTAGCGGGTTCAGGTCGGGGGAGGAGGGGGCCAGTGACAGAAGGGTACAAAGTCGTAGCACTCCTTCTGAAGCCAAGCCTGGGTCTCTTTGGACTTGTGGGCCGGCGCCGAGTCCTGCTGCCACACTCAGGGTCTGCCACCGGCCACCTGATTGTAACAGGGGATCACCACACCGCTGGGGAGTTTCATCAATGATTACCTGGACCTTTTCGATGAACTCCTAGGTCCGGGTCTTCCTGGTTGTGTCTTCAACCTTGGGCTGGCAATGGTCCTGATGTCATAACTTGGATCGGTTGAGAGCATGAGTTGTACAGCGGCGCATCTCCGATCTCGCTCGTTGAACATTGTGTCACTTTCAGCCATGATAGAAGGCTCCTATCGCTCTTGGGATTTGTACACAACTTGCCAACTAGTAGATGGTCTGCAATTAAAAAAAAAAAAAAAAAAGAAAACTGGTTTTCATTAAACGGAAATGGAATCATGTCGTCTTTTCTAGTGCGACAATTTAATCGTTCCAGCCTGGATTATAAAATGTCTGAAAAAGAAAATATTCGTTATCTTTTGTGATACCCCTGGAGAAAAATATGGACTCGTCACTCCTAGAAAACTTTTCTTCTAATATTTTTAATCCCTGGAAAATAAACTAAGCACAAATCTGATACAAAACTTATTTTACTCAATAGCCAAACTTTTTGGCTGGATCAAGTTTTAAAGTTGGCGACCGAAGTCGAGGGTGACCAGAAGGCACTCTTTTCAATAGCTACTACACCGAGGTGTAGGAGAGGTGGCTACTCCTTTCCCAGGATTGCTTCACTTTATTCTTGATACGTACCTTATATTGCTGAGTGTTAAGCAAGGTAGCATCAAGTACCATTTTTAAAGTCTTTGGCATTGAACCCAGGTCTCCCGAACTATTTGCGAACACTCTACTCACTAGGCTAATGAGCCGGTTAATGTACTTTAAATTAATTAAAATAATTTATTTTAATGGATAATCGACATTTTTAAAGGTTTTTCAGCAAATACCGTTTTTTGTCAGAAGTAGCATTAAAATTATCTTCATTTTAAACCGGACATTGGCATAATGGTTAGCGTGTCGATTATCCATGTTTTTGAAAACGGTCTAGAGATCTAGAACTGGAGCCTCACCACCTTATGTAATTTAGTATCACCTGAAAGAAACTGAATCAAGAGTAATAAACGGAAAAATTGCTTTTTTTTTTTACTTCTCTGCGAATAAACATATCACAAACACTCCATGATGTATTCGTCTAACAAATTTGATTAAATCATTTAAATTTGTGTAATATTTTCTAAGATCAGTTATGGTGTTATTTAATCTTGAGGTGAAATTATAAAACCAATTTGTAATTTGCATTTTGGAGGTGCCCATGGTGTAATGGTTATCGTCGTAGGAAATGGACACGGTAACACAAGTTCAAATCCTGGACGAGACTGATTGCATTTCACATAGCACTAATACCCTTGGGAAAGGTATGAATCCAATTATTCTCCCTCCAGCTATGGATAAATAGTAGGACAGACTTGGTTCTTCAGCCTTGGAGAGGCAACTGGTCTAGGAGAAGGAAAACTCTGAATTCAAACCTCCGCTTAAAAATTGACCTGGTGTCATATCCTGCCCGAGCGGAGGGGTTGGTAAATATGGTAATTTGCATTTCTAAGTAAAAAATCAGTAAAAATCTAGATATGCAAATTAACCTGCAAGGGAGAAGGAGATGGTTAACATGCTGGACAGCGACATTGTCATCAGAGAGTTCGAACTCCAGTCACACAAGTGCGCTTTGGACTAATATCTTTGAGAAAGGCATGAACCCCCTTATTCTCTCAGCTATGGGTTGAATAGTACCACTACTGTTCTTCTAAAAGGTAGGTTTGGTATGGTTTCTTTGTTTAATGGCATATCAACTTTCTTGGGTTAGTTAATGCCAAAGCTATTCTTGCTGAACAGCATTGAGACTATTTATCCCATAACCGTAAGAATAAGAGCGTTCATGTATATCCCAAGGGCATTAGTCCAAAAGTTAACGTAATAACGCACGTAACTGGAGTTCGAACGCGTGTACTTCGAGGCCATCACTTTAGTCACAACGCAACGGTTACACCTCCATCTTTGGCATTAAATAACCAATGAAATTTGGTTAGCCATTTAACAAAGAAATCAAATTAAACCAATTAAAAAAGAGTGCTTGCAAACTTAAACATGCAGGTAGATTTGATTAATTAAATGAAATAAAGGGATTATTTCTACAAGAGAGCAATCGATTGAAACAATGAAAATTCTTAGAAAAAGTCGTTTAAGAAGGGAATCTTAAAAAGATGGGGGGGTTTTGTCGTTAATATCGAAATGATACTATTAAATGATAACGGAAGAGATTCCATAAGTAACAGGATAGAAAACGAGTCTTTCAAATAAAAATTTTAAAAATAGTAAAACCAATAAACAATAAACAGGACAAACTGACGTTACTGTTTGTAATAGAATTTTAATAAGTTAGCTGGAAAAAATGGGATTCACTTCGCGAACAGATAAAAATCAGACGAAAACATCATTTAACCAGATGAAAACCAGATGAAAACAAACATGGACATCAAAACAAAAGAAAAACACTCTCCACATTTCTAAAACTGGAGCTTCCCCATCAGTTTCATGTCATACATCTTCTCATCATTGTAATCAACATCAGATGCTTCATAAAAAAACACCATTTAACCAGATGAAAAGCAGATGAAAACAATCATGGACATCATTTAATCAGATGAAAACCAGATGAAAACCTCTTTTAACAAGATGAAAACAAGATGAAAACATTTTATCATTGTAATCAACATTAGATGTTTATAAAAAAAACATCATTTAACCAGATGAAAACCAGATGAAAACCAACATGGACATCGAAACTAAAAAAAATCTTTCCATATTTCTAAAACTGGAGCTTCCCCATCAGTTTTGTGTTATACATATTCTTCATGTTGATGAAGAAGATGTATAACACAAAACTGTTAAACAAATCGCATGTTTCATAAAAAACATTATTTAACCAGATAAAAATCAGATGAAAACCACATGAAAGCCAATATGGACATCGAAACGAAAGCAAACACTCTCCATATTTCTAAAACTGGAGCTTTCCCATCAGTTTCGCGTCATATATCTTCTTATCATTGTAATCAACATCAGATGTTTCATAAAATATATCATTTAACCAGATGAAAACCAGATGAAAACCAACATGGACATCGAAACAAAAGAAAACACTCTCCATATTTCTAAAACTGGAGCTTCCCCATCAGTTACTATTGTATGCAACATCAGATGTTTCATCGATTATGATTGTTACCTTGTGAAATTATGGGGCGTTTTTGTCATTTTAAGATTGTGGCCTACGAACCTCTTGGGTTAAGCTTTGTTGCCCTCAGGCTAAATAGGTTAGTATCCGTGTTCTAAAATTATTCGCTTCAACTTCCCAGCTTGTGAGCCCATTATTTATTTATTCTTTTTTTTGACTTTGATAAATTTTCCAATAATTTGAAAAACGCCTAATCAGTTGGGAATGTACCCGTTTGATTTAAAAGCCGAAGGAAAGGGTTGAAATCCAAACTATGACCGAGTATTGAAATATCCTCAAATTTATCAACAAAGCCATTTCTCTTACCTATGACCGAGTATTAAAATATCCTAAAATTTATCAACAAAGCCATTTCTCTTACCTATGACCGAGTATTGAAATATTCTAAAATTTACCAACGTACCCATTTCTCTTACCTATGACCGAGTATTGAAATAGCCTAAAATTTATCAACAAAGCCATTTCTATTACCTATGACCGAGTATTGAAATATCCTAAAATTTACCAACAAGGCCATTTCTCTTACCTATGACCGAGTATTGAAATATCGTAAAATTCATCAACAAAGCCATTTCTCTTACCTATGACCGAGTATTGAAATATCCTCAATTTCATCAACAAAGCCATTTCTCTTACCTATGACCGAGTATTGTAATATCCTAAAATTTATCAACAAGGCCATTTCTCTTACCTATGACTGAGTATTGAAATATCCTAAAATTTACCAACAAGGCCATTTCTCTTATCTATGACCAAATATAGAATTATCCTAAAATTTACCAACTAGTCCACTTCTCTTACCTATGACCGAGTATTGAAATATCCTAAAATTTATCAACAAAGCCATTTTTCTTACCTCTGACCCAGTATTGATATATCCTCAGATTTATCAACAAAGTATTTCTTTTACCTCTGACCGAGTATTGAAATATCCTAAAATTCATCAAAGAAGCCATTTTTCTTACCTCTGACCGAGTATAGAAATATCCTCAAATTTATCAACAAAGCCATTTCTCTTACCTATGACTTAGTATTGAAATATCCTAAAATTTATCAACAAAGCCATTTCTCTTACCTATGACTTAGTATTGAAATATCCTAAAATTTATCAGCAAAGCCATTCCGCTTACCTATGATCGAGTATTGAAATATCCTTAAATTTATCAACAAAGCCATTTCTCTTACCTAAGACCAACTATTGAAATATCCTAAAATTTATCAACAAAGCCATTCCTCTTACCTATAACCGAGTATCGAAATATCCTAAAATTTATCAACAAAGCCATTTCTCTTCCCTATGACCGAGTATTGAAATATCCTAAAATTTATCAGCAAAGCCATTTTTCTTACCCATGACCGAGTATTGAAATATCCCCAAATTCATCAACAAAGCCATTTTTCTTACCTATGACCGAGTATTGTAATATCCTAAAATTTATCAACCAAGCCATTTCTCTTACCTATGACCGAGTATTAAAATATCCTAAAATTCATCAAACAAGCCATTTTTCTTACCTATGACCGAGTATTGAAATATCCTCAAATTTATCAACAAAGCCATTTCTCTTACGTCTGACCGAGTATTGAAATATCCTAAAATTTATCAACAAAGCCATTTCTCTTACCTATGACCGAGTATTGAAATATCCTAAAATTCATCAAACAAGCCATTTTTCTTACCTCTGACCGAGTATTAAAATATCCTCAAATTTATCAACAAAGCCATTTCTCTTACCTATGAGCGAGGGTTGTAATATCCTAAAATTTATCAACAAAGCCATTCCTCTTACCTCTGACCGAGTATTGAAATATCCTCCAATTTATCAACAAAGCCATTTTTCTTACCTATGACCGAGTATTGAAATATCCTTAAATTTATCAACAAAGCCATTTCTCTTACCTCTGGCCGAGTATTGAAATATCCTAAAATTCATCAAACAAGCAATTTTTCTTACCTATGTCCGAGTATTGAAATATCCTCAAATCTATCAACAAGGCCATTTCTCTAACCAATTACCGAGTATTTAAATATCCTCAAATTTATCAACAAACCATTTCTCTTACCTATGACCGAGTATTGAAATATCCTAAAATTTATCAACAAAGGCATTTCTCTTACCATGACATCTCTCATTAAGTTATGTGGTTGTGTTCATTTCTTCTCCAAAGAACATACAATAGGTTTGTACCGGCTTACATGATACCAGTAGCAAGTAATAATTTTTTGTTTCTCTTATAGAATACCCAAGATGAATCACTTTTACAAGATTAAATGTCTTCAATTTTCCTTCTATTTTCGGATAACAAGTGCAGAGGAAGTACATCCACGTCTTATCCAAGATGATCACTCTATTACCGACTCTTAGAATACAACGACTGTATCTCCTCCCAAAGGATAAGACCCCTATCCAATAGGGCTGTCCTGAGTATGACTCTAAAATGCACTCAGTATTAAGGCTCCGGTTATGGGGCTCTGGGGAGAATGGGGTACCCATTCGTTAATATTACTCCCAGGTTTCCTTTGATATGGAGTAATCGTACCTATTAGGGTTCCATCTACAGGTCAAATACTCTGTTAGCAAAGTGCATTAGATAGGGATATCTAATATCTTATAACTGTGTGCAAAAACTCTTAAAAATCTACAGAAAAAATTAAAATGAACGTGCGTAATTCCCGAACCTCAATTGACAAAATAACTCCAGACTTGTTGACATACCGTTGAAATTGATCTTCTACGGGGATTGATTCCGGAGAATGAACTCAAGTGCGAGGTTGTATTTCCATTAGAATCACTAATTACAGGATTATTTCCGGAAAGTTTAATCTACTCTTCTTCCAGTTATTGCTAGTAAACTATGAAAATCGATACTTTCATGGTTTGAAAATTCTATCCAGAATAGAATCATTTCAACATAACATGAAATAAACACAAAAAACTCCCTGGGTGACAATTATAAATACACAAGTCAATAGCAAACGCACGGTGTGCACCAGTTCAAGCCGTGATCCTAACTGATCGTATCTGAGAAAATTAAGACATTACCTCGATGGAGCAATAATTAGCATTTGCGTAAGTTCAATTGCACCACGTATTTTAGAATGTGGGGCCCTTTTCTGATGCCCCATTTGTGTATATGTTACTTTTTCTTAATTTGTTTAATGGCATATCAGCTTTCGTGGGTTATTCAATACCAAATCCATTCTTGTGGAACGTTAGGGGTATTATTGAACTAATAGCTAGAGTGTAAGAGAGTTCTTAACTTTCCCAATATAATTAGTCCAAAAGTAAACGTAATGGTGCAAATAGAATTCGAACTCACGTACTACAATGTCGCATTCCAACACGTTAGCCACAATGTCACGGATATTCTTCCCCACAGTATATTTTTTTATAGGTGCGCGTGGAGTAATGAATACCTCGGCAAGTTAAGTTCAAATTCTGGACTACAGTGTTTGCCTTTCACTTCGTGTTTGAGAAAATCCATCTATCCATCTCTACCTTTTCTAATTAGGATTTGGTTTGCTTTGGCTTTTAAGCATATCAACCGTTGAAGGTTATTTAATGCCAAATCCATTTTTATACATATAAACAGTTTCATTTCAAGCCATTCAGTTTAGCGTAAGTACACAATTTAGTTCTATTTGACCCATAAATAGGACCCTATAAAGTGCTATCATTCCGGGTCAGAGTAGTCCTGGGAGCGATGGCAATAAAGGAGTACTCTGCATTCCCCAAAGCTCCAGCATAACTGGAGCCTCACTATCAGGTTGTTTAGTATCATATCCAGGACACTCGTTGGGGATGTCTTACTCCTTTGCAGAGATTAAATCGATGTATTCTACATCCCCTTCCCTTAGTTATGGGTGAAATATCTCCTTGCAAGATTCTAGCGACAATGTGATCGAATCATAGGCTTTTGTTTTTTGTAGACCATCATTATAGCGATAAAAGTTTCTTTGTAGAGAACATATGCAAGTAGCATTTGCTTCATCTTTGCTTTGTGTATGGAAACAATTGTTTTAGAGAAATCTACAAACAATATTGTTGCCTCAAAAATTTTCGCACGTACGCCTTCAACGATTCGACCGATAGTCCGAATCTGTGATGTTGTGGATCGATTTTTCCGAAAGCTGTTATGACTTTTCCTAAGGATTTTCTCAACTTCAGGTCGGATACGATTGAGAAGCGTGGCATTATACATCTTAGCAGCAATGGCAGAAAGGGATACGCTTCTATAGTTCTTAAAGCTGCATCTCTTGGAGAAGTGGAAGATGCAGTCTTATCTATTTTTCTATTGTTTTATTTATAGACACCGTTGCATAATCGAAGAAATATGTCGTTCGACACACACACACACATGCACTACCGACCAAAAGTTTAGGATCATTCTGAATTTTTTCTATTAGTTCTTAATAAAGGCTAATTTTGCTATTGATCATAAAGTTCGAAGTGATAAGAATAAGCAAGAATTGCTTACATTTGATATTTACACACTGCTTAAGAATCCCTTCAACCAACACACTTATACAAGTTACGAAAAACGATACTCAGAAATTGCTCTGCTGTAATAAAGGCTTCGAGTGGATTCTTTGATGAAAAAAATATGAATTTGCTTAAATTAGAATTGTAATTTTTCTACATTCATTTTGATTTATATTATTTCATAACTGGATACAAGCATAAAGGAATAAATTTATTTCTTCAAAGGCATAAAACATTATTCATTTTTTTAGTTTAAAGAAAAAAATCAATTTAGTCCCAAACTTTTAGTCGGTAGTGAATATATATATATATATATATATATATATATATATATATATCGTTACCTCTAAGCAATCAATTCCTGGAGCTAAGTAAACCATATTCAATTCTATATTGCTAAGGACAAGTAACTCGTCGTTTAGTATTTTATTTACGTAAATTACAAGTAGGAAGATCAGCCGCGAGATATATTTTTTCTTCAGTTTCTCCGGGAACATTTTCAGTTTTTTTTTAAATTCCTAAAACGGATTTTACAAGTTTGAAAACTTGTAAAATCCGTTGTTTTGTTTTTATTTTGTTTTGTTTTTACACTTTTGTCTTTTTTCAGCAATCATCTTCTTCTGTTCGGCTTCTAATTCTCTTGTGTAGGCAGGACCATGCACTTCTAGAAAATGAACACCCACTGACAACAAGTCAAGCATATATAAGGATTTTGATCTTTTTTTTGTGGGGGGGGGGAATAAAGGTCATAATCATTTTGTGGCGTCGTCCTTGAAGCAACGGTTATCGTCGTAGTAAATGAACTTTGTTACTCGAGTTCAAATCCTGAATGAGGCTATTTCCATTAAGGCAACTTATCCAGGAGAAGGAAAACTCTAAATTCAAATCCATTGTAATTGTGGAGAGAGATTGGTGTTGTATAGCCATAAATCATAATGATATCCAATCACAACAATACAATACATACGCAAATACGGGCGAAAACAGGCGGACTCTGTTGTTCAGGGACGAACGCGTTTATTAACTTCTTGGCTTCGGTTCTTCGATACGAGGAGAGAGACACAATTCTTACTATGCTAACCATCCCCAATGTGCGGCACATCTTGTGATGTTTAAGATCCCTATCGGTAGAGATCCGAAAAACCCAACATATTCAATGGTCAAAATTCAACTCAACTCCATGGCAGAAACTCATCTCTCTAGTCCCATGGTCCAATGTCAACTTCCCAACTGACTCAAATTCTCAGGACCATCTCCTCCGGGCATAACATCATCCATACTCCAGCCCCATTTCTTGTCCTGAGGTTTATTATGACAATGGTGATTGTCATATACTTTGCGTGCGAGCGTAAAACTGTACCTAATGACTATGCCCTGAACTAAGAGACTCGAATAGTTCAAAGCCTTACCAAACTGAATGATAAAATATAATTAACGAAAAATGATTAATATAAAAAAAATCATTCCTTACTTATATAACACTGGTGCCGCCAGGCTATTCCTGTACAAGATACGCAACATAAGTCGTGCCCCCACGACCAAATAAGGTAACAGGACTGGTGAAAGATATTATTCAGAAAATAATTGGAGAAAGGCCGAATATAAAATTATTTGATTATTCATTATCCAGAATTGGAGCAATTTTTTAAAAGTTTATATGTATATTTGTAAATACACTCATATAAAATTAGTAAAAAAAAAACTTTCAGTGCCAAATAAACTGACATTTTTAAAATCTGCTAAAAATTCCATCAACTTATTAAAAGTTTTGATATTTATTCGTAAAATACGCAATTTATTTACAAAGCAAAAAATATCTTTTATATCTATAAATATCAGCAGTAAACTAAAGGTAGCTTGTTAAAAATACAAACCCTTTGTTTCACGGTTGTTGATCGCTCTTTTGTTGGTAGGGCCTCCAACAACTACTCATAGCTTTCATTTCAAGGAATTTTCCGATCTCCCACAAAGTCGGAATTGCTATGAAATCATTTTATACTGTAAATCGGGACTCATGCGTGGCCGTCACAAAAATACTTTGTCCTCTTGGCATTGTTCTTCAGAAGCGCCAAGCAATAAACTCATTCCTATTCCTTCTAGATAAGGGAAGAGTTGCTGCTTTTGGAGACGATCTCCAGGGATCAGCTTCAAATCAAACCACCTACCCAACGCGAACAAGTAAAACCCCCACAACGAGTGTCCTCGATATGACATGATATGATGATGAGGCTCCAGTAATGCTGGAGCTTTGGGTAATGCGGATTACCTTTTCATTATCATCGCTCCAAAGTCTACTCTGGCCCGGCATAGTAGCACCTGATTGGGTTCTTTTTTATCATTTAACTGTGTGGAAACAAATAACTGATCTTTAATTGAACTGTTAGTTATACATACCAATACTTGGAAGTATTTTACATTGTTGACCTATGTTAAACTGAATTGTTAGAAATAGAACTGTTTGATCACTTGACTATGCGTATCTACCAAATGTGTTTACAAATCATATATTCCATGTAAAAATAGGATTTGACATTAAATAACCAACAAGGGTTGATATGCCATAAAATCAAACCCAATCAAAGCTGCGTGAATGACTGGTAAGCCTCTAGAAGACAGAGAATAAGGGAACACGAGATGGGTACCCAGTTAGGATTCAACTCACTTTAGTAGTAAAGTTTAGTAAAACTAGCAAACTAACTACTAATTTATAACAAAGTTGTCTTTACATTTTTAGTCTCGACTTTGTACAGCATAAGGATCTAAAGAGTTAGGTACCCAGTTTAAATAGATTTTAAATCAGTAATAATTATCAGTGTGACACCAGCGTTCAGTATGATGCAAGAAAATGTTTTGTATTAGATATTTATTCAATTATTCTTTCTTTCTTTCGTTTTTTTTATTTTTTTTTTTATAGATTTACATGAAATCAATTAAAACATTATTTGTAAATGTATAAGTTTATGTCTGTTAGTATCAATTTTTTTTTTCGACAAGAAAAATAACTTATTTCTGTTGTTATAGCTGATATTGTCGCCGCTACTGTTACCTCGATAAACTGGTTGCTTTCAGTGTGTGATCTTTCAGCGCTGACAATAAGGGAAGTTGCCTTCTCTAAGACACTTACAGAAACATGTATATAAGGTGAGAGAGAGAGAGACAGAGACAGAGACAGAGAAAGAGAGACAAAGACAGAGAGAGAAAGAGAGAAAGAAAGATGGGGGGGCGGAAGCGTGAGATAAATAGAGAAAGATAGAAAGAATTGAGAGATAAAGAGATAATCTATTCATGCCTGCACGTGTATGTTCCTAAGATATATATATATATATATATATATATATATATATATATATATATATATATATATAATCTATTGATACACGCTAGTGTGTGTTCATAAGACAGACAATGAGAGAGGGAGAGAAAAGGAGAATTGAGAGATAAAGAGAGAAATAATCTATTCATACTCGCTCTTGTGTGTTCGTAAGACTGAGAGAGGGTGGGGAGAATTTAGAGATAAAGAGAGAGATAATCTATTGATACCCGCTCGTGTGTGTTCGTAAAACAGAAAGACAGACAGACAGACAGAGAGAGAGAGAGAATTGAGAGATAAAGAGAGAGATAATCTATTCCTACACGCTCTTGTGTGTTCGTAAGACTGAGAGAGAGAAGGAGGGGAGAAT